>JASAUF010000061.1:1827500-2335378 GCA_030180095.1 Magnolia changhungtana | reverse complement strand
AAATTTTCAACAGTAGACGTTCAATTCAACTATTTCCTTTCATGTTGTGTGGTCCATTTGAACATTATACATTCTTCAATTTTGGGCTCAAGCCCTAAAATTATCCGGTAAAATGGATGGACAGAGTGGATAAAATACATAATTCCGTTTCCCAGGCTTGGGTGGGCCCGGAGTCCCACCTAATTTAATCTGGTTCATTTCCAAGTTGAATGTTTTTCAATCCCATTGTTAAATGTCGATGTCACCGTTTCCAAGTGCATGCTAGTGATGGATTCAAATGTTATTAATTGTTTGCTTTTTCTTTTGGAACATGGATGTCACCATCTCTAATTGGCTGCGAGTTATAAATTGTAAAATTATTATTTTTACATTCTGATGAGTTGGAAAGGAAACAGATGGGTGGTGTGCACCACAGACCTTACTGTGTTGATGAAGTTTTGTGGGGCCCATGATGCATGTGTTATATCCAAACTGTCCATCCATTTGATGAAAATATTTTAGAACTTAATATAAAAAATGAAACAAATCCAAAGATTAAATGGAACACAATGTAAAAAAGCAGTAGGGATTGAACATCTACCATTGAAACCTTTTTAGCGCCATAGAAGTTTTCGATCCACGTAAAATCATTCTCATTTTTAGGGTAATGCCCTAAAATGACCTTTCAAAATAAATGAACAGCTTGGATAACATACATATTTTCTAGTGGCCCCGTAAATCTCCAACCATCCATATCTAGCTAAGTCCTGGTGGGGTTTTATCCAATCGGTGCACGAGGGACCACACAAGAAGCCACGAAGCATAGTCATTACCTTAGCATTGCTCCTCTCTATCACCATATTTTCAACTGATGGATTCTCTCCTCTTGGTTATTATTATTTATTTTATTGATGACGTGGGTCTTTTAAGGCCGGAAATATTACAAATTAGGCAGGCTCAATTTATTGGAATCACGTGTACATATTTTTATTCCTTGTCTTGTTGCAATTATTGGACTATGGTGGGCCACGATCTCGTTGCACAGATATGATAAGAAATTAATAGGGTTTGGATTCGATGGCGACCCTACGAAGCTTAATGGGCCTTACACTTTCGATTCATGTTACAACCTCATTTTAAGCCATGGGCCCAAAAATAATGTAGATGTAAAACTCAAGTAGGCCACACCACGAGAAGTAAGGATCAGGGGATTTCAAATTCCCCTGGTATGTTTGGCACCATAAGATAATTAGGCGCTTCAAATCCACACTGAAAACTTAGATTACATCTAAAATCTTCTCAAGAGTTGCATGTGTAAGATGTGTGTTACTATATTAACCTATTGGGCACATGGTCCACTGATGATATCCCACAACAAGTAGATTATTAATTGCATCACTATAATGATTTTAATACAATCATATGCACTGTCCAAACATTGTCCATATAAATCAACGATTTTTAATTGTTAGTTAGATGTGATCTTGTGTTTGTGGACAATCCGAGAATTGAAATTTCATCATTTCCGGATATAGTATATATTTCAATAGATTTATTACAACCATTGTGTCAAACATTACATACTTACGGTAATGAGAGATATTAAAGTTGATTTAGTAATTAAATACAAACCTTTCTAAATATATTGTGCATAGCTAATTTTAGATTATAGGGATTTCAAATCCAAGGTACTAAAAACAATTGGAGGATTTCAAATCCACCTGTTCTAAATCCATGCTCTAGATAGGCCCTAAGGATAATGACATCTATGGTTGAAACTTTTTTGAGGCCCACCGTTATGTTGATTTGTCATGCAACCTAATGATAAGGCCACTGGGACCTAGATGGAGGCTGTTCGGTGGCTAGTGGTAGGTAATATGTGGACCCCCACCATGTTGTGTGTGTTATACCCATGCCGTCCATCCATTTTGAAAGATAATTTTAGGACTTGATCCTAAAAATGAGGTAGCTAGAAATCTCAGATGGACCACACCATTGGAAAACAGTTGTGATTAAATGTCCACCATTAAAAACCTCCAAGGACCCATTGTAATAGTTACTTGACATCTAACCTAATGATTAGGTCATACAGACTTGGATTAAGGTATATATATATATATATATATATATATATATATATATATATATATAAAAGCTTGATCTAAAATTATTGTGGCCACCATTAAAAACCTCCAATCAGGACCCAGTGTAATAGTTACTTGACATCTAACCTAATGATTAGGTCTATACCTGTTTGAAACTTTCAGGAAAATAAGTTAAGAAGAACGGTATATATATATATATATATATATATATATATATATATATATATATATATATATATATATATATATATATATATATATATATGAGTTGTCCATCAATTTTAGCATAACATTTTATGGCATGAGCCAAAAAATAAGCGTGATTCAACACTCAGGTTGCCCACACTAAGGGCTTGTTTGATTTTTATCGTTTCACCAGAAAACGGTAAATACCCTGGAAATGGCTTATTACTATCGTTTCACTTGTTTGGATATTCATGGGAATTTCATTCTTGAAAATCGGTTCAAAAGTAGTAGCGGCCATTTTAAGACTCCATCTTGATATATATGACATATTTATTCCATCCATCCATTTTATCACAACATTTTGAGATATAAGAAGAAAAATGAGGTTGATCCAACACTCAACTGGCCCATGCCAAAAGAAACAATGGCCTCAAGAAGTTTTTAACAGTAAGTATTTGATTCACATTTTTCTATGATGTGGTCCACTTGAGGTTTAGATATACCTCATTTTTTGGCTTATATTATAAATTCATCTGACATAATGGATGAACGGTGTAGATATATGATATGCATCATAGTGGGACCTACAAATATTTCACAGTATTTATCCTTTTTACATCCAAAAACGTAAGCTGGCAAATAAATTATTGGCAGCAACTACGAAGTGAAATATTTATTACCATTCATTCACAGGGCATTTTCCTGAGAATGGGAAAATCAAACACACCCAAAAGGAAACAGTGACACTGTACATGCTCGATTCCCTAAATCTTGTGGTGTGGCCCACCTAACTTTGTATTTATCAGAACCTAAATTCAGCTGACTTAACAAATGAACGGTATGAGTAAGACACATCATGGTGAGTTCTACATGTATTTCACGGTCTCATTAGGTTTAGAGGTCATAACCTAAGAGCTCAGAAAAGAAAGCGTCAAATCCTGCATTGATAAAAAGTCAGGAATTACCATCAAACTAAGAAGTAATTATTACTTAAAAATAAAACAGGCCCTTAAAATAATCAGGAAGAAAGGATGAAACACGTACATCATATTGGAGCCTACAGAGCACAGACCGCTAACCATTGGCTAGTGGCAGGGTGAATAGTCGATCCGTTTCCGACCTAGATAAAGGTTAAACACATCCACAGGCCCGAAACAAAACTTTTATGCCACAGTGAATTTTTGAATGGTGGGCATTCAATCACCACTCTTTTTTACGGTGTGATCCACTTGAACTTCAGATCTGCTACATTATTGAATTGAACGGTTAAAAGGAGGGTAGAAAACGGATGGACGGCGTGGATATAAAACACATAAATCACCTCGAGCCTTACAGCGTCACATGCACGCCAACACCACCTAATCCGCAAATGAGCAGCTTTTCGGCAACGACTCCGTAGCGTTGCCACGCCCCTCGAGGTGATGTAATGATTCTTCGGCCCTCGGGCCCACCTTGATGTACGTTGGTTTACGTCGTTTTGCCAGGAGCTAAAAGTATATTCTGGTTTGGCGTGCTGTGGTGGATACCCGGCTCCACCGAGGTGGGGGTGGGATACCTGACAGTGGGGCCCACTTTTACTTATATAAATTGTATCCATGCCGTCCATCCGTTTTGAAAATTAATTTGAAGGCATAATTCGAAAATTGAAGCAGATCCCAATCCATGGTGGACTATAATACAGGAAGAAGTGGAGGTGGATTGCATCCTACCCTCGGTAATCCGTCCGGGCAGAGCTCTGTGGAGGCCACCGTGGTGCAACCGTCTTATCCACGCCATCCATATCTATTAACATATTATTTTATGGTATGATCCAAAAACATGAAGCATGTGCGATATCCAGTGGACCACACCAAAGGAAGCAGTGGTGATAATGACACCCACCATTGAAACCTCTCTAACGGCCAGTGTGATTTTTTTTTTTTACCATCCAACCTATTCATGAGGTCATGTAGACCGGGTGGAAGTGAAAACAAAAATATCAGCTTGATTCCAAACTTCTGTAGCTCCCGACAAGTTTTTAATGGCATGGCCCACTTAACCCCCGAATCTTCCTCATTTTTGAGTTCATCTAGTATAATGACTGTAAATAGGGATGGATGGCGTGGGTAAGACGTTTGCATCACGGTGGCTACCACTCTAGGTGAGGTAGGTCGCAATCAGCTCTACCGTGAAGAACTTCTTGTGGGCCACAAAATATTTCGATCAATTTGATATTTGTTCGGTCTCTTCATCTAGATATTTAAGACCTTATCAACAAGTTGGATGGAAAATAAAAATCCTAGTGGCCCATATGAAGTTTTTAATGATAGGGATTCAATCATGACAGTTGTATAGTGCACCTAACATTTAATCTGCTTCAATTTTTGAATCATGCCTTAAAATGAGCAGTATCAGATGAATGGTGTGGATATAAGGCACATGCATTAAAGTAGGCCTCACATTTAAGGTGTGTTTGATTTCCGAGAGCTTGGATAAATACCTAGAAAATGGGTAATTATAACCATTTCATCGGTTTGAAAATGCAGGGAAACTTTTGCATTGGAACCGATTCAAATAGCTATTTAAAATTTTTGAACCTTAAGTTAATGTATATGATATATCAATTCTATCCATATATTTTACCACAATATTTTGAGGCACAGCCAAGAAATGAGGATGATACAACACTCAGGTGGCCCATGCCAAAAGAAACAGTGGGCTCACAAAGTTTTTAACGGTAAATATTCGATTCCTATTTTCGTATGGTGTGGTCCACTTAAGTTTTAGTTATACCTCATTTTTTTGGTCATACTATAAATTCAAAAGACATGATGGATGAACGGTGTGAATAAGTGAAATGCATCACAGTGAGACCCATATATATATTTTGTAATGTTTTCGATTTCCATGCTAAAAAAGAGTATGTAGTCCAGCCAGGTGCCCTGTAAGTACACAAGGAAATAAGTAATACTTTTTTACCTGGTATTTAGTAGTTCACTGGAAAATCAAACAGGCCCTTAAGGCTCGTTTAATTTCCAGGACATTGATAAATACCACGTAAAAGAGAGTAAAAATTATTGAGAATATTATGAAATATATGTGGGTCCCATTGTGATGCATTTTGCTTATCCACACTGTTTGTCCATTATGCCAGCTGAATTTATGGCATGAGCCAAAAAATGAGGCATATCCAAAGCTCTAGTGGACCACGCCATTAAAAAAAGTAAATCATATACTTACCATTAAAAAGTTCTAAGGGCCACTGTTTCTTTGGTGTGGGCTACTTGAGTATTGGATTTATGTGATTTTTTTACTCATATCTCAAATGTTGTGGTAAAATAGGTGGACGGAACAGATATGTCATATACATTACCGTGAGGTTTAAAAATTTTAACTAATACTTTCAAACCAGTTTTAAGACTAATTCTCGGAAATTTTCAAACGGACGAAACTGTCATAATTAGTCATCTATGAATGCGGATTGCGACCTACCCTCGCCCGGACGGTATCCGTCCGGGTAGGGCTCCGTTGGGCTCATCATAATGTAAGTATTTTATCCACACCGTTAATCGCTTTTCTCAGATCATTTTAAAGTATCATAAAAAAAATGAAACAGATACACAGATCCATTGGACCACACCAAAGGAAGCGAAGTGATAATGACACCTACCGTTGAAAACTTTCTAAGGACCACCGTGATGTTTTTTTACCACCCAACCTATTAAGGTCATGTAGCCTTGGATGAAGTGAAAACACAAATTTCATCTTGATCCGACACTTCTCTAGCTCCCAGGAAGTTTTTAATGGTGGAAGTTTAATCCCTACTTTGCGGTCACTTAAGCCCTAAAACTACCTCAATTTTGGGATCATGTCTTAAAATGATCTGATCAAAGCGATTAACGGTGTGGATAAAATACTTCCATCATTGTGGGCTCCACAGAGCTCTGCCCGGACGGATTACCGTCCGGGCGGGGGTAGGACGCAATCCGCGTCCAGTCATTTACCAGGTATTTGCAGTGGAAAATCAAACAGGCCCTCAGGGATCTACTGACCTCGGATCCACCCAAACGGCGTACAAAGATATCAACCCTATCCCCAGGCAACGACCGCCTTCACATTGATTGGAGACGCTGAAACATAATACTCACGAACCATGTGACACTTCATACACAGCCTCTAAAGAGATTCCATATTTTATAAACATTAACTTAAATTAAACCGACTAAATTATGAAACTAACTGCTGCTAATTCACGGTCATAAATTCATATTATTTGAAGGATCATAATCTCTGAGTCGTGTACATATGTTTGTTGAAAAATGACCATTGTATTAATCAACCAAACCGTCCAATAAATGTCCATCAATCTAAGATGACATTAATCACATAAGCTTATTTATTTTACTCATGATATATCTAAACTAGAAGCCATCTTTTGGACGGTTTAATCTTTCTTAAGTTTATTCTAACTATGTATTTTTTATATAATTTTAAGTGCCAGACTATCATCTGAACCGAAAGCCATCTTCTGATTCTTTCTCAGCTGGGGTCGTACTCTTTTTTTTACTATTATTATTGTTATTATTGTCGTCTTGTTCATGTGGCAGGGAGTGGATTGCCTGTCACCCTGTACAGTGATTTTGTGCCGAATCTAAACCGTGCATCTGTTTTGAAAGACCACAATGAAACAGGATTCTAAAATCCGGATGATCCAAAAATCATTCGGGCCACACCGACAAAACAGTGGGAACAACACCTCCACCGTTGAAACCTTCATGGTGTTGACCATGATGTTTATATGATATCTAATCCGTTCATATAATTGTTACCATTCAGATAAAATGTTGGAAAAATATCATGCTGTAGAAAACCTCTATCATTTCCAGACTTTCAATCCCCACTATTTCGTGTGCTATAGCCATATGAGTTTTGGATCTGATTGATTTTTATAATTATATCCAATTGTGGTCAATCAAAACAGATGGATGGAATGAATTTTTCACAGACATCTCTGTGGGTCCCACACAGCTCCGGGCACTCCCTGGCTGTCGTGGGTAATGATGGTTAACACCAGCTTTTAATTCTTGTTTTGGGGTAAAGTAACTTTATAAGGGGACAGCTTTTTTATTTTTTATCTCCTTTTTTTAGGGGGGTGGGGAAGTAACTTTAAGGGGCAGCCTATCAGCACAAACACTCCGTCAGAGTAGCAATTTTTCCGGAACCAGCTACGTGGGTGGGACATTGACAGTAGGGTCCACCTATATGTACGTATTTCTATATCCATGCCGTCCATTTTTTTTTTCAGATTATATTAACCGTGATCCAAAAAAAGTAAGTAGATATACGTTTTAGGTGGACCACAATAATGGAAACAGTGGTTATCGACTATTACAAATCTTTTGTAGGCCACAAAAGTTTTGGATCAAGCTAATATTTGTTTTTTACTTTTATTGATGTTTGTGCGACCTTACCTAAAGGTTGGATGGCCAATAAACATTACGGCGGACCCTATGAAGTTTTTAATGGTTTAGCATTCAATAACCACTGTTTCTTGTTATGTGATCTACATTAAATTTTTATCTGATTCAATTTTAGAAGAATGACCTAAAATAATCTGAAAAAACAGATGGCGGTGTGGATATATAATTCATAAATGTAGATGGGCCCTACCGTCATGGTCCCACCCACATCCATATCAAATCCGTCCATCACGTGGGCCTTATCCCGTTCTCCATGGATCCTCAGCCTATCATCCTTAACACCCCAAAACAGACGACTGTTTCCTTGATGTGGTCTCGTGTGCCATAGGGGTTGGCTAAAGTAGCTCGTTCTACCCCAAAATTATATATTTTTCGTCGGCTAACTCATCCCAGATTGCGAAATACACTTGATTTAAGGTCTGATGGTCCAGATCACTTTTGTCGCCGACCGGGCTTTTTCTGATCCATCTTTGTCATGTAATTGTCCGTGACCCGCTGTACATCATAGGTAGACCACACTATGGAAAAACAGTAGTGATTGAAGGTCTACCATTAAAAGTATCTAAGAGTACACTGTAATGCTTATTTGACATGGAACCATTAGATCAGGTCATACAAACCTGGATGAAGGCAAAAAACAAATATTGATCTAAAACTTTTGTAGCCCTGGAGAGTTTTTAATAGTGAGAGTTCAATCAACACTGTGTGGCCCACTAGGGATTTTAATCTACCTTAGTTTTGAGTTCATACCATAAAATTATCTGCAAGTAACCAAGGGCCAAGGGAAATGTGCTGTTTTTTAATGGTAATCGAATCAACAGGAGTTGATACCAGAGTAGTTATTTCGAGAAAAGTCATCTGATGGGAGTTTGTATTAGAATAGTCGCCCTTTGAATACGTGAATGTCGTGGTTGGATGCCCATTAATGTTGAATTGAGAAAGAAATCTCGCTTTTCCCAATTCATTGAGAAAGAAATTAAGGTTTGAAATGTTTATCAATAAAAAAAGAATGAAGAATCCACGTAGAACCAGGAGTAGCCAGTCCGTCTTCCACTTTGGCGCCACCTTTGGATGTGGGTCCCATGAATATTTGAGTGGTGAATGAGTCCCATGAATATTTGAGTGGTGAATGAGCATCAGTGGTTTGCCCACGTGCCAAATTAATGGATGGTCTGGGTGCATATTGGTGGGATGATGGGAAACGGATTAGCTACACCCACTGCCACCCGCCCCATGGCTGATGGTCGGTGCTCTGTGGGCCCCACCATGATGAATTTGTTCATCTATTCCATTCATCCACTTTTAAATATCATTTCAGGGTGTTATCCCAAAAATGAGATGGATATAAATCTCAGGTACAACACACCAAAGGAAAACAATAGTGATTGGATATCCACCATTAAAATCCTCCTAAAGCCCATTATATTGTTTATTTGACATCCAATCTGTTGATTAGGTCATAAAGGACCAGATGAAGGGAAAAAAAAAAAAAAAAAAAAACAAAGATCATCTTGATCCAAAACTTTTACAGGTACAGCCCAAAAAGGTTTTTAATGGTTGAAGCTCATTCAATACTATTTCCTGTAATGTAGTCTACTTGAGATTGGGATATACCTCATTTTTGGTCTCATACAATCAAATGATCTATAAAAACAGATGGACGGCATGGATGAAACACATACATCATGGTGGGCCCACAGAGCACCAAACACTAGCCATTGCTGGTGGCAGGGAGAGTAGCCAATCCCTTTCCGGGATGATGGGACCGTGCATATGAAAGGCGGGTCCCATCCTCAGTCTCTACCAATGGGAGACTGAGAATTGTTTAATTAGGTGCTCCTATGTACTCCTCAACGGAAGCCGATTGGGTGGTGTACCATACACCACCGACTTAACCGGTGAAGGTACGTGTCGTGCCAAGATGAGAGCTTACGCTCCTCGAAATTGTAAGAACGGCTAAAAGGAGATCAAAGTTATATGTACCCACAATGATGTATAATTATATCCACACCGTTCATCCATTTAGTGAGATCATTTTAGATCATGAGCTAAAAAAATAGTAATATCCAAAGCTCAAATGGACCACAGCATAAATAATAATAGGACAATAATTCTCACAGTTAAAACCTTCGTAGGGCTCCCCATAACTCTTATATTCCACCCAATCTGTTCATTATGTCACACAGGCCTGGATGGAGAGGAAAGACAAATGCCAGGTTGATCCAAAACTTCTGTAACTCCCGAGAGGGTTTCAATGGTAGAATTCAATCCACCACCTTTTTTTTTTCTTGCATTATCGTCCACTAGATCTTTGGATCTGTCATACTTTTAGGCTTAAGCCTTACGATGAGCTCCAAATATTGGATAGACGGTTTAGATATAACACATACCTTATGATGGGACCCACAGAACTTGGTGACGTTAACACATCAGTGAGATCGGTGGCGTGGTACACCGTCCAATCCGCAGTGAAGTGTGATCTGAAAATGGGTGTACTAACAAGCTAACAAAAAAAAAAAAAAAAAATCACGAGAATGCATGCATATCATAACATTGTTCAAAGGCATTTATAAATTTTTTAAAAAATAATTTATTTTTCTAATGAAAGGATAACACAATGGGAAGTTATTTGATACTCTGTCGGTGCATGGCACTTGAGATGCAGGCACTTATAACTGGTAAACCTGTTGTATATTAAACCAAATTAAACTGGCTAATTACAATATAAGGAATCAGGTTGGTAGAATGATCCTAACCTCTGACTTATTGACACTTTTTAAAAAAAAAAAAAAAAAAAAAGAACACTGGATATTTTTCATTTCTTATGTACCGTCTAGTACAAATGACCAAATAAGAATAATTTTTTTTGTTCATGATACAGCTAGACTTGTTAACTGTTTAATTTGAATTACTTGCATGCCACGTGAGTATTTCTCTAGAAGAAATTGAAGAAAGATATTGAATGGAGGATTAAGCTCAACTCACATATATAAGTGTTAGAAAAAGGCCATCCTCCTTAGTATTTGATGCTAATAGAGGATATGTGTTGGATCTTAAACAACTCCTCTCTGCCATCTTTTTGCGCATTTTCTCTTAATTTTGGGCGTTTAGGACAAATGCAATTCTCGAGGGTGGTGATGTAAATGTCGCAATCCATAGAAAGCTTCTCCAGGTCCAAGAACACACGGATCTCCAAACATCCAATATTCAGCATCACTCCACTCTCCATTTCTCTAATATATCCAAACTGATTTCTAGAACTGCAAGCAGAGAGAACCCTCCAACAGAACGAGCCATTTCCTTTCTCACGTAGGCATCCCAATGTAATCCGAGAATCTAGCTTCTCCAGAATTCATAGAACAATCAAAGCTGCTTCTTGGGAATTTGTAAGAAAGCAATCCATAGAACAAAGAAGTCCATGGAACAAAAAGAAGCTGCTTCTTGCACTAAGAAAGCAAACAACTCTCAAATTCAAAACAGAAAAGAAAAAAGGAAAGAAAAATCAAAGCTCTTTGCAATCCATAGGTGGACCACACCACACGAATGTAGAGTTTTAAAGCAGATTTTACATCGGTTGCTATGCTGGGCTCATCTGAGTTTTGGATGATTCTAATCTTCCAAATCAAGGCCTTGCACGGGAGGCATGCCTTATAACGGGGGTTGGATTCCCCCCCCCCCCCCCCCGGTCCTCTTTTTGCATTAATTACTTGCCATAAAATGAATGCATTTTATCCACGCTTTCTATTCATTTTGTGAATTGACAGAGCTCTCTAGATTCCTAGTAGAGTTTCCTCGAATCCAGAAGGGATAAAATAGAAATAATTTCTAATAAATTTAAAAATAAATTAATTGATAATTAAAAAAAAATGAAATTACAATCCTTCAAATAATTAGTTTAAACCTAGGACAGAATTTTAGACTCAAACACCCTAAAAATGTGACTTACTATAAATAGTAAATTTACTATTTATAGACATGATTCCTAACCATGTTATTCTCCGAATTTTTTAAAGCCCTTTTTATGTTGGGCGCGACTCCTACAACTCAAAGGATCAAATGTTGAATCGAATTAAAACTTACTATTTGTAGTTAATATGAAAATAAAATACACTTTTAATTGTCGATATGATGGAATCTCGCAAATCCAGTGTGGACAACTCAGCATATATAACAGGGTTGGTTGGCTAAAGTAGCTTCTTATATCCAAAATCATATATGATAAAAATTAATTCCGGTTTACGAGATTAGACTGTTTTAAGCTTTTGACAGTCCGGATCATTTTCACCTCCAATTAGGCCTTCTCTCATGCATCTTTGCAGTGAAAGCGTCCGCGACCTGCTCTACATTACCATATTATTTTAGATATGATAAGAAAAGTGAAGCAAATCCAAATCTAAACTAAACTGCACGGCTACCTTTGAAACCTACATAAGGCCCACCATGATTATTTGAGATTCAACCTGTTCATCGAGTGACACGGACACTGTGGAAAGGAAAATACAAATATCAGCTTGATCCAAAACTTTAATAGCCACCAAGAAGTTTTCAATGACATGCATTCATCCTGTTTTTTGCCATGTGAATCACTTGGGCTTTAGATCTACCTTATTTTTTGTTCCCTTTTGGCTCTCTAGATGTTTTAACACGATCTTTCAAAAAAAAAAAAAAAAAAAAAGAGGACAACATAGATGTAACACATACATGTATGTACATCACGGTGGAGGTGTCCATTCGTCTTTATTGGATGCATCTTTAGGATGGGAGAGAATATATTTAAAAAGCATGGCGGCTTATATAAATTCTATACAGTTTTAATGATCGGCTTTTCCCTTGTAGCTATTCCACGAAGTGGGACCCTGATTATTAATGGACTGTCTTATTTTCTGTATCCATGGTGACCATGAGGGAGCATGCTGCATGCATGATGGAATTAATGAACATGTGTCATTTAATTTAGATAGGGAATGGTCATATAATCGCCAGCTGATGAACGAGGTGGAGCCCATCTACATGAACTCTTCCGTTCACGTAGCGTCCGTTCGTTCTATGATGTGATCTTCCAGCACGTGACATTTAGATAGGGAATATAATCCACTGCTTACACTAGTTACACAAGAGTTTTCCATCTTGAAAGGAAAGGTAGGTATTAACCAAGACAAGGAGGGGCCAGCAGATGTAGCACGGTCGGATCAGCAAGATAAGATGGTAGGTGTTTGTGACAATGCTGCAATGAACCAGCACAATCAACTGCAGGGTGTATGCGATAATGCAGCTGTGCATCCCAAGATAGGCAGCTAGTTGTTCACGTTGTACACTGTATTTTTTATCTGATATCTAACCTTTCATTCTTTGAAAATAACCATTTTCATTCCAACAAAATATAAATCATATTCAAACACTAAATTCAAAGTTCTCCACACTCTCTCTGCACATAACAATAGAGAAGATGATCAAACTACGAAAGAAGCAAATTCAAACTGCCACCACTGACTTCAAGATGCCGATCCGGTCATCACTTCCAAGCATTTTATGCTTGGCAAGATTTTGCAAGTTGAATATATATCGTTATAAACTGAAATAAACATGATATAAGTCATCTAAGTATATTTTGTCAAGATTTAAATGTTTGACCGAGTCTTTAGGAATTTGGTTAGGTAGATGGTTATTTGATTTCGTGGCTGAGAAAGTGTCTTATGTGAGATCCTATTTTATAGGAGTTGTGGTTAGTGCTACCTATTTTATAGGAGTTGTGGTTAGTGCTACAATGAAGCTTTCTAATGTAAAGCCTATTTATGGGTTATTTTCTTTATCAATTAATAATAATAATAATAGCTTTACCATTCCAACACGTCTCCTTTGTTTTTCGTTTTGTATGAGTGTTGTTTTGTATTAGTGGTATCAAAGCCAAGTTACCGTGTGAGAGAAAGCAAGAGAGAAAGAATTCCCAAACAGTGAGTCCCTAAAACAATTCAAAATAGCAGCAGCTATTTTCTCCTCGGACTTATTTTTTTTATAGGAACGATGGCTTCAGATTCAAATTTTGTGCAGGCAGCGATCCCACGTTTTGATTGTCACTATGACCATTAGAGTATGCTAATGGAGAATTTTCTACGGTCAAAAGTGTATTGGCCGATCGTTGAATCTGGAATTGAAGAACCTGCAGCAAATACAATCTTGACGGATGCCCAGAAAACAGAGTTGGAAGAGAGAAAGCTAAAAGATTTGAAGGCAAAAAATTACCTCTTTTAGGTAATTAATCGTCCCATCTTGAAAACAATTCTTAGCAAAGAAACTTCCAAAGATATTTGGGATTCCATGAAAAAAAAAATATCAAAGTTCTGCTAGAGTGAAGCGTGCACGGCTTCAAGCTTTGAGAAGAGATTTTGAGACTCTACAAATGAAGGATGGGGAATCTGTCACTAGCTACTGTGCCAGGACTATGGAGATAAGCAACAAAATGCGATTTCATGGTGAGAAGATGGAAGATGTCACCATTGTGGAGAAGATATTGCATTCCCTGACACCAACCTTTGATTATGTCGTGTGCTCAATTGAAGAATCGAAAGATACAAATGCATTCTCTCTTGATGAACTACAGAGCTCTTTGTTGGTCCATGAACAGAAGATGAACCGAAGTTCAACTTCAGAGGAGCAAGCTTTGAAGGCTTCTACCTCTACTCATTTCTCAAACTCTAGAGGAAGGGGTAGAGGAAGGGGAGATTGAGGTAATAGATATGACAGCAGGTATTTCAAAGCCAGTGATGATCAATTTCGAGGCAAAGGCAGAGGACAAGATCAACAATTTGGCAAATCTAAGGTAGGGTGCTTTAGATGTCATAAATTTGGAAATTATCATTCTGAATGTTATACCAAGTTACCTAATGACAAAGAAAAGGAAGAGCAATTGAATTTTGCCGAAAAGAAGGAAGTGGCACTACGCCAAAACAGTGAAAAAAGGACGGTCCAAAACCGTCTCAAATGACCAAAAAGGACGGTCATGGACCGTCACATAGGCAGTCAAATTTTGACGTGTCCTATTACTTAAAGGACGGTTGAAAACCGTCATTCTTATTGACGAAAAAAAGACGGTTATGGACAGTCCTAAAAAAGGACGGTCATGGACCGTCCTTAAAATGGACTGTCATCGACCGTCTCTTATGAGCCCAAAGAGGACGGCCATAGACCGTCCTTTAAAAAGACTGTCATGGACCGTCCTTAAAAAAGACTGTCATTAACCGTCTCTTATGGCCCTTCAAAGGACGGCGATAGACCGTCCTTTAAATGAACGGTCATGGACCGTCCTTTAAAAGGACTGTCGTAGACCGTCTCGTTTGAGCCTTCAAAGGACAGTCATAGACCGTCCTTTAAAAGGTCCTTTTAAAGAATTGCTATAGGCCATCTCTTATGACCCTTGAAGGACCTAGTCTTCTTCCTGATATACACCTGTTATACAAAATATTTCATCACATTCACATTCACATTCATCTAAACCCAAACTACGTAAATCCATCCAAACACAATCTTCCTGATATACACCTGTTATACAATATATTTCATCACATTCACATCCATCAATCCATCCAAACACAATCTTCCTGATATACACCTGTTATACAATATATTTCATCACATTCACATCCATCAATCCATCCAAACATAATCTTCCTGATATACACCTGTTATACAATATATTTCATCACATTCACATCCATCTAAACCCAAACTACGTAAATCCATCCAAACACACAATCTTGATAATATACACCTGTTATACAATATATTTCATCACATTCACATTCACATCCATTTAAACCCAAACTACGTGAATCCATCTAAACACACAATCTTCCTGTTATACAATATATTTTATCACATTCACATCCATCTAAACCCAAACTACGTAAATCCATCCAAACATAAACTACATCCATCTAAACACAAACAATCTTATTCACATTACATTCATCCACGCATAATACATATAAATAAGTTTAGGTTTAGGTTGGGTTATAAGCTATAGGTTTAGGGAATTGAGAATAGGTTCAGGTTTAGGAAATCGGGTTCGGGTTCGGGATCGGGTTCAAGTTTGGGTTTTCAAGTTTAGGTTTAGGTTTAGGTTAGGGAGTTGAGATTAGGATTAGGTGTAGGTGTAGGTTTAGGGATTTGAGAATAGGTTAAGGTTTAGGTTTAAGAATTCGGGTTCGGGTTCGGGATTGGGTTTAGGTTTAGGTTTACATTGGGGAGTTTAGATTAGGATTAGGTTTAGGTTTAGAGATTTGAGAATAGGTTAAGGTTTAGGTTTAGGAAATCGGGTTCGGGTTCGGATCGGGTTTAGGTTTGGGTTTTCAAGTTTAGGTTTAGGTTTAGGTTAGGGAGTTGAGATTAGGATTAGGTGTAAGTGTAGGTTTCGGGATTTGAGAATATATTTAGGTTATAGGTTATAGGTTCGGGTTTAAGTTTAGGTTAAGGTTAAGGTTTAGGTTTAGGTTATAAGCTATAGGTTTAGAGAATTGAGAATAGGTTAAGGTTTAGGTTTAGGAAATCAGGTTCGGGTTCGGGTTTGGGATCGGGTTTAGATTTGGGTTTTCAAGTTTAGGTTTAAGTTTAGGTTAGGGAGTTGAGATTAGGATTAGGTGTAGGTTTAGGTTTAAGGATTTGAGAATACATTTAGGTTTTAGGTCATAGGTTTAGGTTTTAGGCTTAGGTTTAGGTTTAGGTTTAGGTTAGGTTATAGGTTAAGGTTTAGGAAATTGAGAATAGGTTAAGGTTTAGGTTTAGGAAATCGGGTTCGGGTTCGGGTTTAGGTATAGGTTTTCAAGTTTAGGTTTAGGTTTACGTTAGGGAGTTGAGATTAGGATTAGGTGTAGGTTTAGGTTTAAAGATTTGAGAATACATTTAGGTTTTAGGTCATAGGTTTTGGTTTAGGTTAAGGTTATAGGTTTAGGTTTAGGTATAGGTTTAGGTTTAGGTTATAAGCTATAGGTTTAGGGAATTGAGAATACGTTAAGGTATAGGTTTAGAAATTGGGTTCGGGTTCGGGATCGCGTTTAGGTTTGGGTTTTCAAGTTTAGGTTTAGGTTTAGGTTGGGGAGTTGAGATTAGGATTAGGTGTAGGTTTAGGTTTAGGGATTTGAGAGTACATTTAGGTATTAGGCTTAGGTTTAGGTTGAGGTTTAGGTTTAGGGAATTGAGAATAGGTTAAGGTTTAGGTTTAGGAAATCGGGTTCGGTTCTGGGATTGGGTTTCGGTTGGGTTTTCAAGTTTAGGTTTAGGTTTAGGTTAGGGAGTTCGGATTAGGATTAGGTGTAGGTTTAACTTTAGGGAATTGAGTTTAGGTTTAAGTTATAGGTTTTGGGATTTGGGAATAGTTTTAGGTTATAAGTATAGGTTTAGGTTAGGTTATAGGTTATAGGTTAAGGTTTAGGGATTTGATTTTAGGTTATAGGATTAGGTTAAGGTTTAGGTTTAGGTTATAGGTTTTGGGATTTGAGAATAGGTTTGGGTTTAGGTTACGAGGTTTTGGTTTTGGTTTAGGTTATATGTTTTGATTTAGGTTATAGGCTATATGTTTAGGTTAATTATAGGTTCTTGGATTTGAGAATGGGTTCGGGTTTAGGTTATAGGTTTTGGATTTGAGAATGGGTTATGGTTTAGGTTTAGGAAATCGGGTTCATGTTCAAGATTGCGTTTAAGTTTTGGTTATAGGTTTTGGATTTGAGAATGGGTTATGGTTTAGGTTTAGGAAATCGGGTTCATGTTCGGGATTGGGTTTAAGTTTTGGTTTTCAAGTATAGGTTTAGGTTTAGGTTAGGGAGTCGAGATTAGGATTAGGTGTAGGTTTAGCTTTAGGGAATTTAGTTTAGGTTATAGGTTTAGGAAAAGGTTAGGTTTAAAGTTATAGGTTTTGGGATTTGGGAATAATTTTAGGTTATAAGTATAGGTTTAGGTTAGGTTATAGGTTATAGGTTAGGGTTTAGGGATTTGATTTTAGGTTATAGGATTAGGTTAAGGTTTAGGTTTAGGTAATAGGTTTTGAGATTTGAGAATGGGCTTGGGTTTAGGTTATAGGTTTTGGTTTTGGTTTTGGTTTAGGTTATATGTTTTGATTTAGGTTATAGGTTATAGGTTTAGGTTAATTATAGGTTCTTGGATTTGAGAATGGGTTCGGGTTTAAGTTATAGGTTTTGGATTTGAGAATGGGTTATGGTTTAGGTTTAGGAAATCGTGTTCATGTTCGGTATTGGGTGTAAGTTTTGATTATAGGTTTTGGATTTGAGAATGGGTAATGATTTAGGTTTAGGAAATCGGGTTCATGTTCGGGATTGGGTTTAAGTTTTGGTTTTCAAGTTTAGGTTTAGGTTTAGGTTAGGGAGTTGAGATTAGGATTAGGTGTAGGTTTAGCTTTAGGGAATTGAGTTTAGGTTATAGGTTTAGGGAAAGGTTAGGTTTAGGTTATAGGTTTTGGGATTTGGGAATAGTTTTAGGTTATAAGTATAGGTTTTGGGATTGGAGAATGGGTTCGGGTTTAGGTTTTGGTTTTGGTTTAGGTTTAGGTTTAGGTTATAGGTTTTTGGATTTGAGAATGGGTTCAGGTTCAGGTTATAGGTTTTGGTTTTAGTTTAGGTTATAGGTTTTGGGATTTGAGAATGGGTTTGGGTTTAGGTTATAGGTTTTGGTTTTGGTTTAGGTTATAGGTTATAGGTTTTGGTTTACGTTTAGGTTAAGGTTTAGGTTATAGGTTTTGGATTTGAGAATGGGTTCGGGTTTAGGTTATAGGTTTTGGTTTTGGTTTAGGTTATGTGTTTTGGTTTAGGTTTAGGATAAGGTTTAGGTTTAGGTTATAGGTTATTGGATTTGAGAATGAGTTCGGGTTTAGGTTATAGGTTTTAGTTTTGGTTTAGGTTATAGGTTTTGGGATTTGAGAATGGGTTCGGGTTTAGGTAATAGCTTTTGGTTTAGGTTTAGGTTATAGATTTTTGGATTTGAGAATGGGTTCGGGTTTAGGTTATAGGTTTTGGTTTTGGTTTAGGTTATAGGTTTTGGGATTTGAGAATGGGTTCGGGTTTAGGTTATAGGTTTTGGTTTAGGTTTAGGTTATAGGTTTTGGTTTTGGTTTTGGTTTAGGTTTTGGGATTTGAGAATGGGTTCGGGTTTAAGTTATAGGTTTTGGTTAAGGTTTAGGTTTTGGGATTTGAGAATGGGTTCGGGTTTAGGTTATAGGTTTTTATTATTAGGTGTAGGTTTAGGTTTAGGGATTTGAGAATACATTTAAGTTTTAGGTCATAGGTTTAGGTTTTAGGCTTAGGTTTAGGTTATAAGTGTAGGTTATAGGTTTAGGTTTAGGTTAGGTTATTGGTTAAGGTTTAGGGTTTAGGGTAAGGTATAGGTTTAGGAAATCGGGTTCGGGTTTAGGTATGGGTTTTCAAGTTTAGGTTTAGGTTTACGTTAGGGAGTTGAGATTAGGATTAGGTGTAGGTTTAGGTCTAGAGATTTGAGAATACATTTAGGTTTTAGGTCATAGGAGGTTTTAGGCTTAGGTTTAGGTTTAGGTTTAGGTTTAGGTTATAAGCTATAGGTTTAGGGAATTGAGAATAGGTTAAGGTTTAGGTTTAGAAATTGGGTTCGGGTTCGGGATCGGGTTTAGGTTTGGGTTTTCAAGTTTAGGTTTAGGTTAGGGAATTGAGATTAGGATTAGGTGTAGGTTTAGGTTTAGGGAATTGAGAATAGGTTAAGGTTTAGGTTTAGGAAATCGGGTTCGGGTTCGGGTTTGTATACGGATTTAGGTTTGGGTTTTCAAGTTTAGGTTTAGGTTTAGGAGTAGATGGTGTAGGTTTAGGTTTAGGGATTCTCTAGTATTGTCTACTATTGAACCTAGTATTATCTACTACATACTAGTAACATACAACCAATATTGGGGCACCATACGATAAGCTACAAGAATTTCATGTCCCCCTAAACAAGGTATCCTCCATTGATAACATATATATATATATATATAATAAGTTTTTTATTTTCATTTACATTCCCAAATACATTCATCATCCATCCAAGAAAATTGAAACAAGTACTGTCAATCTATCTTATCTTACCAACCGCCTTATGTTTCTTTTCACCTTTGTAGCTCTCATATTTATTACTTGTTGCTAGTTCACCATCGTAGTCTCCTAACCAAATCTTTTTGCAGTCCCTCCATTTGAAGCAGTGGCTGAAGTTACAAGAAGTAGGACTGATTAGTCTTTCCATGTTTTGAAAAAAATCAAATTCTTTATTTTTTGCTGCAAGTCTACTTATAATTATCATTTTTAGGGCCATTACCTACTAAGGCCCCACAAAGATGTTTTTTGTCATCCGTTTGCTACTTCATCAACCCATTCCAAAAACTGCAAGATGAAGTTCAGGAATAAAAACAAATTCTGATAGTTATGGTATGCGTCATGTGCCATTTAGGAATGGTATGCAACATTAAAGAGCTTCATCATCTCTGAAAAAATATTTTTATTTTCCTTTGATAAGTATGAATAGAAAATTCTGATAGTAACAAGAAAGGGAGAAAGAAATTTTATAGTTAGATGCAAGATCGAAGTAAATAATGTTCTGTTTCAGAAAGATAATATTTTCAGAAAGCACAAGTTCACCAACAAGAGGGGAAACAGTCAACTCATGAACTGACAAACCTTGCAGTTATGGAATCCTGAGTTGCATTCATGAATCCATCCATTGCTAAGTTCAAAAAACATAAGCCATAACCAAAAGGAGCATTTGGATGATATAAGGTGGGATACATATATATGTATCAGAAAATGAACAGTCATGTTGGATGCAGATATAGCTTAACAACCAAAATCCCTTACTTCCCAATCAAGCTACAACCATTTAATCTTAAAAGCCTTGCCTCAACAAGTAGACATGAAACAACAAATGTTACTGGATCATATGAATCATCCAATTACTTGAAAAAGTTAGTTATAATAAATTTCCCACCAAAATCGTGGATGGCATTAGTTTTTGCTTGAAAAGTTTTTTGGGACAGTTCACTGAATGGGACCTTTTATGCTTTAAAACTATAATTTTTGCACCTTTTATGAATGGTATAATGTTTGCACTGAATTGACTTTTTTTGGGACAGTTCACTGAATCGGACTGTTAAAAACACAAGCCTGTTACCTGATATAAAACAATAATAACCGGGAACGGAACATACCTTACGAATATTTCCTATGTTTGCTCCACCTTTACCCATCACTTTACCTACTGCATGGGCCAGGATGACAATCTTCAAGGTTGAAGGCAGTCTGTACAAATGAAAATATACAAAGAGCAGGCTCAGATAAAAATTAAAATACCCAAATAACCAGCCTGAAGCAGAGGCAAAACTCTAAGATATGAAATACAAACCCATATGGCTTTGAAGAATATGAAGGAATAGATCCATAGCCGTTCTCCCCAACCTTCATTTAAAGAAAAAACAAAAGGAGATGAGTTACTTAAGCAGGGAAAGATGTTGCATTTTTTAATGCATGAACCTTCATTTAAAGCAAAAAAAAAAAAAGAAGGATATAAGTAACTGAGGGAAGACGCTGCATTTTGAATGCATGAAATGATTCAGCCCAAACCCAACTTTGATTCAAAGACATACAACTAATGCAAATAGCTTTTTAATGTTGGATACTAAGACTCGAGGCAAGATTTAGCCTTTCAGTTCTAAAGTTTGACTAGATTGAGTTGATAAAACTTGCCTATAATCAAAGGAAGACATGGCCCCAAGTGATGTTCCAATCTACATGGCAAAGAAGGTTCTGCACTTTCGATCCTTGCATCAAGTCTACAAATCTGCAGAATTTCGATTTACTACAACCGAATATCGAAAAAATGAAATGAAGAATGTAGAGAAAGTTTATACTATTGAATACATGTGCATGCTATTGAATGTCGTGAGTGGAAAATTAAAGAAGACTCTGCAGTAAGACATACCTTGCATAGTGCTCTATATTCCTTTTAAAGGCGCTTCACACAAGCCCTCTCAGCCATTGGTGAATAGATTAATAGCTTATACTCTTAGTTGGATAGTCTATATGGTTTCTTTGATGTGTTAGCTGTTGCACATAGAGAGAGCATGCAATTCAGAAACATAAAAAAGCCGGATAGTTAAGCCCCAGAGTTATAGAACTCTTTGATACTGAATGAGTAAAAAGAAAGAATATGATGTGTTCTCGTTGTGAGGAAAACCAAGTGGAAAGGCATTGGCACAAAGTTTAAATGCATGTTATCAATTATCACAATAATACAAATCATTGTTGAAAGGGAAAACAGTATCATGCTATAGTTTCAGATAATTTTCATCTTTGCTAATACATATGCATCTTGATACATGTGGAACCCAGAGGAAATACTGAAATTTCTTGCAAATAAGATGGACCCAAATCAAAAGACATGTTTAATATTGAACTTTGATGCCCGCAAAACAAAAGTGGGCCAAAACAATCAAGAATAACTTGAATTTCATTACATCTATTGGCCCCATATTATAATTTTAAATGCTTTAACTGCAAGAAAACCAGATGGACAGTTAAATCAATTCAATGCTACCTTAGGTTCATTTCATCTTGTTTTCTGTACCTTTGTAACACGCATGTGAGACATGCTGTCTTTTAATAAAGACTAGAAAATCTACACATTTTCGCTGCTAGCACACCTTAGACAGAAAATGGTTGAAACTAGTCAGCTTCCCCTTTCTCTCTCATTAACATTGCAAATCCTTTGGAGATTGAATATACAACAGTAACTGGCATGCGTTACCAGCCACAGCTAGTGCACCTGACTTTGCATCAGTAGCAATGCATGAAACTCCACCTGACATACCAAGAAGCGAAAAATGCAATTAGGTATCCATAAACATCCCTATGAGCATTCTATAGAACTCACTCCCAACTCGAGTTCATTGAAGGACACGTATTTCAGGAGAAAAGAAAAGAAAGGTAATGATTATTTTCATGAGTGCTACCGAAATTTGAATTTCATTTTCAGAGGACTTGTTTGGATAGCGAGTGAAAAGCTCATATTGGTAAAACAGTGGTCACCTAGTTTCTTCTGCCAGAGAATCAAAACTATGGAAAAGTGCAATTATTGCACCATGGAATCCATCCTTTTCTTTACTAGCCAAACATCTCAAACTGTCACATCAATAGAAAAGATTTTGGTTTCCATAGTTTTTCATGGAATTGGTGACAACCAAACATGTCCTGAATTCATAATCATAAAATTCTCCATTTGAAGAACACTGCCAATGGTTTGTAAATTTTTCTGGAAACAATTTTTTTCCCAAACAATGCAAGAATTTTTCAGTAATTACAAAAGCCAAAAAAATAAAAGGAATTTATATTGTTCCATTTAAAGAAACTCAAATTTTTCATGATTTTTCAGAATTTTCTGGTTTCATGACCACTTGCATTGCATTGTCAAATTTCTCCAGAATCCATTTGAATCTTTTCTAATATATAAAACCCAGAAAAGTTTCCACTGACCAAAATATTCATGCACAAAAGTCTGCCTCAACTGTTTGATGGCAAGGTTTAATCAGTAATATAATGCTTGGAACCCCTTGAATTAGTTAGAATTCTGGAAATAACTGTAATATCAAAAAACAACAATTTTGTTTCCGAGCTTCAAAATGAAGTGGAGCTTCTGTTGAGCAATCTTGGAAACCCATTGGCTGCATGTTGGCAACTTACAGAACTTTTAAGATTTTGACAGGCCAGACTACAATATGCATCAGCTGGAAGCTATTTAAGTTGTGGCAACTCATCACCATACATGTGGCATGTGTGCATGCTGATCCAAATGTCCAAATAGTGGCCCCATTGTGGAAAGATCATCGCCCGAAATCAAACATTTGCCTTTTAACCACCTGACTCTGCCCACTGAGTTTGAATAACTTTAAACATTTTCTGTTTTACAATTATCATAGGCATGTCTCTGTCCTACCTGCTTGCAATGCACTTAAAACTGGTCACACACACACACACACACACACACACACACACACACACACACACACACACACACACACACATGGCAGCCACTTGGCAGCTACAATGTATATCAAATTCAATCAAACAAAGTAGCTTGAACCATTCACTTTGCTGTGATGGTTTTAACAATTATAAAACAAAATTTAGACAGATTAATTTGCATTAGTTATATGTTAACCGTGGAATTTCTAATCAATATATAAGTGCCTGCTGATCATGCTTTACATTCTGCTGACCATTCACTTTGCCCGCTGACCATTCACCAAGCATCAAAGTATAAAATCCATACCAATACCAACTACAATACCAAAACAAAAATAGTTCCCACCAACACGCTTTTCAAGTTCTACCAACCCATTCTCACAGATCCTGGACACTCAGACCTGGTGGAAGGGACTGCTTCAACTTATCAGCCTTCTCCGAATCAAACACACAAAGCGTGTAGAGGCATTTGGAGCACCGGACCTTAAACTTCACGACATCCTTGCTCTTCTTGATCTTAACTGATCGAGCATCTTTCCTTCTCGCAGTGTGAAGGAAATCCTTGATCTCGTGGATCTGCTTCGGCATTTCTCAGGGCCTGTTTGGCCAGGCAGATCCCACGGTATCAGGAGGGATGGGATCGGCAATATCCTGGGATAGGCATGACGTGCCAAACAGACCCAGTGAACTTGTCCTAGGATATGAGCAATCCCATGCATCTTAAGACAATCCACTGACATCACCATTATTACCTTAAAATTGATCCTATCCCTTGGTTGGATGGATTGGAAGGTAAAATCCCGGATATGCAGTGCCAAAAACAGACAGCTTAACTTGTCCTAGTATATAAGCAATCCCATGGATCTTAAGGCAGTCCACCGAAACCACCATCATTACCTTAAATTTGATCCCATCCCTCCTAATACCATGGGATCTGCCCGGCCAAACAGGCCCTCAAGGATTCTGAGGAGCTCCTCTGCAATTCCTCCACCAAAAAACAAAGAATTTGCAACGTACATATGAAATCTCTCAAACTTTGCAGGAAAAAAAAAACTCCACTTTCGGATCTAATCATTTCAAGAGCTCATTTGAAAGAAGAACTTGAATCCCACCTAATCCCTTCTAATCCCACTGCCCAAACACGCCCTAAATCCCCAAATCCCCAAATCCCGAAATCCCAAAATCCCCAAATCCCCAAATCCCTAAATCGATATTGAGATTGAGAGAGATTGAGAGAGAGAGAGAGAGATACCTCACTGTCGTGAATGACCTTCAACCGAGCTTCAGAGAGAGAGAGGGCGTGCGTGGGTAGGGCGTTCGGCAACGGACCGCAAGAGACGGAGAGGGAGGGATGGATTGGGGAACGGAGAGGGAGAGAGAGAGAGAGAGAGAGAGAGAGAGAGAGAGAGAGAGAGAGAGAGAGAGAGAGAGAGAGAGAGAGAGAGAGAGAGAGATTGGGGAACAAATAGAGAGAGGGAGGAAGATGAGAGAGCTGGAGAAATCGGGAGAGAGGGTTAGGGAACGGAGAGCGAGAGAGAGAGAGAGCGAAATGACGAAAAAGAAAGGGCGCGGCTCTTTTTCGAGCGCGCGCCCAAACGGTGGTCGGTGCTCTGTGGGACCCACCATGATGTATGTGTTGCATCCATGCCGTCCATCTATTTTTACAGATCATGTTATGATATGAGACCAAAAATGGGGTATATCCCAATCTCACGTGGACCACATTACAGGAAACAGTGTTGAATAAACGTAACCATTAAAAACATTTTGGGGGCCATAGAAGTTTTAGATCAAGCTGATTTTTGTTTTTTCCCTTAATCTAGGCCTGTATGACCTAATCAACAGATTGGATGTCAAATAAATAGTACAGTGCGCCTTAGGAGGATTTTAATGGTGGATATATAATCACTATTGTTTTCATGTGGTGTGGTCCACCTGAGATTTCTATCCCTCTAATTTTTTGGATCAAGCCCTAAATTATCAGTAAAAATGGATGAACGGAATGGATGAAATACATATATCATGGTGGGGCCCACAGATGGTCGGGTGGTAGGGGCGTAGCCAACTGCTTTTTCTCTTTGGTCCACTTGGAACTTTGGGTTTAACTCATTCTTTGGACATTGCCGTAAAATGATCTCTCCAAATGGATGGAAGGTGTGGATACAAAACATACATCATGGTGGGGCCCAAAAATGAGAGGTATATAAATCTCAAGTGGACCACACCAGATGAAAACAATAGTGATTGGATATCCATCATTAAAATCCTCCTAAGGCCCACTTTACTATTTATTTAACATCCAATTTGTTTATTAGGTCTTTGTTGCCCAGCTCCTTTGGCCTAACCTCGGTCAACCTGATGCCAGACTTGACCTTGGGCCTACTTTGATTTATATATTGTATATCCATATGGTCCATTTGTTTTGTCAACTCATCGTAGGATATGAGCCCAAAAATGAATCATATTCAAATCTTAAGTAGACTACAACATAAAAAAACAATGCTAATTGAACACCCACCATTAAAAACTTGATGGGCCCACCTTAGTGCCCACTGTAATATTTATTGTTATTCGACCTGTTGATTAGGTCAGACATAAAGGAAAATATAAATAAATAATACAAATATCAACTTCATCCAAAATGTGGTGTGGTCCTAAATTGAGAGGTATATAAAGATCATTTTATGACTTGATCTCAAAATTGAGAAGTATATAAATCGATATCTCGGGTGCACCAAACCACATGAAAACAATAGTGATTGGATATCCTTCATTAAAATCATCCTAAGGCCCACTGTACTGTTTATTTGACATCCAATATGTTGATTAGGTCATACATGGCCAGTTGAAGGGGAAAACAAAAATCACTTGATCCAAAACTTTTATGGCCCCAAAATGTTTTTTAATGGTTGACACTCGTTCAACACTAGCTTTCTGAATGTGGTCCACTTCCGATTTGGATATATCTCATTTTTGGTCCTATACCGTAAGATGATCTTTAAAAATAGATAGACGACATGGATTAAACACATACATCATGGTAGGGCTCACAGAGCACCAACCACCAGCCATTGGATGGTGTCAGGGGGAGTAGTCAATCCGTTCGCCTTATTTGAAGTGTGGTCCATTTAATCTTTGGATATGATTCATTTTTTGGATAATTTTTTAAAATTATCTTGAAAAATAGATGAACGATGTGGGTTGATCCCAAATTTTCGGTAAATTAAAAACTCAAGTGTACCATACCACACCAAACAGTGTGGAATAATGATTTCCACTGTTGATACCTTCCTTGGGCCCACAGTAATGTTTATTTGACATCCAACATGTTCATAATATCAAAAAGATATAAATGAAGAGATATCTCATAACCTAAAGGGGACACATCAAATCCACAGTGTTGATGTTCGACACACATCATGATGGGGCCCACAAAACTTACTAACATCAATTCTTAGGTTCTCACGAGGTCAGTAAGTTGGGTCACAATTTTGACCAGAATATTTGGCTCATTTTACATGTCAGGTCCATTCACTCTATTTTACTGATCATTACCCTCAATTTGACTAATTACTCACCCCGATCATGCTACACATGAGAAAGATATTGGGCAAACAAGATTGATCAACAATTTGAGTGAATTTTGATTTAAGCATCCGAAGTTATTTACTCTTCAATCTGGACTGATCAGATTGTCCAAAAACGGTTAAAGGTTGTTCATAATATCAAAAATATATGAATGAATAGAAAACACAAACATCAGCTTGATCCAAAACTTCTATGACCTCCAAGAAATTTTAAATGGTAGAGGTTCAATAACACTATTTCCTGTGGTGTGGTCCACCTGAGCTTTGGATATCCTTCCTTTTTGTTCTTTAGACGTCAAATTATCTATTAACATAGATGAATGGAGTAGATAAAATAAATAAATAACAGTGGACCCCATAGAGTTTAATTACTCTGGTAAGGGTAACGAGTAATTCACTTAAACGTAGTAGAGAAGGGTTTCCTTAAATCTTTCATAATCGTATATTGGGCCTGCCTAAATGTGATTCACATATCCTGTATTGAGGAAGGGTTTCCTTAAAACATTCTTTTTGACCAAGGTATTGAGGAACTTTGATTTGCACTCCTCTTTCTTAAACGTGTATATTTTTTCTTAATCTTGAGTTGCACTCTTTTTCTTCTTTTTCTTTTTCTTTTTCTTTTTTCTTTTCATGTTTACATGTTTTAATCCTACCTTGTGTATTGTAGGCCACATCCATTCAATTTGGTATAGATCCTTTTTTTTTAAAATTTTTCTTGTCAAAATACAAAATCTAGTTTTCTTTTTTAAAAAATATATATTTTTTACAATTTGTCAATTTTTTCACAATTTTGTTTAATTTTTAAAATTTTCTTTTTCAAAATATCATTTTTTAAATAACGCTTTTGTTATATAACTTTTTAATTTTTTTTTTCAAAATACAAAATCTAGTTTTCTTTTTAAAAAATATATATATTTATAATTTGTCAATTTTTTCACAATTTTGTTTAATTTTTTAAATTTTCTTTTTCAAAATATCATTAAATATCACTTTTGTTATAAACTTTTTAATTTTTCTTTTCAAAATATAAAATCTAGTTTTCTTTTTTAAAATATATATCTTTTTTACAATTTGTCAATTTTTTCACAAATTTGTTTAATTTTTTAAATTTTCTTTTTCAAAATATCATTTTTTAAATCACTTCTGTTATATTACTTTTTAAATTTTCTTTTCAAAATAGAAAATCTAGTTTCCTTTTTTAAAATATATATTTTTTTTACAATTTGTCAATTTTTTCGCAATTTTGTTTAATTTTTTAAATTTTCTTTTTCAAAATATCATTTTCTTATCGAATTTTCTCTTTTCAAAATTATCAACAATATTCAAAGTTCTTAATTTTTATTTCAAAATGTAGTTTTTTATAAAATTACACTTTTTTTTCAAAATCTAAATTTTTTTCTTAAACATTGTTAGTTATTTTTCTAAGCTTTTAAACTTTTTTTTTTCGAAATTCATAAATTTTTTTGTTCTTAATTTTTGACTTGAGCATTAGAGACGGTTTACGACCGTCTCTAATAAGTCTTTGACAGTCTCAAACGGGGCCTACTTAGCATTTACAGGGTACTTATGAACCAGTAAAAGACGGACGATGACCGTCTATAATTAAGACGGTTCTTGGCAGTCTCAAATTACTAATAAAAGACGGTCAAAGACCGTCTCTAATAGAGACGGTCCTTGACAGTCTCAAATAGAGACAGCTAAGAACCGTCCCTATTTCAGACGATTTTTGGCAGTCTTAAATTATAGGGAAAGACGGCTAATGACCGTCTCAATTAGAGACGGTCCTTAACAGTCTCAGATTACCAGTAAGAGACGGCCAATGACCGTCTCTAATACGGACGGTCTTTGACCGTCTCAAAATTTCGCATATAAGACGGTCAGAGACCGTCTCTTATTCCAGACGGTCAATGGCCGTCTTTTATCCGCTGTTAACGACGGTTTTTGACCGTCTTAAATGATTTGTAGAAGTTAAAATTTTTAAGACAATATTAAGGACAGTCAAGGGCCGTCTAAAAGTTTAGTTTACGGCCGTCTCTAAAGTGTCTTTAAACCAAGCAATTTTAGAGACGGTCCGGAACCGTCTCTAAATCCGTCATTTTTTTCCATTTTTCACGTAGTGTGGAAACTTTGTTGATGGCTGTTCAAGCTAATCAGGAACCTGAGTCTGATGTTTGGTATGTGAATACGGGCTGCGGTAACCACATGTGTGGAAGTAAGTCTTCTTTTTCTTATTTAAATGAAAGCTTTCAATATACAGTAAGTTTTGGTGATTGTTCCACTATGAGGGTGATGGGAAAGGGTGATATTTAGATAAAAATCAAGAATGGTTTTGTATAAACAATTTCTAATGTCCTTTACGTTCCTGACTTGAAAAGCAATCTGTTAAGTGCTGGTCAATTGCAAGAAAAGGGTTATGTAATCACTATTCAAAAGGGTGCTTGTGAGATGTATGATCCTACTAGAGGAGCTATTGTTGTTGTGCAAATAAGTTCAAACAGGTTGTTTCCTGTAGACACCCTACCCGGGCTAGTATCTTGAGAAAACTAAGATAACCCGGGAACCATGATCATAACCTAACCTTAACCCTAATCCCAATCATATCCTACACCGAACCCTAACCCTAACAGTAGACCCTAGTCCACAATCCTCAAAACTCCCCAGTCGCAACCCGAAACCATGATCCAAGTCATTTAGCATACACACAGCCTCGCCTATACCCTATATCCTGGCCAAAACCCTCTATCCATACCTAAATCCACCAATTTGAGTCCCAGAAGCCCAAAACGGAGACCACCAGACGAACCAGAGCACCACACAGAGCCCATACGTCGGGCCCGACCCGAACGCGATCCGGGTAGTAGTCTAACTACTACGGTAGTCAGACTACCACCTACGGTACTTCGAGTGCCGCCGCTCGAGGCCCGCGTGTGGACAGCTGTCCCAACGTCCAAAAGTCAACTTTCCTTCAAAATTACCCCCCCTACCTTCACTATTTACCGATTTACCAGCCCCATAAGCTAATGAGAGTGTGCCATGTGGCATCTCTCTCATCTCCACCTACCACCACTTGTCACATCAGCTTTTAACCCTCTCAAATTCAATAATTGCAGCAATGCCATTGGAGAAGGCTATAAATAGCCTTCTCCTCTTCTCATTTCCACACCTCATCCAAGGGAGGGAGGGAGGGAGGGAGGGAGAGAGAGAGAGAGAGAGAGAGAAAGAGAGAGAGTAAGGAAGAGAGTGAGAAAAAGAGAAAGAGAGAGTAAGGAAGAGAGTGAAGGAGAGGGAAGAAGCTCTCAAACCTTCCAAGCCCTGATCTTTTGAGCCACCCCCTAGCCTTCCTCTTGACCTTCCCAATCCATAAATTTAACCCAGTGTGGTCATGGTTCAGTTCGTGTCTAAGCCTATTCAAAGATCAAGCCAAAGATCCACCATCATACAAGCATTCATCATGACATCTATTCCTTTCTCAACCTCTCTGCTCCTCTAGATCTCTAGTGAACGTATGCTCTATGACTTGTCATACATCGGATCCTATCACATTAGAAATTCCTAGTGATCTAGTCCACTCTTCTTTACCTTTTTACATAAGCATCATCACATCCGCTTTCTAGGCACGCCGTTGGACGTATGCTCTGTGGCTTGCCGATATCTCAGATCTTGCCACATCAGAAATTCGCATGTGTGCCTAGTCCCATCTTGACCACAGCATCCATCATCCCTTGAGATTGTTTTACCACACTAAGTAGAGATCATACATTTATATGGGCATAGAGGGTGCCTAACCCCTTCCCTCTTTGTAACCAAGGTCCCTTACGATAATCCCGGACTACAGACCAGGAGTCAATTTAAGGGAGGGGAGTCTTCGGGTTTCCCCAACCTTGCGTATTCCGTAGTTCTAGCCAACCGCGAGATTCTGAAATTTTTCGGCTAGTGGCGACTCCAACATCTATACTTAGCCTAATCATCTACCACAAATATTACCATACAAATCAGCGTGGGCGCCGATTTTCAGTGTCTACATTTTCATTTGAAAGTGTGCAATCTTGTTTGGTAGCTGAAGTAAAAGATCGTTCTTGGTTGTGGCATTTTCATTATGGCCACTTGAGTTTTAGTAGATTGAAGACCCTTCAACAGAAAAATATGGTGACAGGTCTTCCTCAGATTAGTATTCCTTCCAAAGTTTGTGAAGAATGTGTTGTTAGCAAACAACATCGTTCTCAATTTTCCCAAGGGAAGTCATGGCGAGCAAAAGGTGTTTTGGAGCTAATTCATTCCGATATTTGTGGCCCAATAACACCATTTTCTAATGGAGGTAAAAAAATACTTAATTACCTTCATTGATGATTATACTCGGAAAACTTGGGTTTATGAAAAATCAGAAGCTTTTTGTGCATTTAAAAGCTTCAAGGCTCGTGTGGAAAATGAAACAGGAAAGACCATTAAGACCCTCCAAACAGATGGTGGTGGAGAATATTGCTCAACCAAATTTGAAGTTTTTTGTGAAGTTCATGGCATTCGAAGAGAGCTAACAGCTGCTTATACACCACAGCAAAATGGTGTATTAAAGAGGAAAAACAGAACCATCCTCAATATGGTGAGAAGCTTGTTCGCAAGAGGGAGAATTCCAAAACCTTTTTGGCTTGAAGCAATAAATTGGAGTATTCACATCTTGAACCGAAGTCCTACATTTGCTGTTCAAAATATGACACCAGAGGAGGCTTGGAATGGAAGGAGACCAGCTGTAGATTATTTTAAAATTTTTGGCTGCATCGCTTATGCATATATCCTGGATGAGAAAATGAAGAAACTTAAAGATAAAGGGGAAAAATGTGTCTTTCTTGGTGTTAGTGAAGCATCCAAAGCATATAAATTATTTAATCCACTAACCAAGAAGATTGTGACCAGCCGAGACGTTGTCTTTGATGAAGAAAACACTTGGGATTGGAACGGGCAGCAACCTACTCAAGTTCTTTTTGAAAATGATTCTGAAAGAGAGTTAACTCCAACAGCTTTTATGCCTGAAAATTCATCAGAAGCAACTCCAACAGCTGCTGAGATTTTGCCAACAGTAGCAGAAGCCACTGATGCAGCAACTCAATCTCTTCGTCGTATTTGAAAAAGGCCTGCATGGATGGAAGACTATGAGGTAACTGAAATTGAAGATTCAATCACTCTTTTTGCTTTATTTTCATATTGTGATCCTACAATTTTTGAAAATGCCGTCAAAGAAGTAAAATGGCGTAAGGCGATGGATGATGAAATTAACGCCATTGAAAGAAATGATACTTAGGAGCTGACTGATCTTCCGAAAGGGCACAAAACCATTGGTGTAAAGTGGGTCTTCAAAACAAAACTAAAGGAAAATGGTGAAGTTGATAAGTATAAGGCACGCTTGGTAGCTAAGGGATATAAGCATGAATATGGGATCGATTATACAAAAGTTTTTGCTCCTGTTGCAAGACCTGATGCAATCAGATTGGTGATCGCATTGGCGGCGCAGAACTCGTGGCCTATTTTTCAGCTGGATGTCAAATTGACATTCTTGCATGGAAACTTGGAGGAACAGGTATTTGTAGAACAACCCCTTGGTTATATTAAAATCGAAAATGAGCATAAAGTGTATAGATTGAAAAAAGCTCTTTATGGATTAAAACAAGCTCCACGAGCTTGGTATAGTCGCATTGAGGCTTATTTTTTAAAAAACGGCTTTCACAAATGTCATATGAGCACACACTTTTTGTTAAAATTGGAGAAGGGAAAACTGCTCATTATTTGCATATATGTAGACGATCTTATATTTACTGGAAATGATGGTGTCATGTTTAAAGAGTTCAAGGAATCTATGATGGTTGAATTTGAAATGTCTGACCTTGGTATGATGCATTACTTCTTTGGCATAGAAGTAGTACAACCATCTAATGGTATCTTTATTTCTCAAAAGAAGTATGTGCGAGATATTTTGGACAGGTTTCGGATGGAGGATTGCAATTCTGTAAGCACTCCAACTGAGTTTGGCTTGAAGCTAAATAAAGATCATGAAGGAAAAAAGGTGAACAACACACTTTATAAGCAAATTGTTGGCAGTTTGATGTATTTAACTGCAACAAGACCAGACATAATGTATTCTGTGAGTTTAATAAGTAGATATATTGAGAATCCAACAGAAATGCATTTATTAGCTGCCAAGAAAATCCTTCGTTACTTGCAAGGAACTAGAGATTTTGGGCTGTTCTACAAGAAGAGTGAAAAGCTAGAGTTGTTCGGGTTTACTGACAGTGATTATGCAGGAGATCAAGATGATGGAATGAACACTTCGGGCTATATTTTTATGTTGGGCACAGGGGTCGTTTCGTGGTCCTCTAAGAAGTAACCAATTGTCACCTTATCAACTATAGAAGCTGAATTTATTGCAGCAATAGCTTGTGCTTGTCAAGCTATCTGATTGAGAAGAATTCTTGAAGAGCTACAGTTCAAGTAAGTTGAAGCTACAACAGTTTTTTGTGACAACAACTCAGCAATCAAACTCTTCAAGAATCCTGTGCTACACGGAAGAAGCAAACATATCGATGTGAAATATTATTTTTTAAGAGATCTCAGCATTGATGGAAAAATCAAATTGGTTTATTGTCGAAGTGAAGACCAAGTTGCAGATATACAGACCAAGCCTCTCAAGTTGGCTACATTTGTGAAGTTGCGTGGTCTGCTTAGAGTTTGTTCACGTAATGTTGTAAAGAAGGACTTTGCAGATGGTTGATTTTCTTTTAAACTGATTTCTGCAGATTCCAGTTTAAGGGAGGGTGTTAAGATTTAAATGTTTGACCGAGTCTTTAGGAATTTGGTTAGGTAGTTAGTTATTTGATTTCGTGGCTGAGAAAGTGTCTTATGTGAGATCCTATTTTATAGGAGTTGTGGTTAGTGCTACCTATTTTATAGGAGTTGTGGTTAGTGGTAGGATGAAGCGTTCTAATGTAAAGCCTATTTATAGGTTATTTTCTTTATCAATTAATAATAATAATAAAAGCTTTACCATTTCAACACGTCTCCTTTGTTTTTTGTTTTGTATCATATTTACCCTTGTGTAATCCATCTTTTTATTTATTATCTAAACAAGACAAATTGTAAACATCAAAGGAAAACTGTTTTCCTTTTCCATTGTTTGGAATGGAATCCTTGGGATCCAGACATGGCCTTAGTGTGACACTGTGCTTTCATATGCAGAGAATCAAATCATTGGTATTACCGTCGGTTAGGTTCATCTCATATTTATAGGCCACCTTGAAAAATTCATCTCAATTAGAGAATGTTAACCTTCTAAAATTAGTATATCTGTTTATATTGTCAATTTACAGAGCCATCAAAGGAAATAGCTATAGTCTTGAGAAGCTGGGAGCAAACAAGTTCTCACAAGGGTACTTATGCTACACACGACCGTTCAAACTTTTACTCCTATCCTATTAGGTTATTGTTCAAAAAATGGGGCGGATCTAAGTGGTTGGTGGGCCGTACGAAGCTTTAACAGTGTGCAGTTTGTGCATCATTAAAAGTCATCTGTCCCCGCTGGCCCGGTTGATCTTTTGATCTACGTCAATTTTTTAGCCATTTTACAATATTTCCAGTAAAATTCATTGGATGGTATGGATCATGAAGATAAGAAATGGTGGGGCTTCCGTATGTACGTTTCCACGGAAACGAATTGACTACTCCCCTGCCACAAGCCCGGTGGCTGGTGGTCGGTGCTCTATGGGCCTACCATGATGTATGTGTTTCATCTATGCCATTCATACATTTTTACAGATCATTTTATACCTTGAACCAAAAAATGAGAGGTATATAAATATCAGGTGGACCACGCCACAAGAAAACAATAGTGTTTGGATATCCACCATTAAAATCCTCCTAAGGCCCACTGTACTTTTTATTTGACATCCAATCTGTTGATTAGGTAATACAGACCTAGATGAAGGGAAAGAAAACAAATATCAGCTTGACCCAAAAATTTTATGGCTCCCAAAAAGTTTTTAATGGTTGCCGTTGATTTAACACTTTTTCCTGTAATGTGGTCCACTTGAGGTATTTATATACCTCGTTTTTGGTATTATTCACTAAAATCATCTATAAAAATAGATGGACGGCATGGATGAAACACATACATCATGGTGGCGCCCACAGAGCACCGACCAGCAGCCAATGGCTGGTGGCAGGGGAGTAGCCAATCCGTTTCCGTTCCCACGTACAAGTACACTCATTGAAGGCTGCTACATGAGGATACGAGCATTTTAGTTACATCCGCTGTCATACCAAAGACGGTCCAACCCCTTACCATGCGGCCAACCTCGATGTATGTTTTCTGTATCTACTCTGTCCACCGATTTTTTCAAATCATTCCAGTGGATTTGTCAAAGAATTAAAAAGATCTAAATATTAGGTGGACCATAATCTAGAAATCCGTAGAGATTGAGTGTTGTATCATTTAAACTTCTAATGACTCATGTAAATGTTTACTTACTGTTTATGAGCCATCAAATCTATTGCAAATGTTACATATCCCTTGGTGAAGTTAATAAACAAATATCAACTTTATAGGGAACTTTTTTGACTTATTAACTGTCCATCATCATTGTTTCCTATGTTATAGTCACCTAATAAATGTATCTCTGCAAGGCTCCAAAACCTAGTAATCCCGATTCTTGCTCAAGTGGGTCACGCGGGTCATCCAGGGATAGGTGGCCTTAACTATCTCAGATTTTGCTCGAAACTATTGTCAAGCCTCCTAATATCATGTTCAACATGTCAGCAAAATTTCAGTCGGAACAAGTCTAGGTTAGAGGCACGGAAATGTAGTAGATTCAGTTTCAGCTTAGACTCTGTGGAGTTTCAACACTGGGTCAAGGGTTCAAGTACCCACGGTGGTGAAATCCCACCGCGTATGTGTGCGTGTGGCGTGAGTGTGTGGGGGTGTGTGCGCGTGTGTAAAAAAAAAAAAAAAAATCAGCTTAGGAGGGGTCAAGCGGGGTCATATAGGGTTCAGTGGCTTTAATTGGGTCAGATTTGGCCTGAAACTGGTGTCAAGCCTCATAAGACCACATTGGATGCAACGACAAGGAGGTAAAACTTAGTAGACCCAGTTCAGGCCCCGGTGGGGTCAACTAGGATTTATGGTATCAATTGGCTCAAATTCTTCTTGAAACTGGAGTCGAGCCTTCTAAGCATAGTTCCAATGTGTCAGTAAAATTTTGGCCTGAACAGAGGTCGTTTGAGGTGCCGAAATGGAGTAGACCTGATTAAGGCTTGAGTAGGGTCAAGCAGGGTCAAGTAGGGTTCAATGGCCATAAATGGGTTAGATTGGCTCAAAATTGATGGACCACGTTAGATGTGTCAGCCATATATCGGCTTGAACAGAGCTCTATTGACACATCAAAACTTAATAGCCCCCATTCCAACTCAGTTGGGGTCAAGCGAGGTTAACAAGGGTTCTGTAGCCTTGAATTTGGCTCAAAACTCATGTCAAGCCTTCTAGGAGCACGTTGGACCTGTCATAAAACATTTTGGCCAGAACTATGCCTATTTGAGGCATCGAAACAATGTTGACCTAATTTTTTATGTTGTTTGGTGGAACGTTTTGGTGTCGCTACTCATGGACATCAACGCTGTGTTAACCTTTCTATCAATTTGATAGAAAAAAATTTCACAGGATGGCAAGGGAGAGAGTCGGTTTCACATTCATAAAGGGAAGTATTCCAAACAGACATTAGTAATAAGAAAACTATAACAAGAACTTCAAATTTATAAAACCCCAGGCTATGATAAAACTGGACCCAAATAGCTATATTTTGCCATTTCATTTAAGATATGAACAAAAAAGGAAGCAAATCCAAAGCTAGAGTAAACGGCACGCCTACGGTTGAAACCTACTTTGATTTGAGATCCAACTTGCTCATAAGGTCACACAGACATAGATGAAGGGAAAATACAAATATCATCTTGATCCAAAACTTTTATATATGGCCACTAAGAAGTTTTCAATGGTAGGCATTTAATCTCTACTGTTTTTTGTTGTGTGGTCCACTTGGGCTTCACATCTACCTCATTTATTTCCTTCTCTTTTGGCTTTATGTTTTAATATGATTTTTAAAAAAGAAAGAAAAAAAGAAAAAAAGGACAACATAGATATAACACATGCATCACGGTGCGGTGTCCATTCATCCTCCTTAATGGATGCATCTTGAGAATGGGACAGAATATATTTAAAAAGCATGGCCGCCTGTATGAATTCTATACAGTTTTAACGATCGGCGCTTCTATTCTAGCTATTCCATGAGGGAGCATGCATGATGGAATTAATGAACGCTCTCCGAGAGTGTTTGAAATTGTCTCTCATTGCTATTTCATAACCTCAAGTGTAGGGCTAAAAGTTGGGTGAGTTCAACCTGACCGACCCGTGATCGACCCGACATTGGGTTGGGCTTGAGGAAGATATTTTGAGTCCGATCTTAAGCTTGGGCTATACAAACACCAACCCGATAAAACTTGGGTTGGGCTTGGGTTGAGGCCTCAGGTTGTCGACCCAACTCGAACCCGATCAATATATAAGTTACTTAGAAATTATAATTGAATGTAGATCATTTGTATCGAAGGCACACTAATGATATCGAGTCTCATTTGTCCATGTCATTTTCAAGGATTCAAGCTAACAAGATTTGCCAGATTTCTCTCTCTCAAATAGACTTTTAAATGAATAGTCGTCTTATATTTTAGCTTGTTTTTAAAAAGAAAAAAAATGAAGTTCTTTAAAATGAATAATCACGTATATAATTAATAAAATTATATTTTATATATATATATATATATATATATATATATATATATATATATATATATAATTAAAATATAATAAACTAATGTAATAAATTAATATATACTTGACCAACTCAATTAACCTGACCGAGCCTACTTGGGTTGGGCTTTGGTTGAGAATTCCCAACCCGAGATTGGGTTGGGTTGGGTTGGGTTGGGGTTGAGGTATATGAGCCTTGGGTTGGGTTAGGGTTGAGCACCAACCCAACCCAACCCAACCCGACCCGCCCGACTTTCGGCCCTACTCAAGTGGACCACACCGAATTTAAAGAGTTTTTAGGCAGATTTTACATGTCCTATTAATAGGTCCGCCTGTGTGACTAGGCCTAACATGGGATGGTGCAGCTGATGAATGAGGTGGACCCCATCCATGTGAACTCTTCCTTTTATGTAGTGTCCGTTCGTTCGTATGATGTGATCTAACATGAACTCATCTACATGGTTATATAATCACATGTCGTTTAGATAGGGAATAGTCATATAGTCGCCAGCTGATGAACGAGGTGGAGCCCATCTACATGAACTCTTCCATTCACGTAGCGTCCGTTCGTTCTATGATGTGATCTTCCGGCACGTGTCGTTTAGATAGGGAATGGTCATATAATCCACTGCTTACACTAGTTACACAAGAGTTTTCCATCTTGAAAGGAAAGGGAGGTATTAACCAAGACAAGGAGGGGCCAGCAGATGTAGCACTGTCGGTCAGCAAGATAAGATGGTAGGTGTTTGTAAAAATGCCGCCATGAACCAGCACGATCAACTGCAGGGTGTATGCGATAATGCAGCTGTGAATCCCAAGATTGGTATTGTTTTCTTTTTAAATCTGATATCTAACATTTCATTCTTTGAAAATAACGAGTTTCATTCAAACAAAATATAAATCATTGTTCAAACACTAAATTCAAAGTTCTCCACATTCTCTCTGCACATAACAATAGAGAAGATGATCAAACCACGAAAGAAGCAATTTGAAGCAAATTCAAATTGCCACCACTGACTTCAAGAAACCGATCCGGTCATCACATGCAAGCATTTTCTGCTTGGCAAGATTCTGTAAGTTGAATATATATCGTTATACACTGAAAAAACATGATATAAGTCATCTAAGTATAATCCATCTTTTTCTTTAATATCTAAACTAGACAAATTGTAAATATCAAAGGAAAACTGTTTGCCTTTTCCATTGTTTGGAATGGAATCATTGGGATCCAGACATTGCCTTCGTGTGCAACAGTGCTTTCAGAAGCAGAGAATCAAATCATTGTTATTGACCGTCCGTTAGGTTAGTCTCATATTTATAGGCCACCTTGAAAAATTCATCTCAATTAGAGAATGTTAACCTTCCAAAATTAGCATATTTATTTATATTGTCAATTTACAGAGCCATCAAAGGAAATAGTTATAGTCATGAGAAGCTAGCCTATAGGGACAGCAGCACAGAACCAAGACAAGGCCTACGAGGAGCCACCACCAGCGCCCTTGTTTGAGCCTGGTGAGTTCAATTCATGGTCATTTTGGATGGCTGGGATTGCAGATTTCATGGCTACCTTCCTATTCCTCCGCATCACCATCCTTACTGCCATGGGTGTCAAAAGGACACCTACCATGTGTGCCAGTGTGGGTATATCCAGGGGATTTCATGGGCCTTTGGTGGCCTGATCTTTGCCTTGGTCTATTGTACGTCTGGGATTTTAGGTGAACACCAAAACCCAGCTTTGACCTATGGGCTGTTGCTGGCTAGGAAACTGTCCCTGGCAAGGGCTGTTTCTACATGGTGATGCTCGAGGCCAATTTGTGGGGCTGGTGTGATCAAAATGTTCCAAAAGGGCCCTTACCAGATGTTTGAGATTGTGGGCACCTTTGTGCTTCTCTACAGTCTTCTCTGCCATTGATGCCAAGGCAAATGTCAGAGATCCTGATGTGACTATCCTTGTAACTCTTCCAATTGGGTTTTAGTTTTCCTAGTGCACTTGGCCACCATCCCCATCACTGGAACTGGAATCAACCCAGCCAGGAACCTTGGAGGTGCCATCATCTACAACCCGGACCTGGATGGGAGTTGACAGTCAAGGGAACAGAGAAGAAGATGGTTATTCACTCTTGGCTCACCCTGGCAGTGCAAACAAGCAGCTATTGCCCAAAGAAGAGTGAAGGCTTTCCTTTTTTGAAACTCTCTTTTGTTTGTCCTTCATTCATTAGATTCTTTGTGGGCCCATTCATTCGAGCAGCAGCTGCAGCAGTGTACCATTAGATTGTGATAAGGGCAATCCCATTCAAGACCATGGCCTAGATTCTCTATCATCTTTACTTCTTCTTGGTATTTATATTTTGCCTTTTTCATTTCCCATATGTAATCCTCTCTCTCTCTCTCTCTCTCTCTCTCTCTCTCTCTCATCTCTCCTTCCTCCACTCCCCACTCCTCTAATTCAAGAAATCCAATATTTAAAACTTCAACCAGAGGAAATCCTTTGACTGTGCAAACCATTTCCTTTCATAATTTGGGAATCCAAAGAGTTTGACAGCCTCCCAAGCATAGCTCGATGAGGTCAGGTGGGAAATCATACAGATCTAGTGGTATCTCTATGTGTGTAAACAAATCCATATTATGTATATGCTGATGATTTGAAAAAGACAACTGGAATTGGGCATTCACCAACTGGAATAGGGAATTCACCCAGCAGCTGCGATGATCTAAGTCAGACCAATTTACCAGTGGAACAGGATAATGCCTTTTCGTGATCTTCACTTCTTCCCAATTCTCACAAATTGGTTAATTAGTTTCTTCAACCCATCTTCCGTCCAGCTTCCACCTTTAACAACTGGTAGAGTCTGGACATTGTTTAAGTGATGAAGTGGCATGTGCTTTCTGATTCGGCACTGTGGTGCTAGATCCTTATTGTATAGTCAAAGGTGCCTTATTTGTTCCATCTTCCCATATCATTCGACAGCCTGTTAATATAAGTAGAGCGTAGATCGCTAGTTTGTACCTGAGACATAGGTACCTAAGGTGGATAAGAGACCCAACTTCATCTAGTAGACCATAGAGCTGTGTGTTTCAGATATCCATCACCCTATGAAATTTGGAACCTACAGAATGAATTCCCAACTGCTTTTTCCCAAGTGTTTCATGCTCTTGAGTGAAGCACAAGAAGGAATAGAGGTGTAAAGATCTGCATGTGCGGACAGTTGAAATCGTGCTCTTCCTTTCAGCCACCTGGATCATGCTTCTATCAACCAGCTCCTCTAGGTAATCCTCTTCAGCATCTTCCATTTCTTCTTCTCCTCGTCTCTGTACCAAGGCTTCGGCTATCCACAAAGAAATCAATTCAACCATGGCACTTATGTATGAAATCAGTTCCGTTGAGACAATAGGCCCCGCCATGAAGATTGCCCTTCTAAAGTTTAGACAAAACCTACTTCATATTTTAACTGGCCTGGGGAAGATTTCTTTTTGCATGCTGTCATTACTCTGGGTTTTGGATGCTGTGGATCCTCTGGATTATCAACATGTGCCTCCCAAGAGAGCCCACATGAAGATATGATCAACCAATCACAATCGTTGATCTTTCAAGCTTCATTCATCTCAACCGAATCGACTTGCTTGGTTAAATGTTTCACTTTTAAAACTGAAATGCTTGAAACAAAATTTATTAAGGTAACGTCAAGTATAGTTTGTTAAGAACTAATTCATTTTTTTAGACATTTTAATGCTTCATCAATTTCATATTGTCAATTTACAGAGCTATTAAAGGGATAGCTATAGTCATGTGACGCTAGGAGAAAACAACTTCTTAGAGAGGCAGTCCATAGGGACAGCAGCACAGAGCCAAGACCAGGACTACAAGGAGCCACCACCAGCACCCTTGTTTGAACCTAGTTATGAGCTCAATCATAATCATTTTGGAGGGCTGGGATTGCAGAGTTCATGGCTACATTCCTATTCCTATATACATCACCATCCTCACTGTCATTGGTGACAAAAAGACACCTACCATGTGTTCCAGTGTGGGTATTCAGGGGATTGCATGGGCATTTAGTGGCATGATTTTTGCCTTTGTCTATTGTACGACTGGGATTTCAGGTGGACATATAAACAGCTGTGATGTTTGCTCGGTCGCACCTTCGGTCGACCGAGGCATCAACAAAATCTCTTGGTCAACCAAAACAGACCTCGGTCGACTGGAAACATCACAACATGCTTTGGTCGATCCACGAATTCTTCGGTCGACCGAACTGCACCTGCTCTAGATTAAATCGATCAACAGGTTCATTGCATATGGGCCACCTTAAATAATTCATCTCAATTAGAAAATACTAACCTTTCAAACATTAGCTTATCTATTTATTTACAGAGTAATCAAAGGGATAGCTGCAGTCATGTGAAGCTGGGAGCAAACAGGTTCTCAGAGAAGCAGCCCATAGGGACAGCAGCACACAGCCAAGACAACAAATATAAGGAGCCATGACCAGCACCCTTGTTTGAGCCTGCCAAGTTCAATTCACGGTTATTTTTAGATGGCTGGGATTGCAAAGTTCATGGCTTCCCTCTTATACCTCTACATCACCAGCCTCATTGTCATGGGTGTCAAAAGATCACCTAGCATGTGTGCCAGTGTGGGTATCTAGGGGATTGCATGGGCCTTTGGTGGCATTGTCTTTGGCTTGGTCTATTGTATATCTGGGATTTCAGGTGAACCCAGCTGTGGCCTTTGGGCTGCTGCTGGCCAGGAAGCCGTCCCAGAGGAGCTGTTTTCTGCATGGTGATCCGGTGCTTGGGGGCAATATGTGGGGTTGGTGTGATCAAAGGGTTCCAAAAAGGCCCTAATTACCAGATGTTGGTTGGGGAGCCAACATTGTGAACAATGGCTACACCAAGGGAGATTGTTTCGGTGCTGAGATTAATGTGGGCATCTTTGTGCTTGTCTACACTTTCTTCTCTGCACCACTGATGCCAAGAGAAATGCCAGTGATTCTCATGTGCCTATCCTTTTGCACCTTTCCTAATTGGATTTGCTGTGTTACTAGTGCGTACTTCACCACCATCCCCATCACTGGAACTGGAACCAACCCAGCCAGACGCATTGGAGCTGCCATCATATAAAACAAGGACCATGCGTGGGATGGCCATTGGATATTCTGGGTGGGCCCGTTAATTAGAGCAGAACTTGCAGCAGTCTACTATTATTAGATTGTGATAAGATCAATCCCATCAAGGCCAGGGCCTAGATTCCCTATCATCATTCTTCTTGGGTTTTCTTTCTTTTTCATTTTCCATTTGTAATCCTCTCTGTGTGTGTGTGTGTGTGTGTGTGTGTGTGTGTGTGTGTTTCCTTCTTATGTTGTCCTTTTGGATGGAAGATGTGTGGGCCATTATGAAGATGAAATTTGGTGTTGATATTGATGATGATTATGAGTGTAAACTAAGAAGGTCATGCTGTCTAGTTTGCTGTAAAAAAGAAAAGAAAAGAAAAAGAAGAAGCTATATTTGATGTAGGACATGGCACTGATATATTCCTACCATGGTTGGACCAAAAGAAGGTGAACCGTAAATTGGCCATAACTTTTGATCCAAGTATCATTACGGGGTGCACAACTTATCAATCTTTATTGCAATGGGCCATCCGGGGTCGCCTTTCTCCGTTTAGCTAGAAAATGCCCGCTTTCAGATCAAAAACAAAAAATTAAGAAAAGATTACTATTTTTTGTAATTCTAATTTTTATAGTATTTTCTTATTTTTTAGAAATAACTTGTAATCATGATAGGACTATTTTAACAAAAGTTTATTTTGAATTTTTATTTTAGAAATTAGGCTCTAGAACAGTTTTACTAGAATTAAGATTTTTATTAGAGTTAGAATTTTGCTATTTTTGGTAATTACGAATTTTATTTTATTTTATTTTTATTTTTTTTTAAATAGTGTAACAGGGGTACATACACATTAGACATTTATTTATCAATCAAATTTTAAATTTCTAGAATTTATTTCTTTTCTTATTTTCCCTTGTAGATTCGAGGTATCTCTATGAGGAGTCCAGAGAAGCTCTGGCTCCGTGGATTCGGAGTAATTATCCCCTTAAGGAAGACGGTGATCGACCTCATCACGTCCATCCCTATGATTCCATGGATACATGTTACTAATGCAAACTCAGTGGACTATTGGACCTTTATTCCAGAAGTTTGTTATTATATGATATAGATTAGATGGAAAAGTGGGACAAACTAAATAGACAGTGTAAACTGATGTGCTGACCGCTGACTTGTGTAAATAATGCAGCAGACATACTAAGAGTGGGACTTTGGGAACTCCATATATTGATTGAATTTGTTACCATTCCTAAACCTCAGAAATTAGCTCGAGGGAAGTTTGGTCTCTAATTCCAGTTTGAAGAGCAGTACACTGTACTAATGTGATCTGAAGTTGGCCTATTTCTCTTATTCATTTGAGTAAAGTAGGTTCCTTTGTCTTTGTTTCCTTGCTTCTTTGATGCACAATGATCAGTTCATGCTGTTTCCGTGGCTCATCTTTTTTTCTTTTTGATTTTCAATGGTAGGCACTTAATTCCCACTGTCTCCGTGTGGGACACTTGAGACTGGGATCTGCCTCATTTTTTGTCTTATGGGCTAAAATGATATGGAAAAATGGATGGACTGGGATCTGCCTCATTTTTTGTCTCATGGGCTAAAGTGATATGGAAAAATGGATGGACGTTGTGGATCACGCACATACATCATGATGGTTCAAAAGAAGTTACACATGTCAAGGTCTTTGATATTCTCTCTTTCCGGAATGTACTGCACCACACTACTGCGGAATTCTTTACATTGTGAGATTTATGTTGGCCCCTGCCGTAATGTATTTCTTAGGCCCACACACAGTCCATCCATTCTTACATATCATTCTAAGGAAACGAATCCCCTCTAAAAATAAAAATAAAAAAATAGCAGATCCATAGCTCAGGTGGGCTACACCATAGGGAGTTGACTCCCTACTGTTGAAAACTTCTTAGGACCAAGGAAGGCTTTGATCAAGCTATTTTTGTGTTTTTCCTTGTTTAAAATCCGTGTGACATTATGGACTGCCACTGGTTAGATTGCAAATGAACCTCACGGTTAGCCTTAGGAAGGTTTCAATGGTAGTTCAATTGATCCCCACTACTTAAAATGGTGTGGTTTGATTAAGCTTTGGATGTGCCTTATGCTTGGCCTAATACTCTAGAATTATTGGAAGATTTTGATGGACGGTGTGGATCTAACACATAAATCACAGAGGGGCAAAGAGAGGTTTCACGGGTAAAATTTGCGTTGTGTGGTATGGAATCTATTCAGCCGAGAGAAAATAGGCATTGTTTGTGAGCTTGTTTCATCTACGGATCATCCTTGTTAAAGGCACATGAAAATTCAGTGCTGTCATCAATGACCCTAACTCACAAAACACATCTATTTTTTTTCTCATACTCTTTGATGTGTTTTTCCATTAATTTTTCTAGATTATTCTAAGAGTATGAGCCCAAAGATGAGGCACATCTAAAGCTCAAGTGAACCACACCACATAAAGCAATAAGGATTAAACTATTAAAGTTGAAACCTTTGTAGGGTCCGCTTTAAGGTTTGCCATCTAACCTCTTCACGAGGGGCACACAATCCTGGATGAAGGGAAAACACAAATATCAGCCTGGTCAGAGCCTTATGTGGCCCCGAGAAGTTTTCAATGTATCTAATTCCCACTATTTCCCGTAGTGTGGTCCACTTGAGCCTTGGATTTTCCTCGTTTTTGGTCTCACGCCCTAAAAGGAATGGAAAAATGGACAGAAATCTAATACATACATCATGATAGGGCTAATAAAAGTTGTGCATATGTCAACACTTCCATTTTCTTCTCTCAAGAAGCAACATAATTTCTTGAGGTGTGAAATTTATGTGGGCCTCATGATTATAAATTTCTTAGATCTAAACCATACATCCATATTTTAGATCATTTTAAGAAACAAACCTAAAAACAAGGCAAGTCTAAAGCTCTGTGGACCACACCATAGGAAAAAGTAAGAATTGATGTTACTGTTAAAAATTTCTTAAGGCCTCAAAAGGCTCTAATCAAGTTGATACTTGTGTTTTACCTTTTTCTATCATAGAGGTAACCTTATGAACAAGTTAAATGATAAACAAGCCTCATGGTTAGCCCTAGCAAGGTTTTAACAACAGTTTGTTCAATCCTCACTACTTTTTGTGGTATGGTCCACTTGAGCTTTGAATGTGCCTCATTTTTGGGCTCATGCTCTAAAAGTGTCTAGAAAAGTTGATGGCCGTTGTGAATCTAACCTAAAAATTATGATAGAACTTAAAAAGCTCCTTAAAAGTTGTATTGTGTAGCAAGCAATCCTCTTGGTAGAGAGAAATTTGACGTATTTTGTGAGCTAAGTCTTCCAAAATGACGTAGAGCAATGAGAAAAGTTGGCATCAGGATTTCCTATGCTTTTACCATGAAAAGAAGTTACATCAAACGCGTATAATTGTTTGATGGAATTTGCATGAAACATGAAGTGCCCTACAAAAACATTAAAACATTGCACAAAGACCTCTACACTCTCTCTACTGACAACGTAAACAATTCACCAAAATCATGAAAGAAGTAAATTCAAACCACCATCACTGACTTCATGAGGTCAATCCAATCTTTTTTTTTTTTTTACAACCATGTAGATTAAATCATCTAAAACATATTTAGCCTTCGTTACATCGATAACATAGAAGATTAGCAACAAATACAATGGGGTCATTTGCACAAACTGTTGGACGTAGACCAGTGGGGCCCACTTCTGAGTAATCACTAGTGGGTGGGTCCCATATGGTTAGACTTCTTCCGGCTTTTTCCTTTCCGTTAGGATATCAAATTCAATTTTAAATTTGATCACTGTTGGTAAATGCGGAAGGTGAGTCCTCAAGATTTGACAGTCTACACGAAGTTTGGAACCCTCACAAAGCAGGAGAACGGTGCTCCAACAGCCCGCCTATCTACTACTGGAGCAGATGGAACTATTCACACATCTGATCCTACGGTATATAGTGGCCCCAGATTGCTATCTATGGATCAGATCGTCCCAAGGACAAGCTAAAATAGACAGATTATAATGCACTCTATTTCTCTCTGTATACTCTCGGTGTTTCGTATGATGTCATGCGAGAGAGAGCGCATCCCTTTTATAGGAAAGGAAGGAGATAGGATGAAAACGGATTATCCGATCTTCTCTCTATCTCCTATCTAAAATCAAATTCAAAATTGAATTTGATATCCCAACAGAAAGAAAAAAGCCGAAAGAAGTCTAACCATATGGGACCCACCCACTAGTGATTGCTCACAAGTGAGCCCCACTGGTCTACGTCCAACACAAACAACCTAAATTTTACAAGAAAAATAGATAGCTTATAAACTCACAACCCCTAAACCTGAAATCAGATAATAAAGTTTTGCATTGCACATATCACACTTGTGCCATAATGGCACATAGGTCCAAGATACAATCTCCATTAGGTTGGTCTGAACATGTACGTGATTTACCAAAAATAAATATAGCCGTAAGCCCCAATATTGGAAACAGGTGGATGGGTCAGAAAACTTCAACCAAGTTCTTTTCTACCATCTACAATTATTATTATTTCTAAAAAAAATCAATGTGGCTCACCTAATCAGTGGATCAATCTTATAATTGGAATAGGGAATCAACATAGTGGTGTCGTTCTAATAGATGGATTGGATCTTGTGTGGTTTATAGATAAGCTTTATTCCACACGCACATGGGTGAAGAGGGTTCCAGAACACGTTCTGGTGGCAGTAGAAAGTGGAAAAAAAGAAAAAAGAAAGAAAGAAGACATCCCTCATTGACACAAACAGAGGATCAGTTGCATTTGGACTAGTTCAAATTCACATCATCTATGGAGACCATCCATAAGTTAGTATCCACTCATCTCCACTGCCATGTAATCGAAGTAATCAAATGGCTATATTCTATATATGAACAATCTTATCCCTACTTTATCCGTGGCAGGACTAAATGGAGAGCTTGGATCATTCAATCATTATGAATTCTCCAAGGCATAGGAGATGAGTGGACTGAACCTAACAGACAAGACAATCTGGATAGATGACATGGATGGCAAGAAGTCCAAACGGATCCAAATTCTCTGCTTGGCACAAGCACGAAAATCCTGATTGTTGCAACATTCTAATTGGGCCACACCATCATAGCTGCATTTAATGCAGCAGGGCTAACAATATTAGTGATGACATGTACTAATCACGATGAAAGAAGACAAATTGAATCATTATGGTGGGCAGGAAGATCTCCCTGATGAGGGTTGTTTTCTGCATAGTGATGCAGTGCTTGGGGGGCAATCTGTGGGGCTGGTGCGGTGAAAGGATTCCAAAAGAGCACTCACCAGATGTTGCACGGGGGAGCCAATGTTGTGAAGCATGGCTACACCAAGGGAGATGGTTTGTCTGCTGAGATTGTGGGTACCTTTGTTCTTGTCTACACTGTCTTCTCTGCCACTGATGCCAAGAGAAATGCCAGAGATTCTCATGTGCCTATCCTTGCACATCCCCCAATTGAGTTAGCTGTGTTCCTATTGCACTTGGCCACCCTCCCCATCATTCGAAGCAGCATCAACACAGCCAGGAGCCTTTGAGCTGCCATCATCTACAAAAAGGACCATGCGTGGGATGACCATTGGATATTCTAGGTAGGCCCATTCATTGGGGTAGCGCTTGCAGCAGTGTACCATTAGATTGTGACAAGCGCAATCCCACTCAAGGCCAGGGCTTAGATTCTCCATCATCATCACTCTCTCTTCTCGGGTTTTCTTTCTTTGTCATTGTCCTTGTGTAATCCTGTGTGTATGTGTGTGTTTCTTTCCTATGTTGTCCTTTTGGATGGATGAGCTGTGGAGCATTTTGAAGATGAACGTGGTATTGATATTGGTGATGATTGTAAGGTTATGCTGTCTAGTTTGCTGCCAAAAGAAAAAGAAAAATAGAGTTGTAGTCATGTGACCAAAGTGATTCCTTGGAGTATGACATCTAATGCAAACTTACTGGAATATTGGACCTTCGCTCCAAAGGTTTATTTTTTATATGGCATATATGGGATGGAAAATTTCATCTATGATATTGTGTGTGTCTTCTCATCCTGTTCAGTTAAAGTGGAACAAACTAATTGGATAGTCTAAACTGATAGTTATTCGGTTTCAAACTCCATAAATTGATTGAATCAGTAACTATTCCTGAATCTCAGAAAAGATCCTGAGTAGAAGTTTGGTTTCAAACTCTAGTTCGAACAGGAGGTGTACACTATGCTAATGTGCTTTAGAACTTAGTCTGCTGAAGTTGGTCTATTTCCCTTACTCGTTTGGATGAGTAGACTCCTTCCTCATTCATTTAGTGCTCAATGATCAGATTACACTGAATTTTATTGATAGATTGAAGAAAAAAATTTACATAAAACAGGGGGACATCAACCTGAACTCCACAAAAGGAAAACCAAGTAAACATCAATATCTAATATTTGGTAATCCATGAATTCATTTAATCTAAATACACAATGAAAAGAAGTTACATCAAACATCATATAAGTAGTTGTTTGATGGAATTTGAATGAAACATAAGAGTACCATATGAGAACAACGTCCTCTGCACACTCTCTACTAACAGCGCAAACAAGTCATATGAAAATCATGAAAGAAGTAAATTCAACCCATCATCACCTACTTACAACACAAATCCACCAACCACATGCCAACATTTTATGCATGGCAATATTCTTATGTCAAATATATGTAAGTTGGAAGAGAGATACTAGTCATCCCAACTTTTATTGGAGAAAGATGAGAGCATATCACCTATAACTTTTTTGAATTGATATAAAAAATAATAATAATAAATAAATAAATAAATAAATAAGAGTACAAGATTTCGAACTGGCTACAGGGCTCACCTAATCCTATTATGTCTTTATTACATCAATAACATAGAGGAATAGCCAACAAATACAAGAGGACATTTTCATAAAAAGCCTAAATTTTCCAAGAAATTAAAGTAGATAGCTTACATATTTACAACCCCTACAATTGAAATTTGAGAACAGAGTTTAGAAATCCCTACAAACTCTCCAAATCCATTTAGTGTATGAAATCTTTTACATGCACCTAACTGCATTTAGACTTGACGAATCAATATCATCTATGGAGACCGTCCATAAGAGACTGTCCACTCTTCTCAGCTGTAAAAAATCAAACGACTGTAAGCGTTCTTGACTAAACCTATATTCTAGGAGCAATCCTGTCCCTACTTTCTCCATGAAACTAAATGGACAGTTTGGATCACATCCAATCGCTACAAATTTTCGAAGGTACATAAGATGAGTGGATTGAACCTAACGGACGGTCTGGATAGATGAAATGGATGCGAACAAGTCCAAAACCAATTACCTATATGGAAAGATTCCCATACACTACGGGAAGATGGTGAGCGCTGGTACGTGTCGGATCTTAAACCAGTCCTCTCCATCGTCTTTTCGCACCCTTTCTTTGAATTCTTCCGGCATGTTTTTTAACTGCAAATCTTGAAGGGTGCTGATATGTCGCAATCCATCAGGAAGCATCTTCAATGTTCTGCATGTAATAATCTCTAAACATCTAAGATTCGGCATCGCTCCTTCATCCACTCTCCACTCCTCTAATTCATCCAAGTCTTCAATATTCAAATCGTCGAGCAGTGGAAACCCTCCTACAGAGCAAACCATTTCCTTTCCCATGTATGATCTCGAGAATAAAGAGAGTTTCCGAAGGTTTGGCAGCATCTCCAGCGTTCCAATCTGGTCTTGCTCTAACTGGGACCCCCACAAGTGTAGCTCTGTGAGGTTAGGTGGGAACTCATGCACGTCCGGTAATTTCTCAACGGGTCCAGACAAATTCATGTAAAATAGATGGTGATGATTCGAGAAGGATGGAAACGCTGGAATCGAGCAATTAGGACTTGCCTCTAGCCACAATGATCTGAGGCTTGCCAGTTTAGGAATGGAACGGGACAATGCCATTTTGAGATCTCCCTTTATTCCCAACTCTCTCAAATTGGTTAGTTTCTTCAACCCATCTTCTGTCCAGCTGCCCCCCTCTACTAATTTTAGAGTCTGGAGATTGCTTAAGCGATGGATTTGCATGACGTTGCTGATTTGACAGTGAACTCCTGTCATAGAGTATAGCTGTAGGTGCCTTATCTGTTCCATCTTCCAAATATCATCTGGTAGCACGTGGACATTTGTAAGATTTAGATCGAGAGTCTGTAAATTGGAGAGGCGAGTTATGGTGGCTGGTAGCCTTTCCAAACTTGTCCCCTTGAGACATAGGTACCTCAAGTGGATTAGATGCCCTATTTCATCAGGGAGACTAGAGAGGCGCACAAATCGGAGATCCATCACCCTGAGCAATTTGAAAGCTCCACATATGATTTTCAACTGCGGTTTCTCCAGCATAAGAGAACTGAAGCGCAACAAAGAGCGGAGTTGTGGAGTGGAGCAGTTAAGAGAGATGGACTTACTGATGTCACCACAAGTAATTGCAAGTCGGCGTGCCTTTGTAGGTAATTCAGGCGCCATGTTCCCATGCACTTCCAGAAATCTCTCCTCCTTCGCTTCTGATATTGAGAGGTCTCGTAGAAGATCATGAATACGGCATCCTTCAACCGTTCCATTGCTCTCCCTGCTCGCCACCTGAATCATGCTTCTACTGATGAGCTCATCCAGGTAATCCTCCGCAACATCCTCCATTTCTTCTTCTCCTCTTCTCTGAACGAATCCTTCTGCCATCCACAACAGAATCAATTCGTGGACAGAGATTTCAGAGTCTTCAGGAAAAGCTCCAAAATAAAGAAAACAGGGCTTCAAGTAATAGGGCATGTCATGGTAACTCAGGGCCAATATGCCTGAGATCCCATCTTCTTTGCTTTCATGTAGCCACCATTCCACACTTTTAAGCACCTTCTCCCACGTATTCACTGACTTCTCTTTTTTTGATAAGACGCCTCCTAATACTGCGATTCCTAGAGGTAAACCTCCACATTTGGCGACCATCTTTCTCCCCAACTCTTCCAGATTTGGAGGGCACATAGGAGCAAGATTTCCGGGAAGTGCTTTCTTACAAAATAGTGACCAGCTCTCGTTTCCATCCAGCAAACGGAGTTTATGGGGTGTACTCAGTGCGTCTGCGTGCCTTGCCACATCTTCATTGCGAGTCGTGAGCAGCACTCTGCTGCCATTTTCTGTATCAGGAAATGCAGAAACCAAACTGTCCCAAGCTTGTCTACTCCATATATCATCGATTACCACCAGATATCTCTTCCCTTGTAAGTGCTGAGAGAGTTCCTGCCGCAAGTCTTCCTCAGGCGTCATCTCCTTGTCATCTCGTTGGAGGGCTCTAAAGCATTTTATAATGCTCAGTAAAAGCTCTCGGACTAGATATTGTTGAGAGACATACACCCAAGCATGAAAATCGAAACTCTTCTTTACATGTATGTCATTGTAAACTTTCTTTGCGAGAGTAGACTTACCTAATCCTCCCATACCCGTGATCGAAATAACAGCACGCCGCGCATCTCCTTCAGTCAACTGCCGCACCAGTGTCTTTGTCTCCTCCTCAAAACCGACCACATCGGCTTCCTCGACGATGGGAGCCATCTTCTCCCTCCGCAGCTGGCTTTGATTTGAAGAAGACGAAGCTTCTCCACCAACTAATATATTGCCGACGTCGTACTGTGATATGTTCTCCTTGATATCGCCGAGCCTTTTTTCTATGTTGAGGATCTTCTTTCCAACGTCGTGGATGGCTGGTATGTCTTTGATGCAACCAGCAAAACTAGTTAGGCATCTCATAAATCCAGCACTTGTATCTTCTCGTCGTTTCTGTTCAATGTTAAAGATGTAGGAGTCGATGACATCCTCAGCATCGTAGGCTACTTCTCTTATTTGAGACACCCATAGCTTAAATAACTCATTCTCTATGCGCATCCGATTTGCGTTTTTGAGGAAGGCACGCATCCATTCAAGTTTGGTTCGAAGCGATATGATCTGCTCATCTACTCCGAGTAGCAAATCTGCTTCCTTTGTTACAAAATCGTTCAATTTTTGTATGGCGAACTGAACAATACTCTCCATTTTTATTTTTTTTTCTCTCTCTCTTCTTCTTCTTGAGAAGGCTCTTGTCTTGAAAACAAGCCTTTCTGAAACTCTTCTTACAACAAGGAAGATACATCCGTTGCAAAAGCAAAGGCACTCAATTATTTCTGCGGATCGTCTGTTTCCAGCGCACAGGGTTTACCGTGCCCTAAAATGTAATTGGTCCACGTCATTTTCGCTGTTGTCGGGACGCGGATTTCCTGCGAAAGCCTTTCGCGCAAGGAATCTAGGTGGGGCCCACCGCGATGTTTGCGAGAAAGTCACTCCGTTGATCCGTTTTTAGAGATCATTTTAGGACACACGGACAAAAATAAGGTGTATTCAAAACTCGAATGGACCACACGAGAGGAAACAGTAGGGATTTAGTGACCACCATTGAAACATTTATACGGCCAAAAAGGTTTTGTATCGGTCTAATTTTTGATATTTTCCCTTTATCACAGTTAAAATGACTTTGTAAACGGTTTGGATGGAATATAAACATCAGGTTGGAGCATAGGAAGGTTTCAATGGTATGCATTTCTTTCCCTACTTGAGTCTTGTATCCTCCTCATTTTTAGTCGTATAAACTAAAATGAGCTCGAAAAACGGATGGACGGGTTAGATTTCTTATATACATCACGATGACCTCACCTTGCATCCCGGCGCAGAAACATCCTTGCGAAACTTTCGCAGGAAATCCTTAACAAAAAAATTATTTAACAAATACGGACGCGCGGATTAGATACTAACAGTGACGTCACAAAGTTCAGTGGCCCATCGTATTTTGTATCCAAGCCGTCCATTCATTTAGAGAGATCATATTAGGTCATAATTGAAAGAATAAGTCAGATACAGAGCTCAAGTGGACCCCACCACAGAAAAGAGTGGGGAGAGTGACATCCACCGTTAAAAAGTTATTACGGCCACAAAAGTTTCCGATCGAGCTGATATTTGTGTTTTTCTTTCTTTCATGTCTTCCGATCGAGCTGATATTTGTGTTTTTCTTTCTTTCATGTCTGCGTTAACACATGAATAGGTTAGATCTCAAATAAACATAATGGTGGCTGACTGGAGGTATTGACTGGATATACCTCGTTTCAACACGTAGAGGTTTTGGTATCGACTCCTAGAGGGGGTGGCTAACATGGAGTGTGTGTACTGACATGGGTGTTTACTAACAAGCTAACCCAAGAAAAGTATAATAAATAAATAAACATGACGGTGAACCTTCCTAAGGTTTCAACGGTTTCAAAGGTGGGCATTACTCTCCAACTGTTTTCTGTGATGGAGTCCACTCCAGATTTCCCTCATTCTTTGAATCATGCCCAAAAATGATCTCTACAAATGTACGGACGGTGTGACACAACATATACACAATGGTAGGCCCACACAACTTGCGGTTGTCAGCCTAAATGCTTTTTAGCGTCACAAAGTTTTTAATGGTGAGTGGTCAATTACTAGTCTTTCATTTGGTGTGTTCCACGTCATGTTTGGATTTGCCTCACTTACGAATAAAATAGTCCAAAAAAAAAAAAAAAAAAAAAGGATTGTGTGGATGGGATTATGATAAATAAGGCTCACGTAGCACTGTAAGTAGCCACCTCCCTATTTACGCTGTCAGTAGGTCGGTAAGTTCTATGGTTCTCATCGTAAGGTATTTGTTATATCAAAACCGTCCATCCATTTGGCCAGTTCATCTTAACGCTTGAGATGAAAAATAAGATAGATCTAACTATCAAGTGGACCACACTAGAAAAGGCAGTGGGGGATTGAACGTCTACCATTGAAACCCTTTTAGGGGTCACAGAAGTTTTGGATCAATGTGAAATTTGTTTTTCCTTTTCATACAAGTCCTTTTAACTGTATGACCATGGTGAAAATCATTGTACCTACTACTATTTTGTGGTGTGGTGGAAAAACGAATGAACGGTGTGAATGTAAATAATACATCGGAGCTAGGGCCCAAATATCAGCCGAATGCAGATCTAGCGTAGGCCACATAATAGAAAATAATGGTGATAGTTCACCCAGTACTGTTGATACTTTCCAGGCTCATTGCAATGTTTGTTAGAAGTGGACACCGCACAAGGGGGGACATTTTTGGCCCACGATGAGCTGGCTAACAAGGTGGATGAAACGGATCACCCCATTGTAGGCATTAGGATATGGTACCAATGGCTAGGTAGTAAAAGACGTGAACACGTGAAAACCATGACCCATATAACACCCATATAACATGAGAAGAAAACCACGACTCCATATAACATGACAACTACAACCCATACAAACCAAGACCCATATGGGGCCCACATTGATGTATGTGTATAATCTATGCCGGCCATCCTTTTTGCCATGTCATTTTAGGGATATGGACCAAATATCACACTGATCCAATGCTCATGTGGGCTACAAAATAGAAAATACTAGTGACTGTTGAACCTTTCCAGGCTCACTGTGAAGTTTGTTAGAAGTGGACACTGCCCACCAAAGTCAGGACTTTTTGGGCCCACGATGAGCTGGCCGACAAGGTGAATGGATCGGATCACCCCATCGTGAGCATTAGGATATGGTACCAATGGCTAGATAACAAAAGAAGTGAACACGTAAAAACCGACAACCACGACTCATATAACATATTATATGACAACTACAACCCATGCAAACCACAACTCATATGGGCCCACATTGATGTATGTGTATAATCTATGCTGCCCATCCTTTTTGCCATGTCACTTTTGGAATAGGGACCGAATATCAGTTTGATCCAGTGCTCCTGTGAGCCACAAAATATAAAATAATTGTCACAGTTTAAACTTTCCTAGCTCACTGTAATGTTTGTTAGAAGTGGACACTGCCCAAGTCAGGAGTTTTTAGGCCCACGACGAGCTGGCCGACAGGGTGGATGGATTGGATCACTCCATTGCGGGCCTTAGGCTACGGTAACAATGGCCTGGTAGTAAAGGAAGTGAACACGTGCAAACCACGATATATAAAACATGACAACCACAACCCATATAACATGACAACTATGACCCATACGGGCCGACATTGATGTATGTGTATAATCCATGTTGCCCATCCTTTTTGTCGTATCATTTTAGTGTTATGGACCAAATATCAGCCTGATCTAGTGCTCCTGTGGGCCACAAAATAGAAAATAATGTTAACTGTCGAAACTTTTCAGGTTTGCTGTGATGTTGTTAGAAGTGAATACTTTCCAAGTCAGGACTTTTTGGGCTCACAACGAACTAGCCGACAAGGTGAATGGATTGGATCACCTCATTGTGGGCCTTAGGCTATGGTACCAATGGCTGAATAGTAAAGGAAGTGAACACGTGAAAACCCGATCCATATAACATGAAAACTACTATACATATAATATGACAACTACGACTAACTCAAACCACGACTCATATGGGCCCACATTAATATATGTGTATAATCCATACCACCCATCCTTTTTGTCGTGTCATTTTAGGACTAGGAAACAAATATCACCCTGATCTAGTGCTCATGTGGGCCACAAAATAGAAAATAATGGTGATTATTGATACTTTTCAGGCTCACTGCGATGTTTGTTAGAAGTGGACACCACACAAGACTGGACTTTATGAGCCCACAGTGAGCTGGCCGACACGGTTAAAGGATCGGATCACCCAATTCTGGGCCTTAGGCTATGGTACTAATGGCTAGGTAATAAAGGAAGTAAACACATGAAAACCCGATCAACCACGCATATAACATGAAAACTACAACTAATGCAAACCACGACCCATATGGGCCCACATTGATGTATGTGTATAATCCATGCCGCTCATCCTTTTTGTCGTGTCATTTTAGGGCTATGGACTAAATATCGGCCCGATCCGTTGCTCATGTGGGCCACAAAATAGAAAATAATGGTGACTGTTGAAACTTTCTAGGTTCACTGTGATGTTTGTTAGAAGTGGAAACTGCCTTAGTCATAACTTTTTAGCCCACAGCGAGTAGGTCGACAAAGTGGATGGATCGGATCACCCCATTCTGGGCCTTAGGCTATGGTACCATTGGATACGTAATAAAGGAAGTGAATATGTGAAAACCACGATCCATATAACATGACAACCACGGCAAACGACCCATTTAACATAACAATTACGACCCATGCAAACCACGACCATATGGGCTCACATTGATGGATGTGTATAATCCATGTCGCCCATCCTTTTTGTCGTGTCATTTTAGAGCAAGGGCCTAAATATCAGCCTGATCCAGTGCTCATGTGGGCCACAAAATAGAAAAAATATGGGCTTTCAATCACCTATTTTGGCATGGTTAACTTGAGATTTAGATCTGCTCATTTTTGGGCTCATGCCCTAATATGATTGAAAAAATGGATGGACAACATGGACAAGACACATCAATCATTGTGGGGGCCATGGAGATTGTTTAGTAGCACGGTACTATCATGGTGCTGCTTGCTACATTATGTAATCTAGTCTTGAAGAGGAATAGGGCTTTGTTGGGACCCGGATCCCCAAGATGTGAGTGGGACCTGTCCATGGAGCCCACTTTGATGTGTCCATTGTATATCTACATCGTCTATTTATCTTTCTAGCTCAGTTTAGGGAATGGGAAATGACGCAGGGAGGGATGTGATGATGTCGATCACCGTCTTCCTTAAGGGATAACTACATCGAATCCACGGAGCTTTCTAAACTCCTTACTTCGCTTCCTCAAATTTACGAGGAATAAAAGTAAGAATAATTCCTAATAAATTCAAAATAATTTTGATTGATGAAAAAAAAAAAACCAAAATTACAACTCTTTAAATAATGAACTCAAACCTAGGACAAAGTTTTAGCCTTAGACTCCCAACTCAAACACCCTAGAAATGTGACTTACTACAAATAAGAAACTTACTATTTATTTATTTATTTATTTTTACACACGCACACACATTCCCACACACTCATACTAGTGGAATTTCACCACCCATGGGTACTCGAACTCTTGACCGGGAGTTAAAACTTACTATTTATAGCTGGCCTCTATTCCTACTAGACTTTGTGGTTTTCAGCCAAAAATAATATCCAATTTTGCCCAACCATGATATTTTCTTAACTTTTCCAAGTCTTTTTCATGCTAGGCATGCCTTATAAAACTCGAAGGATCAAGAGTTATACCTTAACTAAAACTTACTATTCATAGTAAAAAAGAAAGTAAAGGGGCCATTTGACTGTCAATGTAATGGAATCTTGCAAATTCAGTGTGTGCAACCCGGTATAGCGGGGTTAGTTGGCTTAAGTAGGTTTTTCTATCCCAAAATCATATATGATATATCGAAAAACTCATCCCAACTTGCAAGATACAACTGATTTAAAGTTGTGACGGTCTAGATCATTTCTGCCTCCAATCCGATCTAGATTTGTCTGGTCAATCTTTGCCATGAAAGCATCTGCGACCCGCTCTACACCAGGAAAAAACCCAAACAGATGCAAATCTCAGTTTGACCACATCATAGGAAACAGTAGTCATTCACAGTTATTTCTGTTTTTCCTTCGTCCAATCTGTGTGACCTCATCAACAACAGGTTGGACAGCAAATAAACATCATGGTGAACACTAGGAAGTTTTCAACGGTGGTTGTTCAGTGACCACTGTTTACTGTGGTGTGGTCCACCTGCGATTTGTATCTACTTCATTTTTGGGACATTGAATGTGGAAAAACAGATGGTGGCGTAGATATACAAATCATACACAGAGGTCTGGGTCCCACCAACATGGCTGGATCCTGGGTCACAGCTAGGACGCGTCCTTGAATCAGGCGCTGGAATGTAGCCTTCCATGTTAATCAAGCAGTATTTTATAAATAATTCTTTAGTTCACTCCTTGTTGACTGACTTTGATTTAAAAACGCGTTACCATTGGACTATTCATTTGATTGAGAAAGGCCACCAACCACGTACATTAGAGTTTTGGTTTTGGCCTTGCATCCAAGACTAGATGGGCCCACTTGGATGTATTATTCAAACTGCTTTTGTTTTTGATTAAGAAAGGCCACCAACCACGTTGCATCCAGGACTGGATGGGCCCACTTGGATGCATTATTCAAACTGCTTTTATTTTTGATTAAGAAAGGCCACCAACCACGTTGCATCCAGGACTAGATGGGTCCACTTGGATGCATTATTCAAACAGCTTTTATTTTTTCCATTAAGAAAGGCCACCAACCACATACATTAGAGTTTTGATTTTGGCCCTGCATCCGGGACTAGATGGGTCCACTTGGATGCATTATTCAAACTGCTTTTTTTTTTTTTTTTTTTTTAAATAATAATGAAAAATTACTGGCAAGGAGACATCCTACATTGGGAGGAGAGCTGGGTATGGGATGAGTCGACTTAGCAAACTTGACTTAGCAAACTTGTCTCGTCTAACTTGTTGAGTTCTGACTCGATCTAACTGAGTGGGTGAGTTGATCCGAACCAAGTAAACTTTGTCCAAACAAAATTCAAACTGAGTCGAGTTTGGGTAACCTAGTAACTCGACTTGAATCGAGCTAAAATCCAACTTGATACTGACTCGACTCGATTCAAAACCCAACTCGACTTGATTTCGGGTTCCGTGTGTATATGTGTATTTAAAAATAAAAAATAAAAGATTTAATCTAACCTACACATTACACCCGACCCGACCCCTGTCAAGATTTGTGGTTTTTTGAAAAAACATATATTTTAAAATTTCGGGATTTTGCCGCCAAAACGCTTTTTGAGAATTTCAAATTGAAAAGTGCAGTGTGTGCTTTTGTCCCACATCTGAAATGAAAAGAAGAAAATCGTGGTTTATATGAAGACGTTTATGTAGTATTCTTACTTGAAGCTTTGGAGATTGTGACGCTCGGGTTGCATGTTCTAGTGTTACACTGAAACACATGCACGCACTTGCGCTCAGGCATGGGCACGAGCGTGAGCAGTGTAGCTGTAATAGCGCTAGTTGGCGCACTTTGCACTTTGCACATGTGCATCATGTCGCAGAAGGGTTGCTCCCTCGTAACCTTACGCGGACCGTCGCGAGACGGTGCGAGTGGTCTAGTACGAGCCCAGGTGCGATGGGTCTGAAATGAACCAAGGCTTTATATGCGATTAAGAACAGTCGGATTATTAATTCGAAATGGTCGGCCATTTTTAAAAATGGCTAGGAGCCTTGAAAGCCACAACGGTCCAAAAACGGACGGGCTATGATGATCCAACGGTAAAATCTTCCAATCCGACAACCAAAAACAACTGAAATTAATAATCAATTAACAGAAGCATTTTTCAAACGTTCTGAACCATTGATGGTCACCTATCAATTGTCCACTCTCTGGTGCCTATATAAACTGGACCATTCCGGTCCAAATTCCATCGTCTCAAACTCACATCTCCCCTCATCTATCAGATCCTTAGGATTGCATCTCCATTTAGAATATTGTTAATACATTCTCATTTTGTTTCTGCCAGAAGATTTGCCGTGTTGAAATTGTTCCTAGGTGGACCCTTCGTTATTGTTGAATGCAAGATCCAAACAGGCTTGTCTTATCTTAGAAGCAATTCGCTTGTAACCCATCAGCAATTTGATAAGGGAGTGAATCGCACTTTAAGGATATTGTATATTTTATGTGATTCTTCCTGGTGAAAGAATATAATTAATTTTATTTTATTTTTCAGTATTTCCAAAGCATTTTCTTAAATCTCTCTCTCTCTCTCTCTCTCTCTCTCTCTCTCTCTCTCTTACATTTACACACACATGGCAACACCACTCTGACATTTACAAGTCCCAACCTGACAACCACCAGCTCGTCTCAAATAAGCAGCTCATTCGCACCCACCTAGCCTACCCACTCGCTGCCAACTCTCGACAGCCACACATCTCTCCAAATCAACTAATCAATGTAATTTTGTATTCAAAAAGACTGATATTTCATGATTTTCATCTATTCTTGTGAAATATATCATGCTAGGGTATTATAATTTAAGAGTTTTGTAAATTTGGGGTTAGGTAGGGTTGAGTGGAAAAATTGAAATGCGTCAGATACTTGTATTTGGTCCAGGTTTGCTCGGGTGCATTCTGGCTAGTTGTGGTGCGTCCGGCTGGCTCAGGTGCAACCAGGCTGTTTGTGATAAATTCACCTATTCATTGATTTTGCCAGGTTATGTTATGAGATGACTAGAGCTATTCACGAGTCAAGCTAGCTCGATTAACTAGTTCGACTCGGCTCAAGTCAGCTCAGATTGACTCGGCTTGAATGACTGAGTTAAGCCGAGTCAAGCGGAAATATGAAAGCTCAAGTTGTGTTCGAGCCGAGTTCAACCATGGGCCGTTTTAACTCGACTCGACTCGCCTTGAAACTCGAACTCAAGCTCGACTCAGCTCAATTAGAAATAGGTTAAATTTTATATATATATATATGCTCAGGTGAACTCAAGCTCGACTTGCATCTGCTTGCTTGGGAGGGGAATTGAAGTCAAGATTTATTATGCTCCTCGTGAGGTGACTGGGTTAGCGGATGCACTGGCTAGGTTAGTGAGTGAGTCTCAGTCCTCTATGGTGTTTTAGGACGAGTCAGATCGATCTCCCTCGGGCGGTTCGGGGGATCCTATTCATGAACAAGCTGATGATGGGTCAGATTAGAGATATCAAGAACTATTGTTCTTTTTCTATCGAATGTAGAGTTATAAGATAGGCACTCAAAAGGAGCTTCTTTTTCTTTGTTTCTCCGAGCTGCCCAAAGTATATGGCTGGTCTGGTTTGAGTTTTCGTGGAGGCCATTTTGGCACTCTTTCTTTGGTGCAGCCCTGTCTTTTGTTTGACAGCATTGAATGCTTACCACTGAGAGCTTTAGGACGGCAAGGTTTGGATCTAACTTATTGTTAGTCTCATGCCTTGAAATAATCTAATAAAATGAACAGACAATGCGAATAAAACATAAACATAGGGCCTTAGAGTTTACATGATGCGACCCTCTTTTCAAAACCCATATTTGTCAACATCTAAAAATATTAAAGTTATCATTACTTATTTATAATCATAAATGTATTCTTTTCAAAATTCATTCCTGTCAGCATCTAAAAATACTAAATTAATTCATCATTACTTATTTATTTCCATACATGTATTTACAGCTAATCAAACAAGACCTCATATGAGGCAGGTCAATGGCACCAATTAATAAAGGCAGCGTTAGGTTAGAATGAACTAAGTAGGGCTGATTTTGGGCTATGGACCTAACATGTTATGAAACACATGATGGGATGAATTTTACATCAACACAAAGATGGAACCCACCCAAGCCGCCAACCCTTTTTTTTTTTTTTCTTTAAATGTGTGAAATTACTCGCCTAAGATGTCAAATTAAAATAGTTCTCCTAGAGACCTCCACCCTTTATTTTGGAGGTCCATCTTGATGTATAAGGAAGATCCACTCCGACCATCAGATGTGTAATCTTATTTTGGCATACATCCAAAAACCCAAGTTGAACCAGGATTCAGGTGGGCCACACCAAGGGAAACAGTTGGGAGAGAGATGTCTACCCTTGATATTTACAGGGCCAACCACAATGATTATATAAGATTCACACCAACCAATACATATCACATCAAAACTTAGGCCCAGAGTCCAAAAATCAACCCCATCCATTTTTCAGGTGGGTCATTTGAAGGGAAACAATTTGGAGGGTAAGCATTGCCATTTTATAGCATTTTCAATCATGTGGTCCACTTGAAATAAGGACGGACCTGAATTTTAGTACCTAGGCCTAAAATACAACGACACACCTGGTGGCTCGGTGGATTTTACATAAACACTATGGTGGGGGCCACCAAAGCCATTAACCCCTTCTGTCTTTGGATAATTAACATCAGGCCTTGAAAGTCCACACGACTGGAATTAGGGGTGTCAATGGGCTGGGCTTGGGCCCGACAAAATCAGAATTTTTAATAGCCTGAAACAGTTTAAAATCCGCCGAGACAAAACCCACCCCTGCCTTCGGTAAAGGGAGGGATAACAAGTTAGCGGGTGAGGCCCACCTTGATGCATGTATTGTATATCAGTGCCGTCCATCCATTTTTCTAGATCATTATAGGGCATGGTACCAAAAATGAGGTAGAACCAAATCTTAGGTGGACCACATAATAGGGATTGAATTCCAACCATTAAAAACTTTTAGGGGCACAAAGTTCTGAATCAAGCTAATATTTATTTATTTGTTTGTTCATCCAAGTCTTGGAACATTATAACTAAGTTGGATGACAAATAAACGATACAGTATGCCCTAGAAAGTTTTTAACAGTGGGAGTTCAATTAAGGGATTTTTTTATTATTATTTTTTTTTAATGATGTACGTTCAATCACTACTATTTTCCTATGCCATAGTCTACCTCAGATTCAGATCTACCTCACTTTTAGGACCATGCCATAAAGCAGCTGGCAAAACGGATGGACAGTGTAGATATACAACACATACATCAAGGAGGGCCCCATAGTCATGGCCTCACCCACAAAGTTGTTACCACTCCCGTATCTAATCCACACTTCCAAAGATGTTTTAAACTTTAACGGGCTGGGCAGGCAGATGGGCTTTGGCCATCGTAGTCCATGTCAGTCTTAAATTTTAAGCCTGAGCCTGATCTTCAAGCCTGATACTCCTATCAAGCCCGGCCCAAGGTAGACTAGGCCTGGAAGCCCAATAACAAACCCAGCCCATTGACAATGACACCCCCAAAGAGAGGGAAGTGATTGGCTGGTGTACCACACACCACCGTCCCATAATGAGGTATGTGTTATATCCAAACCGTCTGTCCTTTTTAAAAGCTAGTTGTAAGGCTTGAAGTGAATAATAAAACAGATCCAAAGATTAAGTGGACCACACTGCAAAAAGCAGTGGGGAATTGAATGTCTACCATTAAAACCATTCTGCAGTCACAGAAGTTTTGGATCAATATGACCTTTGTTTTTCCTCTTCATCTAAGTCTGTATGATTTTATGAACAGATTAGATGGAAAATAAACATCATCTATTTTACTGGGAGAAGACCCTTGATCTGGCTAGTGTGGGTACTTGTCTTGGAGAAGACCCTTGATCTCCTCGCGCTTCCAGTTGTACCAACGGTTCAAAGGAGATTAAAGTTACTTGGCTCTCAAAATAATATATTTATTATATCCATACCATTCATCTATTTTACGAAATCATTTTAGGGCATGATCTCAAAAAATGAGTGAAATCCAAAGGTTAAGTGAACCATACCACAGATAGCAGCAAATACAATAATTCTCGCCATTAAAACATTCACAGGCCCACCATAACATTTATTTTCCATCCAATCTTTCAATGAGGTCATACAGACCTGAATAAAGAAGAAAAATAAATATCATATTTTAGAACTATATATATAGAGGGAGACCGGAATAAAGAGGAAAAATAAATATCACATTTTAGAACTATTATTATTATTATTATTATTATTATTATACACGCGAAATCTGCATTCCTATAATTTGGGATATGAAATGTTTCAAATAAGTGAATTATTTGATGCACTGATCACAGGCCAAGCACTTAGGGTTCACTGAACATGCCTTGTGCACAAAAGTCCGATCAGAAGGATCTAACTTGTATTTGATGAATTGGCAATTAGAGAAAAAGAAAATTCAATCCTCCAATTTCCACGCACGTGGGCGGCGCACGTAGATGATTTCTGACACGTGTACATCTGCCCATTTTAACATATATTCCAACACCCTGACGTCAGGAGGGACGTGGATTGAGTACTGCCCCCACCAGGTCTTAGCTAGGGACGGACGGTCCTGTCAAGGGATATGTGAGGCTACAATAATGTGTTTCATCCCAGCCGTTCATCCATTTTGAAAGATCATTTTAGGACTTAGAGTCCAAAAAGAGGTAGATTTAAGGCTCAAGTAGATCAGGTAAGGTCTTATATATTTGACCTATGAAAAAACGTAAATATCAGCCTGATCTAATACTTTCATGGCTGTTAAAAGGTTTTCAACGGTTGTCATTCAATCCTCAGTGTTTCTTGTGGCCAGGTCCATTTTAGCTTTAAATCTCGTGGATGGACTGTACAGATGAAACGCATACATCACGGTGGGCCCCACAGAGACCTAGAACCATCCATCTCCAACTATAACTAGATGCTGGTGAGAGTAGTATTCAATCCCCGTCCCATCAAGATACATTGAATCATGACCCCCCACGCCAATATTTCCAGCCTGCCATGTGCATGGATAGCTCATCCGCTTACGGAAATGTGCGCAGAGAAGCTCAAGTCGAACTGATTGGATTATAAATCAAAGTCCACACAGAAAATTACTTCCAACCTGTAGTGTTTTTACAAAATCCAAGCCGTCTAATTTATTGGTCTTATTATGAGAATCACCATCAGAAAAAATCAGTCAAATATACTTTTAAAATGGACCACATTTGTAATTTAATTTTTATCAATGGATAGAAATTGATTCATGTGTTGAGGTCCACCAGATGAGTAGATAGGGCTGAGTTTGAACTAATTGACTTTCATGGTTGCGACTGCCTATTCAAGGGGTTGGATTTCACATGCTTCTAAATGGTTGGAAGTTATCAATGAGTAGACTATAACCTGTGGTCCAACCGCTTGGACTTGAGATGCGGTCAATGGCACTAATTAATAAACGTAGGTCTAAGTTGGTATGAAAACGTGAAAAAGGAGTGTATGGGATGGAGGGGTTTTTGAGGTCTTTATCCCTTGCATTTGTCAAATCCAAACCGTCCAATGAATGTCCGACAATAAGAGGAGATGGATGATAAAATAATCTTAATTATTTTACTCATGTAGGTCTAAGATCGAAGCCATCATTTGTAATCTAGCTTACTTTTATGCCTTCATGTAATTTCTGAGTAGTTTTTTAAGTGCCCGTCTATCATCAAGAGACTCTTCCAGAGTAGCAAGCTTTCGGAGTCGGGTTGCCTACTTACACTGATACAGTAGCGAGGTGGTTCCTGTGGGCCCCACCATGATATATGTGTCTTATCCAAGTCGTCCATCCATTTTTCCAGATCATCTTAGTGCATGAGCCCAAAAATGAGACGGATCTAACTCTCAAGTGGACCACACTGGAAGAAAAAATTGGTGATTGAATACCCACTGTTAAAAACTTCCTATGACCCACTGTAATGTTTATTTGCCATCCAACCTGTTGATTAGGTCACAAAGGCCCGGATGAAGGGAAAACACAAATATCAACTTCATCCAAAACTTTTGTGGCCTCGAGGAGTTTTAATGGTGGGCGTTCAATCACCACTGTTTCTTGTGGTGCGGTCCACATGAGTTTGGACGTGCCTTATTTTTTGTTCCATGCCATAAAATGACCTGAAAAAATGAATGGATGGTGTAGATAAAATAAATACATCATGGTGGGCCCACACAGCACCTTTTGGCGTCCAAAGCTTCCTCGCCAGTATTTAAGCATTGGTTATTTTACCAGCACCATGCAGCCTGATTAAAGTGATGTATCTAGGTCATCTAATCCGTCCATTAAGTGTAGGACTCCCAGTGCCACTTCTCTCTCTCCATCTCAAGGTCTGTGAGAATACATCAAGGTGCTGCAACACAGCGTGTCTGGACTTCAGACATTACGTCGAGTCATTTTCAATGATTCAAACCATTCATGAGATGGACCACACTCATCTTTTCCTGTTTCAGTCCTTCCATTGTTCAAATGTTAAGAAAACCATCCATGCTCAAGTTAAAAGAGTTAAATTGATCCAACGGCTGAAATATTACAATACAATATCTTTTACGATTCCACTTCTTCTATCCAAGGTAAGGCCTATTGTATAAATGGTTTGGATCTTTGCAAGTTGACCCAAATCCAAGGGTTAGCCATACGAATGTATGTAGCAAATCTCAAAGCACATCGAGTATTAGAAACTTACGAATTGCGTATGGGCCCCACAATGGTATGTAATTAAATTCTATCCAATCTAGTCATATGATATAAACTGCTAGATGAAGTGTAGCCTAAAAATTGGCTATTCTAAAACTAAGATGCGCCACACACAACATGAGTTTAGAGGTCTTAATCATGAATTCACACCCTTCCTTCTGGTGTCGCCCACTTGAATTTTGGAATATCTGACTTTTGGGTTCCCGGAGAATATTAGGTGGAGTACTTGATGGATGGACAGATGGATCTACACCAACTTGCCGCACGTGGTGATATGTTACTGCAAGTCAAGTGTCATTCACGTATGAGACAACCTTATTTTCTTTTTCTTTGAATATTCTGATTTTGATTTTGATTTTGATAAAAATGGTAACCTAGGAGTGTCTCTCTTGTTGATAGATTGCCTTTAGCACCGTCGAGTGACATTCGGTCGACCGAGATATTTTTGGATCAACGAAAACATGTTGCGATGTTCCGAATCGACCAATATCTGTTTCGGTTGATCGAGAGACTCTATTGATGTCTTGATCGATCGAACTTGCAACCGAGCAAAATACATAGGTATGAATTTATTTTTCAAATTTCGTATGAAAATATATTAATAGAGTTCTAATTATGCAATTAGAGTAGAATGAAATGAACTTAGTATGTTTTCAAAGGTTTTGAGGGAGAAGATAGGATTTCTTATCGGTAAGTTATTCCATCTCTTGTGACTTTCTGTTCATAGGGTTTCTGTTCATCTTGAACTATTTCAGCCCTTTCATTATTCAAATGTTAAGAAAACCATCCATGCTCAAGGTAAAAGAGTCAAATTGATCTAATGGCCGAAATATTACAATACAATATCTTCTACGATTGCACTTCCTCTATCCATTGTAAGGCCTATTTTATAAATGGTTAATTTGGATCCTTGCAAGGTGACCCAAATCCAAGGGTTAGCCATCCGAATGTATTGTAGCAAACGTCAAAGCACATCCAGCATTAGAAGCTTGCGTATTTGCGTGTGGGGCCAACAATGGTATGTAAATTCCATCCAATCCATTCGTATGACAGTCTCTTTCTTTTTCTTTGAATATTTTGATTTTGACGGGGATAAAAATGGTAACATATATGGGAGCGTCTCTCTTGTTGATAAAGTGCCTTTTAATATCGTGTAGTAATGTTCACTAATCGTGGAATTCTTAGGTCATGATGTAATCGGTTGATCAAAATTTTTGATTGATCAAGAGACTCTATCGATGCCGTGATTGACCGAAGGTGAGATTGAACGGAATGCACACTTGCAGGTTTTTGATAAGTACCTTTGCGTTGTATAGATATATTGTGTTTGACGTGGGCATGGGGCTCTGATCACGTATTCTCTATATAGCTCGATCGTAAGGCCAAAAACCCTTTTGGGTTTTATTGCTAATTCAAGAACCTTAAAGATTACAAGATGAAATCATTTTCAGATCTCATTACTAGCTTGGCTGTAGAGATCTCTGGATGTTGCGGGATCAGTCTAACTAGACTGTGATTGGTTATCGCGTCATTTGATTTCCTTCCGTTTTGAGAGGAATTGGATTCTCGAATATTCATAATTATCATGAAAGTACCAATCATCTCTAGGGAGTCTTTCCATTTGACCAGGATTGTGTGATACGGCATTGCCAAACATATCCAGATAATGATAGGATCCCTATCTCAGCAGGTCTTTATAGACTTATATATCGAGAATGCTACTTCGACTACATATGCCACTCGTGTGAGGGCTACTTGTGGCTTGTGTGCCGATATGTGGTAGCATCTCATTGGCTCTTGTGGATGCACCAGGATAGGTGTAAACACAAGGGACGCGGATTAGCTTGGAAAGCTTTGGCAGGAACTTCTTGCAATGGGAAGCTAAGTGAGACGCACCATGATATTTGTGAGAAATAAACCCGTTTATCTATTTTGCTAGGTCATGTCGGAAATGGGCCCAAATATGAAGCAAATCCAAAACTCGATAGGATACAGGACAAGAAAAAATGGCTAGAGAAATGACTTTGGTTGAAACCTCCTTGAGTCCATTGTAAGCTCTTTCCCACCAGGGTGAACAGAAAAAAGAAAATATTAGCTTGATCCAAAACTTTTGTGACCCATGAATGTTTTAACGGTAAACATTCAATCCTCAGTTTCCTATCATGTGACTCACTTGAGTTTGGACTCCCTCATTTTTGGGGCCATGTCCTAACATGATCACTCCTCAATTTCCTATCATGTGGCCAACTTGAGTTTGGATCTCAAAAAATGGATGAATAGGGTGGATTTTTTCACAAACATTGATCACAATAAACCTTAGCTCACTATTTTTTTAACGCACACTCATGCTGACACACACCACAATGGGGAAACTCATGTAAATCTACCACTAAGTCATGAGTAGATACTCAGCTAAAGAAACACATATGAAGGTTCTCCAATCATAGCCACACCTCCTCGAATAGTTTGAAGCCCAACTACCCGTTGAAGAATTTGATGAGTGAGGGTGGCATGGATCTATAACAACACAAGAGAATCACGTTCCATCCACTCCTCATAGGCAGAATTGATAGTGGACGGTCACCATTGCCATTTAAAAGAAATTGATCTGAACAAAGAGATGATCCACCTAAAAACTACACTAACTTATTGGTATGCAAAATGAGAAGAAATTGACTCTTCCATAATAAATAATTGTCCCGATCCAACTTAATTGATACCAAATTTGTAACATTTGACCTCTATGTTAAAACTCATGTGAGTCTACCACTGAGTCATGTGTAGAGACCTAGCTAAAGAAATACAGATGAAGGTTCTCCAATCATAGCCACACCTCTCAAGCCGTTTGAAGCTCAACTACCCGTTAAAGAATTTGAGGAGTGAAGGTAGAATTGATCCATAACAACACAAGACAATTATGTTCCATCCACTCCTCATAGGCAGAGTTGATATTGGATGTACGGTAGGTCACCATTGTCATTTAAAAGAAATTGATCCGGGCAAAGAGATGATCCATCCAAAAACTACAATAACTTAATATTGGTACACAAAATGAAAATAAATTGACTCTTTCATAATAAATAATTGTCTCGATCTAACTTAATTGATACCAAATTTGTAACATTTGAAATGGATCGAAACCATGATAGAGGATGCCATGTGCAATAATAAGTAGAAGAAATGAAACCCAGTCTTACATTGAGCAACGACAAAGAAGAGAACACAACCGGCGGAATCTACCAGCAACTAAGGGCCTGTTTGATTTTCACCGTTTCACTGGGAAATGGTAAATCCCCTGGAAATGGGTGATTATTACCGTTTCACTTGTTTGGATATAAGTGAAGATTTCATTTATTGGAAACCGGTTCAAAAGTTTCGGTAGTCATTTTAGGACCTCATCTTGATGTATATGATATATCTGTTCTGTCCATCCATTTTATCACAATATTTTGAGATATGAGAAGAAAAATGAGTTAGATCCAACACCCAATTGGCCCAAACCAAAAGAAACAATGCCCCATGAAGTTTTTAACGGTAAGTATTTAATTCATATTTTTCTATGGTGTGGCCCACTTGAGCTTTGGATATGCCTCATTTTTTAGCTTATTTCATAAATCCATATGATATAATGGGTGAACGGTGTAGATATATGATATGCATCATGGTGGGACCCACAAATATTTTTCATTTTTACGTTAAAAAAAGTAAGAACGTGCAGCACTTCACTGCATTTCCCTGAGAAGTAATAAATGTCATGAGAAAATGCATTTCCAGCGAATTCGCTGAAACAAACAGGCCCTAAAAGTAAGCCAATCAGTGAAGTGTCATAAGTCTAGCTCCTTTTAATTGTTGTCGTGTTTAGCATTTTTTGAAATGATGCTATGGAAATAAGCAACTATTCAGAGCACCATCCTGTAGATTAGTGTGTATAAGGAGATGACAGCATCCAGAGATGAGGATGCAGCAAACAGAAATACACTGCTAAAGAAATACACGGTTAAAAGAAAACCCACCTAATACAAAAGTCCGTTATTACAATTTAAAATTTAAATTGAAATTTGAAATTTGAAGCCTTCGTGGATAAAGTGGTAACCACCGGCTAACCATCCTTTTGGAATGGAGATGAGGTAGTATTGTTAATACCAGCAGATTTCTCATGGAAAACTCCTGCGGGCTTCTGCAAGGAATCCGTGTCCAAGTACATGTTTTCAAATGCGATTTCCAGAGTGTTAAAGCTTATCTTTTTGTCGGTGGAGAAGTTTCAAATGTGCAGTTCCCATGTGGATGCCCACATCCTGCTGGACCATCGCATCACATCCTGCCATCCTGGCATCAGGTATGTTTGGTCTGGTGTAAATGAATGCAGAAGGGTGAGAAATCATAATTATGACTGGTGATCCAGTTATGCAATAAATCAAATTCCAATTCAAAAATCAGGCATAACTCAACGTCAGGTGGTCCATAGGATTATGTATGTGTTATATCCACACCGTTCATCTATTTTTTTCAGATTATTTTAGGGCATGAGCTCACCGTTGAGGAAGATCCAAAGCTCAAATTAACCACACCGTATAAAACAATGGAAATTGGAAGCATACCATTGAAAACTTTTTTTTAAGGCTATATAAGTTTTAAATCTACTTTTTTTTATTGGTTTCATGTATTAAAATAATGAAACAAAATAAACGAACGGTACATATAAAAAGAGGATTGGCTGGTGTACCACACACCAGCAATATAGCTGGTGTAGATACGTTTTGTGCGAAGACGAGCTCAGACGCTCCTCAAGCTCCCGGTTGTACTAACGGTTCAAAGTAGATCAAAGTTACATGTCCCACAATGATGTATTTATTATATCCACACAGCTTATCCATTCTTAGAGAATTAACTAAAAAATGAATCATATCCAAAGCTTAAATGGACCACACCTAAAATAGCGGCGGGGATAATGATTTTCACTGTTAAAAAACTTGTAGGGCCCACCATAACGTTTATTTTCCATCCAATCTGTTCATGAGGTAAAAATACCTAGATGAAGGGGAAAAACAAATTTCATATTGATGGGAAACTTCTCTGACCCCCTAAAAGGGTTTCAATGGTAGATCACTCAATCCCAAATTGTTTTTTGGGTCCACTTGATCTTTAGATCTGCCTTATGTTTTGGCTCTAATCCTTAAGACAAGCTCGCAGAATGGATGTACGGTTTGAATATAACACAAACCTCGTGATGTGACTCACGGAACTTGCTGACATTAATACACCGGCTATAAAGATGGTGTGTGGTACACCAGCCAATCCCCACATTATTATAGTGGAGCCCACAGAGTTTATGTGATGGGCAGAGTCTCCTTTCAAAAACCAAACCTGTCTGTCAACGTCTGGAAGTACCGAACTAACTCATTATTACTTAGTTATAATCATTTATATGCTAAATATAAGAAATGCTACGTGACGAATGGATGAAAATAAAGGCCCGAAATTCAAATATTGAATGGCAGAGACTACCACTCCGGAGAAGAGCACTTCAGTGACACTCCACTGCACCAATTTGTGGGAGTGGACTAATCAGTCGGTAATCAAGACCATTGGTTACCCAAAGATATAGTTGAGGAACAATTACAGCCGTTCAATTTGTTGCCTGAAAAATGACCAAAGATTAGTGGGTAGGATCTTCCTAAGAGCAAAGGGACAGGAATCATTAACAACAACTGTTATTTGCACAGGTAGAACCCACGCTGTTTCAAGTGTCAAATCCACTCCGTCCATCGGGCGAGCCATCTAATTCTAACCGTACAATCAAAAATTCATCTAGATCCAAAACTCAATCGATCCACACCATTGGAGTAACTTGAAAACACGTTGAAAACCTCTAAGTTGATATTGTGTGGCGTCACCTGAGTTTTGGATGAGGATGATTTCCTGGGTAATTGGTAATCCTTGTGAATTACACCCGATGAACCGCTTGGATGGAATAAAATACCATGTTCACCCTCAAACAGAAACTTGTGGTTGGAGTCCCATTGAATTGCATTGTTATAGTAGCCATTTCGAAAGCGAATTAGGTGAGGCCCTAGACTCACCCAAGAGGGTGCGGCCCTTACCGTGGGGTTACCGTGGGGCCCACCTTGATGCATGTATTATGTATCTATGCCGATCGATCCATTTTTTCATATCATTTTAGGGTATTATTCCAAAAATGAAGTAGATACAATCATCAGGTGGATCATACCATGAGAGACGGTGGTGATTAACCGTCCTACCATTAAAACTTTATACGGCACACATTAATGTTTCCGTAGTGCTTATTTGCCATCCAATTTGTTGATAAATTCACGTAAGCCTGAATGAAGGCAAAAAATATATATCAACTTGATCCAAAATTTGTGCGGTCCACCTGATAATTGGATCAGCTTCATTTTTGGAATAATACCCTAAAATGAAATAATGCCCTAAAATGATAGTATGGATACATAATACATACATTGAGGTGGCCCTACAGTAACCCCCTTTTAATAAGGAAAACTGATTGCCACCCTCTCATCGTGTAAACTCAGTTGGGCTCACCTTGAATGTATGTGGTTTATGAATGTTGTCCATCCATTTTTCCATCTAATATAAGGGGTTTCGGCATCCATTTTTCCATCTAATATAAGAGGTTTGGGCATCCATTTTTCCATCTAATTTAAGGGATTGAGCCCAAAATTGAAGCATATCCAAAGATCAAGTAGATCATACCACATGAAACAGTAGGGATAATGATTCCCACAGTTGAAACCTTGCTAGGCCCTATGGTGATGTTTATTTGTCATCCAACCTGTTTGTAAGATCACACTGACATGGATGAAGGGAAAACACAAATATAAGCTTGATCCAGAATTTTTGTGGGCCTTAAGGAATTTTCAACAGTAGACATTCAATTCAACTGTTTCCTGTGGTGTGGTCCATTTGAACATTATACATTTTTCATTTTTGGGCTCAAGCCCTAAAATTATCTGGTACAATGGATGGTCGGAGTGGATAAAATACATAAAATGCATAAATCCAAGTGGCTCTGGTTCATTTCCAAGTTGAATGTTTTTCAATCCCCATTGTTAAATGTCGATGTCACCGTTTCCAAGTGCATGCCAGTGATGGATTCAAATGTTATTAATTCTTTGTTTTTTCTTTTGGAATGTGGATGTCACCATCTCTAGTTGGCTGCTAGTTATAAATTGTAAAATTATTATTTTTACATTCTGATGAGTTGGAAAGGAAACAGATGGGTGGTGTGCACCACAGACCTTACTGTGTTGATGAAGTTTTGTGGGGCCCATGATGCATGTGTTATATCCAAACCGTCCATCCATTTGATGAAAATATTTTAGAGCTTAAGATAAAAAATGAAACAAATCCAAAGTTTAAATGGAACACAACCTAAAAAAGCATTAGGGATTGAACATCTACCATTCAAACCTTCTTCGGATCATAGAAGTTTTCGATCCACATGAGCCTTCAATCATGCTCATTTTTAGGCTAATGCCCTAAAATAACCTTTCAAAATAAATGAATAGCTTGGATAACATACATATATTCTAGTGGTCCCATAAATCTCCAACCATCCATCTCTGGCTAAGTCCCCGTGGGGTATTATTCAATTCGTGCATGAGGGACCACACGAGGCCTCGGAGCCTAGGCATTACCTTAGCATTGCTTCTCTCTACCACTATATTTTCAACTGATGTATTCTCTCTTTTTCATTATTATTATTTATTTATTTGACTATGAGGGTCTTTTAAGGCCCGAAATATTACAAATTAGGCAGGCTCAATTTATTGGAATCACATGTACATATTTTTCTTCCTTGTCTTGTTGCAATTATTGTATTATGGTGCGCCACGATATGTGGTTGTACAAATATGATAAGAAATCAATAGGGTTTGGATGCGTTAGTGACCCCTCCATTATCGAGCTTAGTGTTGGAAAAGCTTAATGGGCCTCATCATCATGTATATGTTTCAACTACACTATCCATTCATGTTGCAAGCTCATTTTCGGCCATGGGCCCAAAAATGATGTAGATGTAAAGTTCAAGTGGGCCACGCTACAAAAAGTAGTGAGGATGAGGGGATTTGAGGGGAATTCAAATCCCTCCCCTTATATGTTTGGCACCGTAAAGTAATTATGGGTTTCAAATCTACGATGAAAGCTTGAATTACATCTAAAATCCTAACAAGAGTTATATGTGTAAGATGTGTGTTACTATATTAATTTACTGGGCACATGGTCCATTGATGATATCCCAAAATAATTAGGTTGCTAATTACATCATTATAATTATTTTAATAGAATTATCTGTGCCGTCCAAACATTGTCCATATAAATCAAAAATTAAAAATTATTGGTTAGTCACTCAGATGTAATCTTGTGCTTGTGGCCAATCCAAGAATTGAAATTTCATCATTTCTGAGCAAAGTATATATTTCAACGGTTTTATTACAACCATTGTGTCCAACATTACATACTTGCACTAATTAAAGATATTAAAGTTAAATTAGTAATTAAATTCAAACCTTTGTAAATATATCGAACATAGCTAGGGGTGTACACAAACCGAGCTAGCTCGGTTGGCTCGCTTGACTCGACTTGAAGAAGCTCGATTCAACTCGGTTCGAAGCTAAGTTTGAGCCGAGTCGAGCTAATTTTTTAAGCTCGAAAATGAGTTTAAGTTGAGTTCGAGTTAGCCTCAACTCGTCTCGACTTGGATTGAACCCAACTCGAATTGAACTTGGATCGAACCAGCTCGGTGACTCGGTTACTTTGATATTGATGTTGCTCACCAAGTGTTTGATAAAATGACTCACTGAAGTGTGGCTAGTGGCAAGGAAGGTATGTATATGAAACAAATACCCATTTTTTCTTAATTTTTATATTGCTTAGAAGGTGTTTGATAAAATACTTGTAAAACAACCGCTATTATATGTAAAACAGTGAGATTTTGAAGGATTTTAAAGGCGTAATCCATGTGTTTGTGAAAATGTTGCACAGGCAAACTCGGCTCAATCTTAAATTGAACTCGGCTTGAACTGGCCCGAGCTGTTAACCAAACTGGCCAGTCAGGCTCGAGGACCGATCCGAGCCGAGTTCAAGCTGAGGTCAGCTAGTGGCCGAACCGAGTCGAGCTTAGGCCAGTTCAACTCAAGCTTAGGCTAGTTCGTCTCGGTTCAACTCAGTGTACACCCTGTGCATAGCAGGAGGATTTCAAATCACAGGGTTTCAAGTCCACTTGTTCCAAATCCAGTGATTCTAAATCTACACTCCAAGACAGGCCCTAAGGATAATGACATCTGTGGTAGAAACTTATTTTTGAAGCCCACCGTTATGTTTGTTTGTCATGCAACGTAATGATAAGGTCACGGGGGGACTTAGACGGAGCAGTGGGGGGCTAGTGGTCAGTGCTTCGTGGACCCCACCATGATCTAAGTCTTTTATCTATGCCGTCCAACCATTTTGAAAGATAATTTTAAGGCTTGATTCCAAAAATGATGCATATCTAAATCTTAGGTGAATCACACCATGGGAAAACAGTTGTGATTGAATGTCCACAATTAAAAACCTCCTAGGGCCCACTGTAATGGTTATTTGACATCTAACCTATTGATTAGGTCATACAGACTTGGATGAAGGGAATATATATATATATATATATATATATATATATATATATATATATATATATATATATATATATATATATATATCAGCTTGATCCAAAACTTTTGTAACCCCGTAGAAGTTTTTAACAGTGGGTGTTCAAGCAACACTGTGCGGTCCACTTGAGATTTGTGCGGTCCACTTGAGATTTAAATCAAACTCATTTTTGGGCTAATATTATAAAATGATCCGTAAGAATGGTTGAACGGAATGGATGAAACAAATACATCATAGTGGGGCCCACAAAGCACCGGCTAGTGGCAGGGTGAGTAGCCGATCCGTTTCCGACCTAGATAAAGGGAAAACACATCCAGAGGCCCGTTACAGAAATTTTGTGCCGCAATGAATTTTTTTAACGGTGGGCATTCAATCACCACTCTTTCTCATGGTGTGGTCCATTGGAATTTCAGATCTCTTACATTTTTTATCTCATGAACTAAAATGAGGGTAAAAAACAAATGGACGGCATGGATATAAAACACATACATCACCTTGGGTCTTACAGCGTCACATGCACGCCAACACCGGCAACGGATCGGCTACTCCCCCTGACACCAGCCCCGTGGCTGATGGTCAGTGATATGTGGGCCCCACCATGATGTATTCATTTCATCCAATTTTTTAAAATGATTTTAAGGCTTTATCCCAAAAATGAGAGTATATAAATCTCAGGTGGACCACACCACAGGAAAACAATAGTGATTGGATATCCATGATTTAAATCCTATTAAGGCCCACTGTATTATTTATTTGACATCCAATATGTTGATTAGGTCATAAAAACCCAGATTAAGGGAAAAAACAAAGATCAGCTTGATCCAATACTTTTATGGTCCCAAAAAGTTTTTAATGGTTGACATTCATTCAACACTTTTTCCTATAACGTGGTCCACCTGAGATTGGCATATATCTAATTTTTTTTGTAATACCATAAAATGATATAGAAAAATGGATGGACGGCATTGATGAAACACATACATCATGGTGGGGCCCACATAGCACCGACCACGGCCATTGGCTAGTAGCAGGGGAGTAGCCAATCCGTTTCCGCCAACACCACCTACTCCGCGTCCAAAAATGACCAGCTTTTCGGCGACGACTCCGTGTTGTTGCCACGCCCCCCGAGGTGGTGTAATGATTCTTCAGCCCTGGGGCCCACCTTGATGCATGTTGGTTTACGTCGTTTTGCCAGGAGTAAGGATTTCCGGTTTGGCGCGCTGTGGTGGATACACGGATCCACCAAGGTGGGTGATATGCCTAACAGTGGGGCCCACTTATATGTATATAAATTGTATCCATGCCGTCCATCCGTTTTGAAAACTCATTTCAGGGCATCATTCGAAAAATGAAGTAGATCGTCTCAATCTATAATACAGGAAAAAGTAGTAATCAAGAGTTAAAAACTTCCTGTGGGCCACAAAATATTTCGATCAAGTTGATATTTGTTTGGTCTCTTCATCTAGATATTTAAGACCTTATCAACAGGTTGGATGGTAAATAAAAATCCTGGTGGCGCATATGAAGTTTTTAATGGTAGGGATTCAATCATGACTGTAGTATAGTGCACGTAACGTTTATCTGCTTCATGTTTTGGATCATGACGTAAAATGAGCAGTAAAAATCAGATGAACGGTGTGGATGTAAGGCACGTACATTAAAGTAGGCCTCACATTTAGGGATCCACCGACCTCGGATCCACCCAAACCGCGTCCAAAGATATCAACCATATCTCGGCCATTGTATTAATCAAGTCCAAACCGTCCAATAAATGTCCGTCACTCTAAGATGAAATTAATCACATAAGCTTAGTTCTTTTACCGATGATATATCTAAACTGAAAGCCATCTTTTGGATGGTTTAATCTTTCTTGATTTTATTCTAATTATGTAATTTTTATATAATTTTAAGTGCCAGCCTATCGTCTGAACCGCAAGCCATCATCTGATTCTTTTTTAGGGTCTAATTTTTACGGGTAATTTTTTAGTATAGACCTGACCTACCACTCACCTTTTTTATTCAATCCAAACAAAGCCTACTTTACCTAATTAGACCTTTACACAAAAAATCTATTTTCCAGCTCCCTTACCCTAAAATCCAAATGTATTTTTATCCAAAATTCTCCTTCCGTATCGTAAAAATCTATTTTCATAACCCAAGTTTTCGATATATATATATATATATATATATATATATATATATATATATATATATATATATATATATATATATAAGAGGAAAGAGCCGAAGTGCTAATTTTTAAAATGTTTAGGGTTGGAGTCGCACTCTTTTTATTATTATTATTATTGTTATTTTTCTTTTGGGTCATAGTCTTATAATAATAATAATAATAATAATATTATTATTATTATTATTATTATTATTATTATTATTGTCATCTTGCCCGTGCGGCTAGGAACGGATTGACGGTGACCCTATTACAGGCCTGGGGCTGTGTACAGTTCCGTGGCAAGTCCACCCAGTTCATTTTTTTGAAAGACCACAACAGAACATATTTTAAAATTAAAATGATACAAAACTCAGATGAGCCTCACTAACAAAACAGCTAGAACAGCAGCTTCACCTGTTTTAAAATACCACTTTAAGACATTATTCTAAAGTTAGAATGATCTAAAACTCACGTGGGCCACACCAACAAAACAGCAGACAGCAACTCCACCGTTGAAACCTTCTCGGGGATGATAATGATGTTTACATTCCATCCAAACCGTTCATATAATTATTACTACTCAATTAAAGTGCAGGAAAAAAAATTACCATGCCGAAGAAAACTTCCGTCATTGCCAGGCGTTCATCCCTACTATTTCGTGTGGTATGGCTATATGAGTTTTGGATCTGCCTGATTTTTAGAATCCCGTTCTATTGTGGTCTTTCAAAACAGATGAATGGAATGGATTTATTAAGGACATCTCTGTGGGTCCCACAAAACTTTGGGCACAGAGATATCTGTCTCCAGGGTCGCAGGCAATCCGCTCCCAGGCTGTCGGGAGTTATGAATTATGACAGCTAACACCTAATTCTTATATTGGGGTAAAGTAACTTTAAGGGGACTGCTTTTTTACTTCTTCTTCTTTTTCTTTTTTTACTTTTTTCTCTCTTCTTTTTGGGGGTTGGGGTGTAAAAGTTGCAGCCTATCAGCAGAAACACTCAGCCAGAGTAGCATACTCTTTTTCCAGAACGTGGGAAGCCGTTTGGCTCGGAAGCGGATTGGCTGGTGTACCCCACATAGCTGGTGTAGGTACGTGTCAAAAGTTACATGGGCTACGATGATGTATTTATTATATCCATACCGCTCATACATTTTTCAAGATCATTTTAGAGAATTATCCAACAAAATGAATCATATCCAAAGATCAACTGGACCACACCACAAATAACAGCCGAGATAATGATTGTAGGGCCCACCATAACATTTATTTTCCATCCAATCTGTTCATAAGGTTACAGAGACCTGGAAGAATAGGAAAAACAAATTTCATATTGATCCAAAACTTCTGTGACCCCAAAAGGGATTTAATGGTAGACGTTCAATCCCCCGCTTCTTTTTGTAGTGTCCACTTGATAGCTAGATATGTCTTATTTTTTGTATCAAGCTCTCAAAATGAATGTTCAGTTTGGATCTGACACATACCTCATGATGGGACCCACAAAACTTGCTAAAGTTAATACACCGTCTATATAGTGTGTGGTACACCAGCCAATCGGCTTCCGTTTGGCTCGCGTCGCTGCCACTAGCCCGGTGGCTAGTGGTTGGTGCACTGTAGGACCCACTATCGTGTATGTGTTTTATCCATATTGTCCATTCATTTTTATACATCATTTTAGGGCTTGAACCCCAAAATGAGAGGTATATAAATTTCAAATGGACCACACCACAAGAAAACAATAGTGATTGAATGTCCACCATTTCAATCCACCTAGGGCTCATTGTATTTTTTATTTGACATCAAATCTATTGATTAGGTATTGAAGATCTAGATGAAGGCTAAAAAAATAAAGATCAGATTGATCCAAAACGTTTTTAGCCCCTAAAAAGATTTTAACAGTAGACGTTCAGTCAACATTGTTTCCTGTGATGTGGTTCACTTGACGTTGGGATATACCTCTTTTTTTTCTTTTTTTTTTTGTTCATACCATAAAATAATCTCAAAAAATAGATGGATGCATGAATGAAACACATACATTATGGTGAGGCCCACATAGCACCGACCACTATCCATTGGCTAGTGGCAGGGTCACTAGCCAATCCTCTCTCAGCGGTGAGGGTGGGACATTGACAGTGAGGTTCACCTATATGTATGCATTTTTATATCCACGCTGCCCATTTATTTCTTTCATGTGATATTAGACCATGATCCAAAAATTAAGTAGATACGAGTTTTAGGTGGACCACAATAGCAAAAACAGTGGTTATCGATTGCCCTCTGCCTTCCTTTCTTTGGATGGACAAAGATCAACAGTTGCAGATAATGGTTGGACTTTGATAAACTTAGAGTCTAGTCAGCTTAGCGAGTCAAGACACCGACTGACTCAAGTTAGGTCTAGCGGTGGAACACAACGAGCTGCTATAGCTCAACCGTCGATTTCTTCTTCTTCTTCTTCTTGCTTATTAAAAGTCCAGGTGCATCTGGACTCGTCTTAGGCACGACCCGAACTCAGTGGACTTGGCTTGACTCGCCTGAACTTGGCCCAAACTCGGCTCAGTTCGAGTCTGGTGGTGCGATGCAACAACTGCACACCTCCATCTTTCGCTTTCTTCTTCTTTCTTTCTTCTTTTTCTTCTTTATTTCCATCTTCTCAGAGCTTCATGGAGCTCCGGACTCGGTCTCAGCTCAGATAACGTGCTGTAACAACTCAGCACGGGTCATCACAACGGTGAAGAAATGGTGGCTGTTAATGGCATTTTCATCATCACTGCATTTGGCCTCCAATCTAACTCTTGTAGGAGATCTGTGAAGACCCTTAAAAGCTTACAGACGAGCTTTTTCGAAGGTTGGAGGTTGTTAGGTTGGTGGGTTCGAATGGAGGAGGTTGTTGCTGGGCTTTCTCTTGGACGACCGCAAGAGATGGAGAGAGAGAGAGAGAGAGAGAGAGAGAGTCGTTGCTCGATCCTCTCTCTAATAGCATTGCCCTAATGATCCTAGACCGTTGGATCAGGATTAAATGGATGGGATTCCATCTAGGGCTCCCAGCTCTCTAACCATTTTTTTTTCTTTTTATTTTTCTTTTATCCACACAGCTGGACCTGCTGGCATTGGACGGCCGGAATTTTCTTCCCATGGACAACTGAGATTCGAGGATGAGGGCGCACTCGGATTGCCAAGCTGGCAATGAACAGTTTCCATTTTTAAAAGTGTTGTGTTTGTAAGGCCCATTTACAGCAAGGATTGTGTGCATGCGCATGAACTCCGAGCGTGGAATCAGTTGGGGTTTGGTTAGACGGAGCGTCTGCACTAGATGGACAGTTCAGATCACTTATAGGGCCAGTGTAGGTAGGCCACTGATCAAGGGAATGGGCGTTCGCCCGTCCGTTAGTGGAAGCAAAGAGAGAGAGAGAGAGAGAGAGAGAGAGAGAGAGAGAGAGAGAGAGAGAGAGAGAGAGATTCTCTGTTAAAGGAATTGCGGGTCAAGCCGGTTTGACTGTGCTGGGTCGTCCAGTGCACTGCGGGTGCTTTAGCACCTATGCACATGCACACCAATGTGGGGCCCATGGTGATGTTTGTGGGAAATCCACTCCGTCCATTAGGTTTTAGGGGTCTAAATGGGTCCCCTAACTAAAGATCGAGCACATCTAAGTCTTAGGTGGGCCTTATTTGGTGATTTGGATTCTATATGGCGATATCCGTCCATTCAAAGGTCAGATTTCGTTCAAAATGAATGTGGGCGTTCACTTAAGTTATGCTTGTATTTACATTAAGATAGGTTACATTGTAATACTTGAGTAGTAGAAAGTATTGTGTGTTACAATGTGATAACATGATAATGTTGCAATATGATTACATGAAGGTTATACTCCATTTTGGTTGTCATATGTCTATGTATGATAGATTACTCTAGCCTCTTTGTACTGCAGATACAATAAGTTCGATTGACTTTAGCACCAGTTGATTGAATGGTGGGCTAGTGAAGTTGCTTAAATGGTAAGAGTACATTCAAAGCTAAGAAAGTTGGTTGAATTTAGAGCCGGTGATACGACAACTATCATAATAAAAGTAATGCTCGGTATCTGTTGTTTGATGGAATCGTAATTATTGACTTCGTGAGGTTAGAAATGAGTTTGATATGCTTTGACTTGAGATATGAATAGCCAAAGAGGTTGCAACTGACTGACAAAGACTTGACTGAGGAGAAAAAGGAAGAACCCCTAAGTAGCTAGTTGGTGAGGCAATAGCTTGCCAACATGATGATCCCTGGCTAGTCTGAAAGGATGATTAGCCACAATGAGAGTAAGATATGACCAAACTCGTATGGGAGGTAACTATAGTGAATTTTCCGTAATAGGCGAAAGCCTGATGGAGCGATAACGGGTGGAGGTAGAAGGCTTACGGGCCATAAATCCCTAACCAAATGACTATCTAAAAGATTAATCAATAACATCGAAGGGAATGGGGTTGAGCCTAATATATGAGCTACCAATATTGGCAACCCAATCTATACGAGTAGAGATCCTATTAGATAGGTTCAATGGGTAAACAACAAGTCACGAGGTAGACAATTGCACTGATATAAACGAGCCCCTTCTATTGTGCATAATACGAGCAGCAATGGAGAAGGATGAGTTTTTGAACTCTTAATGAATCCATGGCCATATATTTGGTGGTGTACCCAATTACTATGTACACTTGATGGAATTCACCTATATGGGTGTGGAGGTGGAAGCCGCTTCATATAAGAATTTAGGCGAATTCCCTTTAGCATTCATGAAATTCAGGTAATGGTGCATGGCCAAAACGCACCGAACCGCAGAATCACTTTAGCGAAAAAATTGTGTGAGTGGCATGTACTTACAATGTACATCAAAAGGAATCAGGTTCAAGACTATAGTATCACCTGATTCCTGTAGACTCGTCATGCTTACTCTAATGTCGATTCACGTCTATGGTGACATCGACATCATTGCACAACTCTTCCATCTTAACCTGAAATGTTAAAAATTTTGAAACACGTGGGGGATTATTTTATTTTAAATTATTTTAAAATAATTAGTGTTTCAAAATATCCATTGGAACGGGTCATGACTGTGGGCATAGGTGTGCATGTGCCCTACGGATGTGTCTTTTCACATTTGTTTGAAAGGTTGCATCCTTTCATATTTTGTTTTGAAAAATTGTGTCTTTTTAATCCTAATAGTCACACCACTTGGATTTAAACTCAATAATCACAACCCTTTATGAAAGGGTGTCTCTATACCCTTAAAGGGTGTCTTCACAAAGTTTATAAATAGACTATTTTATTTTCATCTGTTTTATAAAGTAATAAAAAGTTTGTTTGACATTAAAAATATGGTTTAAGTATTTTCTACTTCGGGTTAAGAATACAAGTAGTTCGAGCCCGTGTACAGTGAGTGCACCGCTGAGACCGGGTCATAGTTGTTGTATCCTGGAGGTCGATTGCTCTGAAAACCTGTTGCACTTGGGGCGTTATCCAAGGGGAGCAAATTCGAATTCAAGACAAGTGACTCACGTCATGCCTGAACTTCTACAAGTCGATAAGTTTTCTATTTTCTCATTTTAATTTTAATTTTATTTTATTCAAATAGTTTTCCAAACTCCATATTCCAACAAGGAGCACCATGATATTTTTGAGATATCAACTTGTTATCTGTTTTGCTAGATCTTGTCGGGAAATGGGCCCAAATATGAAGCAAATCCAAAACTTAGTAACACAAATAACAAGAAAAAATGGGTAGAGAAATGACTCCGGTTGAAACCTCCTTGAGTCCACCATGATGTATATACGTAGTTCATGCCATTTGTAAACTCTTTCCTACTAGGGTGTACTGAAAACACAAAAATATTAGCATGATCCAAAACTTTTGTGACCCAGGAATGTTTTAACGGCAAACATTCAATCCTCAATTTCCTATCATGTGACCAACTTGAGTTTGGACTCCCTCATTTTTGGGGCATGTCTTAAAATGATCTATCCTCAATTTCCTATCACGTGGCCAACTTGAGTTTAATCTCCTCATTTTGGAGCCATGTCCTAAAATGATCTAGAAAAATGGATGAATAGGGTGGGATTTTCACAAACATCACAACAAGCCTCAACTCACTTTTTTTAATTAGCACACACTCTCACGCTGACACACACACCACAACGGGGACTCAAACCCATGACCTCTGCGTTGAAACTCATGTAAGTCTACCGCTGAGTCATGAGTAGATACCCAGCTAAAGAAATACATACGAAGGTTCTCCAATCGTATCCACACCTCTCGAACAGTTTGAAGTCAGGCCAACTATCCGTTGAAGATTTTGAGGAGTGAGGGTGGCATTGATCCATAACAACACAAGAGAATCACGTTCCATCCACTCCTAGTAAGCAGGATTGATAGTGGAAAGGTGGTCACCATTGTCATTTAAAAGATATAGTGATCCAGGCAAAGAGATGATCCATCCACAAACTGCAGTAACTTATTAGTAGGCAAAATGGAAAGAAATTGACTTTTCCATAATAAATAATTGTCCCCATCCAACTCAATTGATACCAAATTTGTAATATTTGAAACTGAAATCATAGTAGAAGATGCCATGTGCAATAACCAAGTAAAAGAAATGAAACCGGGTCTTGGATTGAGCAACAACAAAGAAGAGAATGCAACCGGCTAGAACGGCGAGCCATTGAAAGTAAGTCAATCAGTGGAGTGGCATAAGCCGAGCTAAAGACGGAAGGACCCACTCCTTTTAATTGTTGGCGTGTTTAGCATTTTTTAAAATGATGCTATGGTAATAAGCAACTATTCAAAGCAGAATCCTGTAAATTAGTGTGCCATAAGGAGATGACAGCATCAAGAGATGAAGATGCAGTAAACAGTCCATCAATTAGGAAATGGATATGACAGTCAAAGGGAATTCAGAAATTTAATAGGCAGATTCTCTCTGTATGCTTTGATACCATAAAAAAATACACTTTAAATCGAATAGAGTACAAAAGTCTGTTTGAATAGATTACAATTTAAATTGAAATTTTAAATTTAAAGCCTTCTAAAAGGTATCCTGTCCAAATAATGTTTTCAAATGCAAAATTTCCGTGTGTACTGTTCAGGGAATCACGGACTCTGCCAGTATTAAAGCTTAACTTTTTGTCTGTGGAGAAGTTTCAAATGTACAATTTCCATGTGGATGCCCACATCCTGCTGGACCATCACATCACACCCTGCCATCAGGTATGATTGGTCTGGTGTAAATTAATGCAGAAGGGTGAGAAATCATAATTATGACAGGTGATACAGGTATGCAATAAATCAAATTCCAATTCAAAAATCAGGCATAACACGACCTCAGGCGGTCCATACCATGATGTATGTGTTATATCCATACCGTTCATCAATTTTTTTCAGATTATTTTGGTACATAAGCATAACGATGAGGCAGATCCAAAGCTCAAATGAACCACACCATATAAAACAATGGAAATTGGAAGCATACCATTGAAAGGATTTTAAAGGCTATATAAGTTTTAAATCTACTTTATTTTTTGGTTTCATGTATTAAAATAATGAAATAAAATGAAGGAACGGTGCATATAAAACACACAATATTATAGTGGGGCCCACAGAGTTTATGTGATTAGTAGAGTCTCTTTTAAAAAACCAAACCTGTCAACGTCTGGAAGTGGAAATACCGAACTAACTCATTATTATTTATTTATAGTCATTTACATGCTAATATAAAGACATGCAACGTGATGAACGGATGAAATTAAAGGCCTGAAATTCAATGACAGAGACTACCACTCAGGAGAAGTGCACTTCAGTGACACTCCACTGCTCGAATTTGTGGGAGTGGACTAATCAGTCAGTAATCAAGACCATTGGTTACCCAAAGCTCTAGTTGAGGGACAATTACAGCCGTTCAATTGGTTGCCTGAAAAATGACCAGAGATTAGTGGGTAGGATCTTCCTAACAGAAAAGGGACAGGAATCATTAACAACAACTGTTATTTGCACAGGTAGAACCCACGCTGTTTCAAGTGTCAAATCCACTCCGTCCATTACAACCAAAAATTCATCTAGATCCAAACCTCATTGGATCCACACCATTGGAGTAACTTGAAAACATGTTGAAAACCTCTAAGTTCATATTGTGTGGCGTCACCTGAGTTTTGGATGAGAAGATTTCCCGGGTGATTGGTAATCCTTGTGAATTTCACCTGATGAACGGGTTGGATGGAATATAAATACCATGTTCACCCATAAACAGAAACTTGTGGTTGGAGTCCCATTGCATTTTTTATAGTAGCCATTTACAAAGCAATTAGGTGAGACCCCAGACTCACCCAAGAGGGTGCGGCCCTTACCATGGGGTCACTGTGAGGCCCACCTTGATGCATGTATTATGCATCCATGCCATCAATCCATTTTTTTCAGATCATTTTACGGTATTATTCCAAAAATGAAGTAGATACAATTATCAGGTGGATCATACCATAAGAAACGTTGGTGATTAACCTACCATTAAAAACTTCTTAGGGCACACATTAATGTTTCCGTAGTGCTTATTTGCTATCTAATTTGTTGATAAGGTCACATAAGCTTGAATGAAGCCAAAAAATATATATCAGCTTGATCCAAAATTTGTGCGGTCCACCTAATAATTGGATCAGCTTCATTTTTTAAATAATACCCTGAAATGAAATAATGCCCTAAAATGATATGGAAAAAAGGATGGACGGTACTATGGAGACATAATACATACATCAAGGTGGCCCCACGGTAACCCCAATGTAAAGAAATTGGATTGCAAGGCTCTAATCGTTCAAGTAAACTGTGTTGGGCCATCTTGAATGTATGTTATCCACTCCGTCTATCCATTTTTCCATCTAATTTAAAGGGTTGAGCTCAAAATTGAAGCATATCTAAAGATAAGTAGATCATACCACAAGAAACTGTGGGGATAATGATTTCCACAGTCGAAACCTTGCTAGGCCCCATAGTGATGTTTATTTGTCATCCAACCTCTTTATAAGATCATACTGACATGGATGAAGGGAAAACACAAATATAAGCTTGATCCAAAACTTCCATGGGCCCTAAGAAATTTTCAACAGTAGACGTTCAATTCAACTATTTCCTTTCCTGTGGTGTGGTCCATTTGAACATTATACATTCTTCAATTTTGGGCTCAAGCTCTAAAATTATCCGGTAAAATGGATGGACAGAGTGGATAAAATACATAATTCCGTTTCCCAGGCTTGGGTGGGCCCGGAGTCCCACCTAATTTGATCTGGTTCATTTCCAAGTTGAATGTCATTCAATCCCATTGTTAAATGTCGATGTCACCGTTTCCAAGTGCATGCTAGTGATAAATTCAAATGTTATTAATTGTTTGCTTTTTCTTTTGGAACGTGGATATCACCATCTCTAATTGGCTGCCAGTTATAAATTGTAAAATTATTATTTTTACATTCTGATGAGTTGGAAAGGAAACAGATGGGTGGTGTGCACCACAGACCTTACTGTGTTGATGAAGTTTTGTGGGGCCCATGATGCATGTGTTATATCCAAACTGTCCATCCATTTGATGAAAATATTTTAGAACTTAATATAAAAAATGAAACAAATCCAAAGATTAAATGGAACACAATGTAAAAAGGCAGTGGGGATTGAACATCTACCATTGAAACCTTTTTAGAGCCATAGAAGTTTTCGATCCACGTAAAATCATTCTCATTTTTAGGGTCATGCCCTAAAATGACCTTTCAAAATAAATGAACAGCTTGGATAACATACATATATTCTAGTGGCCCCGTAAATCTCCAACCATCCATATCTAGCTAAGTCCTGGTGGGGTTTTATCCAATCGGTGCACGAGGGACCACACAAGAAGCCACGAAGCATAGTCATTACCTTAGCGTTGCTCCTCTCTATCACCGTATTTTCAACTGATGGATTCTCTCCTTATGGTTATTATTATTTATTTTATTGATGACGTGGGTCTTTTAAGGCCGGAAATATTACAAATTAGTCAGGCTCAATTTATTGGAATCTCGTGTACATATTTTTATTCCTTGTCTTGTTGCAATTATTGTACTATGGTGGGCCACGATCTCGTTGCACAGATATGATAAGAAATTAATAGGGTTTGGATTCGATGGCGACCCTACGAAGCTTAATGGGCCTTACACTTTCGATTCATGTTACAACCTCATTTTAAGCCATGGGCCCAAAAATAATGTAGATGTAAAACTCAAGTAGGCCACACCACAAGAAGTAGGGATTAGGGGATTTCAAATTCCCCTGCTATGTTTGGCACCATAAGATAATTAGGCGCTTCAAATCCACACTGAAAATTTAGATTACATCTAAAATCTTCCCAAGAGTTACATGTGTAAGATGTGTGTTACTATATTAACCTATTGGGTACATGGTCCACTGATGATATCCCAAAACAAGTAGATTATTAATTGCATCACTATAATGATTTTAATACGATCATATGCACTGTCCAAACATTGTCCATATAAATCAACGATTTTTAATTGTTAGTTAGATGTGATCTTGTGTTTGTGGACATTTCGAGAATTGAAATTTCATCATTTCCGGATAAAGTATATATTTCAATAGGCTTATTACAACCATTGTGTCAAACATTATATACTTACGCTAATGAGAGATATTAAAGTTGATTTAGTAATTAAATACAAACCTTTCTAAATATATTGTGCATAGCTAATTTTGGATTATAGGGATTTTAAAACCAAGGTACTAAAAACAATTGGAGGATTTCAAATCCACCTGTTCTAAATCCATACTCCAGATAGGCCCTAAGGATAATGACATCTATGGTTGAAACTTTTTTGAGGCCCACCGTTATGTTGATTTGTCATGCAACCTACTGATAAGGTCACTGGGACCTAGATGGAGGCTGTTCGGTGGCTAGTGGTAGGTAATATGTGGACCCCCACCATGTTGTGTGTGTTTTACCCACGCCGTCCATCCATTTTGAAAGATAATTTTAGGGCTTGATTCCAAAAATGAGGTAGCTAGATTTAAAATCTCAGATGGACCACACCATTGGAAAACAGTTGTGATTAAATGTCCACCATTAAAAACCCATTGTAATAGTTACTTGACATCTAACCTAATGATTAGGTCATACAGACTTGGATTAAGGTGTGTGTGTGTGTGTGTGTGTATCTGAGTTGTCCATCAATTTTAGCGTAACATTTTAAGGCATGAGCCAAAAAATAAGCGTGATTCAACACTCAGGTTGCCCACATTAAGGGCCTGTTTGATTTTTATCGTTTCACCGGAAAACGGTAAATACTCTGGAAATGGCTTATTATTACCGTTTCACCTGTTTGGATATTCATGTGAATTTCATTCTTGAAAATCGGTTCAAAAGTAGTTGCGGCCATTTTAGGACTCCATCTTGATATATATGACATATCTGTTCCATCCATCCATTTTATCACAACATTTTGAGATATAAAAAGAAAAATGAGGTTGATCCAACACTCAACTGGCCCATACAAAAAGAAACAATGGCCTTAGGAAGTTTTTAACGGTAAGTATTTGATTCACATTTTTCTATGGCGTGGTCCACTTGAGGTTTGGATATGCCTCATTTTTTGGCTTATATTATAAATTCATCTGACATAATGGATGAACAGTATAGATATATGATACGCATCATAGTGGGACCCATAAATATTTCACAATATTTGCCCTTTTTACATCCAAAAAGTAAGCCCTCAAATAAATTATGGGCGACAACTAAGGAAAGAAATATTTATTACCATTCACAGAGTATTTTCCTGAGAATTGGAAAATCAAACACGCCCAAAAGGAAACAATGACACCGTACATGCTTGATTCCCTAAATCTTGTGGTGTGACCACTTAACTTTGTATCATGTTGCAAAATATTGATTTTAATAAAAATATTTTAATAATAAAATAATATATAATATATAAAAGTTTTGAAAAATACCTTTTTGCGGGTTTTTGGGAATAGTCCCACATGGAAAGGGGAAGAGAAGGAAAATTGGTTTAAATGAAAACAGTGGAGTATTATAATATTTACCTTCGTAGTCCGTGGACTATGGACCTTGCATGTTCCAGTGCGCACTGGAACACCCGCGCGCGGGCTCGGGATCGGGCTCGGGCTCGGGCTCGGTGCGAGGGCATGAGCATGTGAGGCACTGTAGCTTTAGAGGCGCTAGTGGCGCACTTCGCACGTCCGCATAGTGTCGCAGATGGTCGCTCCTTCGCGACCTTGAGCGAACCGGAGCGAGACGTATGCGAGTCGCGGTACGACTAAGTGGCTTAGGCGGGTGGATAGTTAGCAGAGAGACTAGAGAACTGAGAGAGAGATCTCTCGGTATATATAGACTGACTGAAAAGAGTCAAGTTGCAAAAAAAAAAGCGAATAACCGAGCCATTAGTGCAGTGGCCACCAGAATCGCTTGCATGGCTATCCCAACAATCGAAAAAATGGCTAGTTGTCTTATCTCACAACAACAAGATGCAGCAGATTAATGGTCCATGCACAACAGTCAGAAAACGGCCATAAAACGGCTAGTTTTCCAACAGCCAGAAATGGCTTAATGGAATTTAAGTCTCTGGACCATAACCCCCTAGCCACCATAGCCTATAAAAGGAGGGCCTGGATGGGTTTCCAAACCATCTCAACTCACTCCAGCAAACCCATACGAATTTAAGTCTCTAGACCATAACCCCCTAGCCACCATAGCCTATAAAAGGAGGGCCTGGATGGGTTTCCAAACCATCAAACCCATACGAACTGAGACAGCCATCCCCTCTCAACTAAAATACTTTAGTGCTTCCAGCAACATAGCAAGGCTTGAACCTTAGCTTGAAGAACAGACCAGCGGTGTGGTCTAGGACGGTTCAACTGAACCAATAGCTGAAGATTTGAACTGACCAGAGCAGTGGTCGAAACCATTTTTTCTTTTTCTTTTTCTTTCTTTGGGATTTTCTCTATATTGTAATACTGCCAGAAATTGTGAAATTGAGTTCCAATAGGTGAGCCTTCGTGTTTGCTAAACGCAGACCCACACCAAGCTCGTCGTATCCTAGAAGTTATTTGTCTGTAACCTATCAGCTTACTCAATTCAATTGAGTAGGGACAAATAACGCTTTAAGAACAGCGTTTCTTCAGACGTGCTTCAGCCTATTCTTAATTTTTATTATCATGATTTTTTCGATTTTCATATTATACAGAAATTATATCAATCTGTATAAAATTCTCAACATATCAGCCTCTTTTTTTATCGAGACCTAAATTCAGCTGACTTAACAAATGAACGATACGAATAAGACACACATCATGGTGAGTTATATATATATATATATATATATATATATATATATATATATATATATATATATATATATATTTACACGGTCTCCTTAGGTTCGGAGCTCATAACATAAGAGGTCACAAAAGTAAGCGTCAAATCCTGCATTGATAACAAGTCAGGAATTACCATCAAACTAAGAAGTAATTATTACTTAAAAATAAAGCAGGCCCTTAAAATAATATGGAAGAAAGGATGAAACACGTACATCATAGCAGGGCTTACAGAGCACAGACCGCTAACCATTGGCCAGTGGCAGGGTGAATAGTCGATCCGTTTCCGACCTAGCAAACAGATCCACAGTACCGAAACAAAACTTTTATGCCACAGTGAATTTTTGAATGGTGGGCATTCAATCACCACTCTTTTTTACGGTGTGATCCACTTGAACTTCAGATCTGCTACATTTTTGAATTCATCAACTAGAATAAGAGTAGAAAACGGATGGACGGCGTGGATATAAAACACATAAATCACGTTGTGCCTTATAGCGTCACATGCACGCCAACACCACCTAATCCGCAAATGAGCAGCTTTTGGGCAACGACTCCGTAGCGTTGCCACGCCCCTCGAGGTGATGTAATGATTCTTCGGCCCTCGGGCCCACCTTGATGTACGTTGGTTTACGTCGTTTTGCCAGGAGCTAAAAGTATATTCTGGTTTGGCGTGCTGTGGTGGATACCCGGCTCCACCGAGGTGGGGTGGGATACCTGACAGTGGGGCCCACTTTTATGTATATAAATTGTATCCATGCCGTCCATCCGTTTTGAAAACTAATTTTAGGGCATAATTCGAAAATTGAATTAGATCCCAATCTATGGTGGACTATAATACAGGAAAAAGTGGAAGCGGATTGCATCCTACATTCGATAATCTGTCCGGGCAGAGCTCTATAGAGGCCACGGTGGTGCAACCGTCTTATCCACGCCGTCCATATCTATTAACATATTATTTTATGGTATGATTCAAAAACATGAAGCATGTCCGATATCCAGTGGACCACACCAAAGGAAGCAGTGGTGATAATGACACCCACCATTGAAACCTCTCTAAGGGCCAGTGTGATGTTTTTTTTACCATCCAACCTATTCATGAGGTCATGTAGGCCGGGTGGAAGTGAAAACAAAAATATCAGTGGTGATAATGACACCCACCATTGAAACCTCTCTAAGGGCCAGTGTGATGTTTTTTTTTACCATCCAACCTATTCATGAGGTCATGTAGGCCGGGTGGAAGTGAAAACAAAAATATCAGCTTGATCCCAAACTTCTACAGCTCCCGAGAAGTTTTTAATGGCGTGGCCCACTTAACCCCTAAATCTTCCTCATTTTTTAGTTCATCTAGTATAATGATGGTAAATAGGATGGACGGCGTGGATAAGACGTTTGCATCACGGTGGCCTCCACTCCAAGCGAGGTAAGTCGCAATCGGCTCTACCGTTAAAAACTTCTTGTGGGCCACAGAATATTTCGGTCAAGTTGATATTTGTTTCGTCTCTTCATCTAGATATTTAAGACCTTATCAACAGGTTGGATGGAAAATAAAAATCCTAGTGGCCTATATGAAGTTTCTAATGGTAGGGATTCAATCATGACGGTGGTATAGTGCACCTAACATTTAATCTGCTTCAATTTTTGATTTATGCCTTAAAATGAGCAACGGTGTGGATGTAAGGCACATGCATTAAAGTAGGCCTCACATTTAGGGTGCGTTTGATTTCCGAAAGCTTGGGTAAATACCCAGGGAATAAGAAAATGACCACTGTAGACAAACCCTTTTACCCAGCGGTTTCTATGAAAGAATACAAACCTTAGTTACCAATCTAGATTATCACGTGCGGACAGCGACGTTGAGGACGAAACTACCCCTCCTTTTCGCAGCGAAGACGTGCGCTGACGCTCCTCGATCTGAGAGTTGTACGAACGGCTTAAAAGAAATCAGAGTTACATGGCCGCACAGCTATATATTTATTATATCCACAACGTTCATCCATATCGCAAGATCATTTCGGAGCATTATCCAAAAAAAAATATCATATCCAAAGATCAACTGGACCACACCACAAAGAGCAGCGGGGAAATTGATTTTCACCGCTAAAAATTTTGTAGGGTCCACCATAACATTTATTTTCCATCCAATCTATCCATAAGGTCACAAAGGCCAGGATGAAGAGGAAAAACAAGTTTCATAATGATCCAAAACTTCTGTGACCCCTAAAAGGGTTTCAATGGTAGACGTTCAATCATCCACAGCCTTTAACAGTGTGGTCCACTTGATAGCTAGATTTGTCTTATTTTTCGTCTCAAACCTTAATACGAGTTTGCCAAAAATATGAACGTTTTGGATATAACACATACCTCGTAATAGGACCCACAAAAAGTGGTGGGATTACAACAGCAAAAAATTAAAAAAAAATTTTAAAAAAAACTGTCGATGTATCGACAGCCAGTCGATATATCGAAAATGGTCCAGAACTGTCCAATGAGTTTTCCTCAAAAATCTTACAATTTTCGATATATCGATTGTCTGTCGATATATCGAAAAAGGTGTTTCACCTTTAGCTACGGATTATAACCGTAGCCATAATCAGTAGTCTGTGTCCGTCTATGAAATTTTCTATTTATTTTTTATTTTTTTTATTTTTTACATGGAGAAATTTATTCTACCTGCAATTTTCTTTAATACATATTTATATAAATAGGTATATATAAGCATATAAAAAAATTTTCCCTCTTTTTTTCATATATTTCTTTAATCATTTAACAAGAATATCTTCTAAACCAAAATTAGTTACTTGACGTACCACATATGATTTTGGGGTAAGAGAAGCTACTTTAACCAACCAACCTAGTTATTTTCCAAGATTCCATCAGTCGATGGTTGAAAATACATTTCATTCACTTTCAATCAATTTCACCACTTCACTAATCAAACTAGAAATTGAGCGGACAAATATGAAATTGAGTAGGCAAATTGAAAATTGAGTGAGGCAAGGTAGGAAATGAGGAAACCTAAAAATTGAGAGAGGCAAGGTAGGAGTTCAACGAGGGAATCTAGAAATCGAGCGGGTAAGCTAGAAATCGAGCGAGGCAACGTAGAAAATGAGCGAGGAACCTACGATTTGAGCCAGGCAACCTAGGAATCGAGCGAGGAAGCTAGAAATCGAGCGAGGAAGCTAGAATCGAGCGAGGCAACGTAGGAATTGAGCAAGGGAAGCTAGAAATTGAGCGAGGAAGCCAGAAATTGAAAGCGAGGCAACGTAAGAATTGAGCGAGGAAGCTAGAAATCGAGCGAGGCAACGTAGAAATCGAGCGAGGGAAGCCAGAAATTGAGCGAGGAAGCTAGAAATCGAGCGAGGCAACGATGAATTGAGCGAGGGAAGCCAGAAATGAGTGAGGAAGCTAGAAATTGAGCGAGGCAACGTAGGAATTGAGCGAGGGAAGCTGAAATTGAACGAGGCAACGTAGAATCGAGCGAGGATGCTAGAAATTGAGCGAGGCAACGTAGGAATCTGAGCGAGGAAGCCAGAAATTGAGCGAGGCAACGTAGGAATTGAGCGAGGGATGCTAGAAATTGAGCGAGGCAACGTAGGAATTGAGCGAGGGAAGCTAGAAATTGAGCGAGGGAAGCTAGAAATTGAGCGAGGCAACCTAGGAGTTGAGCGAGGGAAGGTAGAAATTGAGCGAGGGAAGGTAGAAATTGAGCGAGGGAAGCTCGAAATTGAGCGAGGCAACCTAGAAATTGAGCGAGGGAAGCTAGAAATTGAGCGAGGCAACGTATGAATCGAGCGAGGGAAGCTAAAAATTGAGCGAGGGAAGCTAGAAATTGAGCGAGGCAACGTAGGAATTGAGCGAGGAAGTTAGAAATCGAGCGGAAGCTTAGAAATCGAGCGAGGCAACGTAGAATTGAGCGAGGAAGCTAGAAATCGAGCGAGGCAACGTATGAATCGAGCGAGGAAGCTAGAAATTGAGCGAGGCAACGTAGGGATTCAAATGAGGAAGCCAGAAATTGCGAGGAGGCTAGAAATTGAGCGAGGCAACGTAGGAATTGAGCGAGGGAAGCTAGAAATCGAGCAAGGAACGTTGAAATGAGCGAGGAAGCTGAAATTGAGCGAGGAACGTAGGAATTGAGGCGAATTGGAGCCAGAACGTTGAATTGAGCGAGTTTGAAGCCAGAAATGAGCGAGGCAACCTGGGAGTTGAGCGAGGAAGGTAGAAATTGAGCGAGGGAACCGAGAAATCGAGCGAGGAAGGTAGAAATTGGCGAGGCAACCTAGAAATCGAGCGAGGAGCCAGAAATTGAGAGAGGGAAGCTCGAAATCAGCGAGGAAAGGTAGAAATGGCGAGGCAACCTAGAAATTGAGCGACGGAAGGAAAATTAAGCGAGGCAACGTAGGAATTGAGCGAGGAAGGTAGAAATGAAAGCGAGGAAGGTAGAAATCGACCGAGGCAACCTAGAAATTGAGTGAGGAAGGTAGAAATTGAGCGAGGCAACCTGAAATTGAGCGAGGAAGCTAGAAATTGAGCGAGGAAAGATCGAAATTGAGCGAGGGAAGATAGAAATTGAGTGAGGCAACCTAGAAATTGAGCGAGGAAGCCAGAAATTGAGCGAGGGAAGGTGAAAGTTGAGCGAGGCAACGTAGAAATTGAGCGAGGAAGGTAGAAATTGAGCGAGGCCAGAAAAATTAGAAATTGCGGGAAATAGAAATTGAGCGAGGCAACGTAGGAATTGAGCGAGGAAGGTAGAAATTGAGCGAGGGAAGCTCAAAATTGAGCGAGGGAAGGTAGAAATTGAGCGAGGCAACCTAAAAAGGGAGGGAAGGTAAAAAATTGAGCGAGGGAAGGTTCCCTCGCTCAATTTCTAGCCTCCCTCGCTCAATTCCTAGCTTCCCTCGCTCAATTTCTACCTTCCCTCGCTCAGTTTCTACCTTCCCTCGCTCAACTCCTAGGTTGCCTCGCTCAATTTCTACCTTCCCTCGCTCAATTTCTAGGTTGCCTCGCTCAATTTCTAGGTTCCCTCACTCAATTTCTACCTTCCCTCGCTCAATTCCTACGTTGCCTCGCTCAATTTCTACTTTCCCTCGCTCAATTTCTAGCTTCCCTCACTCAATTTATACCTTCCCTCGCTCAATTTCTACCTTCCCTCGCTAAATTTCGAGCTTCCCTCGCTCAATTTCTAGCTTCCCTTGCTCAATTTCTACGTTGCCTCGCTCAATTTCTAGCTTCCCTCGCTCAATTTCTAGCATCCCTCGCTCAATTTTTACCTTCCCTCGCTCAATTTCTACCTTCCCTCACTCAATTTCTACCTTCCCTCGCTCAATTTCTACCTTCCCTCGCTCAATTTCTGCATTCCCTCGCTCAATTTCTACCTTCCCTCGCTCAATTCCTACGTTGTCTCGCTCAATTTCTACCTTCCCTCGCTCAATTTCTAGGTTCCCTCGCTCAATTTCTACCTTCCCTCGCTCAATTTCTAGCTTCTCTCGCTCAATTTCTAGGTTGCCTCGCTTCACCTCGAGCTTCCTCGCTTCAATTTCCAGGTTGCCTCGCTCAATTTCTACCTTCCATCGCTCAATTTCTGCCTCGCTCAATTTCTACCTTCCTCGCTCAATTTCTGCCTCGCTCAATTTCTACCTTCCTCGCTTTCAATTTCTCGGTTCCTCGCTCAATTTCTACCTTCCTCGCTCAATTTCTACCTTCCTCGCTCAACTCCTAGGTTGCCTCGCTCACTTTCTGGCTTCCTCGCTCAATTTCTAGCTTCCTCGCTCAATTCCAACGTTCCTCGCTCAATTTCTAGCTTCCTCGCTCAATTTCTACCTTCCTCGCTCAATTTCTGGTTGCCTCGCTCAATTTCTACCTTCCTCGCTCAACTCCTAGGTTGCCTCACTCAATTTCTAGCTTCCCTCGCTCAATTTCTGCATTCCCTCGCTCAATTTCTACCTTCCCTCGCTCAATTTCTCGGTTCCCTCGCTTAATTTCTACCTTCCCTCGCTCAATTTCTGCCTCCTCGCTCAATTTCTACGCCTTCTCAATTTCTAGCTTCCCTCGCTCAATTTCTAGGTTGCCTCGCTCAATTTCTACCTTCCCTCGCTCAATTTCTACCTTCCCTCGCTCAACTCCTAGGTTGCCTCACTCAATTTCTAGCTTCCCTCGCTCAATTTCTACCTACCCTCGCTCAATTTCTAGATTGCCTCGCTCAATTTCTAACTTCCCTCGCTCAATTTCTGCATTCCCTCGCTCAATTTCTACCTTCCCTCGCTCAATTCCTACGTTGCCTCGCTCAATTTCTACCTTCCCTCGCTCAATTTCTAAGTTCCCACGCTCAATTTCTAGCTTCCCTCGCTCAATTTCTAGGTTGCCTCGCTCAATTTCTACCTTCCCTCGCTCAATTTCTACCTTCCCTCGCTCAACTCTTAGGTTCCCTCGCTCAATTTCTACCTTCCCTCGCTCAATTTCTAGATTGCCTCACTCAATTTCTAGCTTCCCTCGCTCAATTTCTGCATTCCCTCGCTCAATTCCAACGTTCCCTCGCTCTATTTCTAGCTTCCCTCGCTCAATTCCTACGTTGCCTCGCTCAATTTTTACCTTCCCTCGCTCAATTTCTAGGTTGCCTCGCTCAATTTCTACCTTCCCTCGTTCAATTTCTACGTTGCCTCGCTCAATTTCTACCTTCCCTCGCTCAATTTCTAGCTTCCCTCGCTCAATTTCTAGCTTCCCTCGCTCAATTTCTAGCTTCCCTCGCTCAATTCCAACGTTCCCTCGCTCAATTTCTAGCTTCCCTCGCTCAATTCCTACGTTGCCTCGCTCAATTTCTACCTTCCCTCGCTCAATTTCTAGGTTGCCTCGCTCAATTTCTACCTTCCCTCGCTCAATTTCTAGCTTCCCTCGCTCAATTTCTAGGTTGCCTCGCTCAATTTCTACCTTCCCTCGCTCAATTTCTAGGTTGCCTCGCTCAATTTCTGCATTCCCTCGCTCAATTTCTACGTTCCCTCGCTCAATTTCTAGCTTCCCTCGCTCAATTTCTACCTTCCCTCGCTCAATTTCTAGCTTGCCTCGCTCAATTTCTACCTTCCCTCGCTCAATTTCTACCTTCCCTCGCTCAATTTCTAGGTTGCCTCGCTCAATTTCTACCTTCCCTCGCTCAATTTCTACCTTCCCTCGCTCAATTCCTACGTTGCATCGCTCAATTTCTAGCTTCCCTCGCTCAATTTCTTGCTTCCCTCGCTCAGTTCCTACGTTGCCTCGCTCAATTTCTAGCTTCCCTCGCTCAATTTCTCCGTTGTCTCGCTCAATTTCTAGCTTCCCTCGCTCAATTCCTAGGTTGCCTAGTTCAAATCGTAGGTTCACTCGCTCGTTTTCTACGTTGCCTCGCTCAATTTCTACGTTGCCTCGGTCAACCATCGACCTGATGGAATCTTGGAAAATAACTAGGTTGGTTGGCTAAAGTAGCTTCTCTTACCCCAAAATCATATGTGGTACGTCAAGTAACTAATTTTGGTTTAGAAGATATTCTTGTTAAATGATTAAAGAAATAAATAAATAAAAAAAGAGGGAAAAAAATTTTATATGCTTATATATACTTATTTATATAAATATGTATTAAAGAAAATTGTAGGTAGAATAAATTTTTCTATGTAAAAAATAAAAAATAAATAAATAAAAATAAAAAATTTTAAAGACGGACACAGACTACAGTTATGGCTACGGTTATAATCCGTAGCTAAAGGTAAAGCACCTTTTTCGATATATCGACAGACAGTCGATATATCGAAAATTGTAAGATTTTTGAAGAAAACTCACTGGACAGTTCTGGACCATTTTCGATATATCGACTGGCTGTCGATATATCGACCGTTTTTTTTTTTTTTTTTTTTTTTTGCTGTTGTAATCCCATCGCTTTTTGTGGGTCCTATTATGAGGTATGTGTTATATCCAAACCGTCCATCTATTTGGCGAGCTCGTATTCAGGCTTGAGACTAAAAATAAGATAGATCTAACTATCAAGTAGACCACACTGTAAAAGGCAATGGGGAATTGAACGTCTACCATTGAAACCCTTTTAGGGGTTATAGAAGTTTTGGATCATTACGAAATTTGTTTTTCTTCTTCATCCAGGTCTTTGTGACCTATGAATGAACTTAGACGGGGAGGATTTCTCACGAACATCACAGTGGGCCCTCAAAAAGTTTTTAATGGTCGACGCTCATTCAACACTGTTTCCTGTAATGTGGTACACTTGAGATTTACATATACCTTATTTTTGGTTGTATACCATAAAATGATATGGAAAAATATATGAACGGCATGGATGAATAGCATACATCATGGTGGGGCTCACAGACCACCGACCATCCGCCATTGGCTGGTGGCAGGGGGAGTACCCAATCCTTTTAAGCCGTTCGTACAACTCTCAGTGCGAGGAGCGTTCTCCCTAGGAAATGGTTAATTATAACTTTTTCATCGGTTCGAAAAACCAGAAGAACTTTTGCATTGGGAACCGATTCAAATAGTTATGCATTGGGAACCGATTCAAATAGTTATTTAAAAATTTTCAACCTTATGTTAATGAATATGATATATCAATTCCGTCCATATATTTTACCACAATATTTTGACGCACGAACCAAAAAATGAGGATGATACAACACTCAGGTGGCCCATGCCAGAAGAAATAGTGGGCTCACAAAGTTTTTAACGGTAAATATTCAATTCATATATTCTTATGGTGTGATCCACTTAAGTCTTGGATATACCTCATTTTTTTTATCATACTATAAATTCAAAAGACATAATGGATGAACGGTATGGATAAGTGAAATGTATCAAAGTGAGACCATATACATATTTTGTAATGTTTCTAGTTTCCATGCTAAAAAAAGTACGTAGATAAATACAGGGTAAAAGAGTAAAAATTATCGAGAATATTACGAAATATATGTGGGTCCCATTGTGATGCATTTCGCTTATCCACATCATTTGATCCATTATGCCAGCTGAATTTATGGCATGAGCCAAAAAATGAGGCATATCGAAAGCTCTAGTGGACCACGCCATAAAAAATAGTAAATCATATACTTACCGTTAAAAAGTTCTAAGGGCCCCTGGTTCTTTTGGTGTGGGCTACTTGAGTACTGGATTTATGTGATTTTTTTACTCATATCTCAAAATGTTGTGCTAAAATAGATGGACGGAACAGATATATCATACACATTACCGTGAGGTTTAAAAATTTTAACTAATACTTTTAAACCGGTTTCAAGACAATAATTCTCAGAAATTTCCAAACGGTGGAAACTGTCTTCATGAATGCGGATTGCGACTACAGGGCTCCGTGGGGCTCATCATAATGTAAGTATTTTATCCACACCGTTAATTGCTTTTCTCATATCATTTTAAAGTATCATAAAAAGAGATGAAGCAGATACACAGATACAGTGGACCACACCAAATGAAACGCAGTGATAATGACACCTACCGTTGAAAACTTTCTAAGGGCCACCGTGATGTTTTTTTACCACCCAACCTATTAGTAAGGTCATGTAGCCTTGGATGAAGTGAAAACACAAATTTCATCTTGATCCGACACTTCTCCAGCTCCCAAGAAGTTTTTAATGGTGGAAGTTTAATCCCTACTTTGTGGTCCACTTAAGCCCTGAAACTACCTCAATTATAAAATCATGTCCTAAAATGATCTGATCAAAGCGATTAACGGTGTGGATAAAATACTTCCATCATTATGGGCTCCACAGAGCTCTGCCCGGACGGATTACCGTCCGGGCGGGGGTAGGACGCAATCCGCGTCCAGTCATTTACCAGGTATTTGCAGTGGGAAATCAAACAGGCCCTTAGGGATCCACCGACCTCGGATCCACCCAAACGGCGTACAAAGATATCAACCCTATCCCCAGGCAACGACCGCCTTCACATTGATTGGAGACGCTGAAACATAATACTCACGAACCATGTGACACTTCATACACAGCCTCTAAAGAGATTCCATATTTTATAAACATTAACTTAAATTAAACCGACTAAATTATGAAACTAACTGCTGCTAATTCACGGTCATAAATTCATATTATTTGAAGGATCATAATCTCTGAGTCGTGTACATATGTTTGTTGAAAAATGACCATTGTATTAATCAACCAAACCGTCCAATAAATGTCCATCAATCTAAGATGGCATTAATCACATAAGATTATTTATTTTACTCATGATATATCTAAACTAGAAGCCATCTTTTGGACGGTTTAATCTTTCTTAAGTTTATTCTAATTATGTATTTTTTATATAATTTTAAGTGCCAGACTATCATCTGAACCGAAAGCCATCTTCTGATTCTTTTTCAGCTGGGGTCGTACTCTTTTTTTTACTATTATTATTGTTATTATTGTCGTCTTGTTCATGTGGCAGGGAGTGGATTGCCTGTCACCCTCTACAGTGATTTTGTGCCGAATCTAAACCGTCCATCTGTTTTGAAAGAGCACAATGAAACAGGATTCTAAAATCCGGATGATCCAAAAATCATTCGGGCCACACCGACAAAACAGTGGGAACAACACCTCCACCGTTGAAACCTTCATGGTGTTGACCATGATGTTTATATGATATCTAATCCGTTCATATAATTGTTACCATTCAGATAAAATGTTGGAAAAATATCATGCTGTAGAAAACCTCTATCAATCCCCACTATTTCGTGTGCTATAGCCATATGAGTTTTGGATCTGATTGATTTTTATAATTCTATCCAACTGTGGTCAATCAAAACAGATGGATGGAATGAATTATTCACAGACATCTCTGTGGGTCCCACACAGCTCCGGGCACTCCCTGGCTGTCGTGGGTAATGATGGTTAACACCAGCTTTTAATTCTTGTTTTGGGGTAAAGTAACTTTATAAGGGGACAGCTTTTTTATTTTTTATCTCCTTTTTTTAGGGGGGTGGGGAAGTAACTTTAAGCGGCAGCCTATCAGCACAAACACTCCGTCAGAGTAGCAATTTTTCCGGAACCAGCTACGTGGGTGGGACATTGACAGTAGGGTCCATTTCTATATCCACGCCGTCCATTTTTTTTTCAGATTATATTAACCGTGATCAAAAAAAATAAGTAGATATACGTTTTAGGTGGACCACAATAACTGAAACAGTGGTTATCGACTATTAAAAATCTTTTGTAGGCCACAAAAGTTTTGGATGAAGCTAGTATTTGTTTTTTTTTTCTTTTATTGATGTTTGTGCGACCTTACCTAAAGTTTGGATGGTCAATAAACATTACGGTGGACCCTATGAAGTTTTTAATGGTTTAGCATTCAATAACCACTGTTTCTTGTTATGTGATCTACATTAAATTTTTATCTGATTCGATTTTAGAAGAATGACCTAAAACAATCTGAAAAAACAGATGAACGGTGTGGATATATAATTCATAAATGTAGATGGGCCCTAATGTCATGGTCCCACCCACATCGATATCAAATCCGTCCATCACGTGGGCCTTATCACGTTCTCCATGGATCCCCAGCCTATCATCATTAACACCCCAAAACAGACGACTGTTTCCTTGATGTGGTCCAGCTGAAATTTGTATCTGCTTTATTTTTGGGGCCATGCAAATCGAATGAACGGCGTAGATATACAATCCATACGTCTAGGTGAGCCCACGGTCAGGATCCCACCTTCATCGCTGCTTCCAGGTTACAGCCCAGTCACGTCCGAGGATTATAGAATCCTGCAACATAATCTACGTCAATGGTGTCCTGATTCGCACAATCATACAGAGCATGCCATAGTGACCGTTGATCCATAAGGGCTTGTTTGGCCCGGCGTATTGGATGGGATTGGAAGGGATTAGGGTGGATAGGTTTTTTTTGAATCCAGCAGCGTCCTTATTGAGGTATGTTTGGACGCCGCTGGAGTGAAGAAGGATGAGATTGGAGGGTGGATTTGGATGGATTCCGTGTTAGATTTGGATGGGAGGGTGGATTTGGATGGATTCCGTGTTAGATTTGGGATTTTCTTGCTGGATTTCTCGTGATATTGGTGGTATTTCTCACTAGAGATATGCAACTATTTCCTGGCTGTAGGGGTGTACACGGGTCGGGCCAAGTCGAACTAGCCTCAGCCCGTCCAGGCCTGTTCAACAGCCACACAAGGCCCGAACCCGACCGAACCTAGTCACCAAGCCAACATCTCCAGCCCGAACCGGGCCGGCGCAAGTTCGGGCCAATTTCGAACCTTCGAGTTCGGGCCAGTTTCGAACCTGAGTTTGGGCCAGTTTCGAACCTTACACCAAGTTCATGGGAAGGGCTTTGGCAGGTAATTCGCGTCCCATTACAAGGCCCTCGATCAACGGTTTAAATAGTTGAACTATAGACTCCACAAAAAATCTAACTAGTCAGGATATTTACATACATTTGACAAAGCATAAAATAAAACATTTCATACAAATTAAATACAGTCATACACGAGTCGAGTCAGGCTGAGTCGGGTCAGGCCGGGGCGAGTCGGATTTCGAACCGAGTCGGGCCGAACTGGGAGGTATCCGAACTCGGCCTGAACTCACTTTCGAGCCTAGAAAATTGGCCCGTCCTGACTAGAACTCAGTTCCGGATCAAGCTGAGTCGAGCTTTTTCGGGCCGGGTTAAGCGAGCTAACCGGGCTAACCCAGTTTGTGTACACTCCTACCTAGCTGATGATATAAAACCTGTGTAGAACCCGCTGTGCATATATATGTAAATTCACTCCGCCCATTAGGTACAAGCCCGTATTTAAATTATAAATACTAAATATATATTTGATCAAAAATTTCTATTGGTCACACTAATAGGGCAAATCCGCCCATTAGGAACTATTTTGGTATATTACATGGTATATGTTGAGGCTGGACAGGGCAAATCCCATCCGCCCGTCCAAACATGAAGAGGGTGCAATCCACCCCAATGCAATCCAATCCATGGGATTTGCCTGTCCAAACACGCCCTGATCGAAAGGATACTTTTGAGCTCACAGACTGCAATCCACGTGAATCTTGTGGGACTGGATTAGGTGCGACCCAGCCCCACCCAACACGGTGCAGTCATGACCAAGGGGCCCACCTTGATGAATGTTATCACATCCACACCGTCCATCCGTTTTTACGGCTCATTTTAGAGCATTAGGCAAAAAATGAAGCAGACCCAAATCTCAGGTGGACAATACCATACGAGCAGTGGATATTGACCGTTAAAAACTTCTTATGGGCCACACAAGTACTTGGATTGAAGTTGATATTTGTTTTTCTTTTTTTATCTTCATCCATGTTTTTTGTTAACTTATCAACAGGCTGCATGAGAAATAAACATTAGGGTGGGCCCAGGATATTTTTATTGGTGGCCGTTCGATCACCACTGTTTACTAACGTACGGTCCACATTACATTTGGATCTCTTTCATTTTTGGATTCACCCCAAAATGAGCTGGAAAATGGACGGACAGCGTGAATATAAAAAACACACATCAAGGTGGGCCCGCAATCAGAACCACACGATCCACCTAACCCGCTCACGATTTTTATATGTTTTTTTTTTTAATTGCACGTACCTAGATCCAGAGCCATCTCCCCTTCACCTCAATAAATACCAATAGTCATACCTCTCTGAGATAGCCTCTCTCTCTCTCTCTCTCTCTCTCTCTCTCTCTCTCATCAGTGTCCTCCTCCAAAGGTATCAGTGTCCTCCTCCAAAGGTATTTCTCTTCCTTTTGTTTTATGGCGCGTTTGGCTGCACCAAATATCATAATATCCTGATATACTGATATGTGGTGCAACCATATTCACACTTTCTTTGTTTTTTTTTTTTTTTTCTTGATTATAGGCCGAGGATTATAGATTCTTGCAACATGATGCATATCACAGGTGTCCTGATTCACACGGCCGCACACGTTCATTAATCCAGGCCGTTGATTTCATGAGGCCCATTAAAAATAGGAGATGATGAACCAAAACTCTTATAGATTGTAGAATACTATATCGCCGAGCATTTTTTAATTTTTTTTTTTTTTTTTTAAGATATGAACACTCAAAACAAGAGCACTTTGGGTAATACCCTGTTTACCTATGGCCCATCAGATCAAGGGTTTGGATTGGAAGTTCCTGCAGTGGGATGCTAGTTGGGACCCACCGTCATGTCTTTGAGAAATCCACACGGTCCATCCGTTTTGAGAGCTTATTTTAGGACACGCGACCAAAAACGAGGTGGATCGAAAACTAAAGTGGGCCGCACGAGAAGTAAAACCTGGGAAAGAATTTCCTACCGTTGAAACCTTCCTGGTATCTATCTTGATGTTTATATGCAATCCAAACCGTTTATAACTTCACTCCGACTGGGATGAAGTGAAAAAATCGAAAAAAAATAGCCTGATATGAAACTCTCTGGTCATACGAATGTTTCAAACGGTGGTCACTGAATTCCCACTGTTTTCTCTCGTGCGGCCCACTTGAGTTTTTGATACACAATATTTTTGGTAGTGTGTACTAAAATGAGATCTAAAAGCGGATGGACGGTGTGGATTTATCACAAACATCACGGTGGGCCCACCTAGCATCTTTGCGCATGAACTTCCTGCGAAAGGCTTTGCAGGAATTGCCGGTCCGAGGTGACATGGGTGATATCATGATATTCTCAAAATCTCGAAGGTTTTTAATTTCTCACAATTTTATCATAAGATTATTAATTTTTTTAGCATAAAATCCAATTAGAAGTTATAATTTATAAATAACTATATATTTATAATTTTAAAATTACTTATTAATTTATAATAAATATTTATTTTTTTTCTGACAATATTCCCCTGCAATATGAAAATCTCCCGTGAAATTCCCCAGCAGTAAAAAAATAAAGTACTTTTGGGAAATACTTTCCCTAAGAAATGAACGGTCGTTATCGTCTTTGGGTGCCAGTGGGACGCGGATTGCGTCCTACCGCCCCCTCTCTCTGGGCCAAGGCAACCACAATTTTAAAAATTCATTTTAGGGTTTGATCATAAAAGTGAAGCAGATAAAAATCTCGAGTAAACCATAATACAGAAAGTAGTGGTAATGGAACTTAAGTTTTGGATCAAGCTTATATTTGTGTGGTCACTTCATTTAGATATTTGTGACGCAAATAAATATTTAATAAACATTTGGGTGACCTTGCAAAGATTTTAAGGGTGAGGATTCAATCAAACGGTTTAATGTGGCATAGGCTCCAAAAATTTTAATCCGCTTCATTTTTGGGACCATGCCCTAAAATGAGCCATCAAAATCGATGCACTCTTTGAATGTAAAGCACATACTTCAAAGTGGGCCCACACTTATAGAGGTGGGCATCGAGTCAAGTGGAATCAAATTGGGTCTAACTCGATTCGATCCGATTTTTCAAGAACCTGACCCAAACTCGTTCCAATCCAGGACAGAGTCTAGCAAGGCTGACTCTATCATATCCGAATCCTTGCTGGCTAGATCCGAACCGAGTCTAACTCGGTCTAGGAAACCAAATCGAGTCGAATTGAGTTGAGTCTAGGGAGAGAGAGGGAGAGAAAGCATGAGATGTGGGAAATCGGGAGAGAAAGGAGGAGAGAAGGAGAGGAGGGAAAGAGGGAGAAAAATGAGGCACCTCCTTCGGGCAGAGAAAGAGAGGTTGGAGTTCGTTCTGATTTCGGATAAAATCGGTACAGATTGACCACGATCCGAACTCAATCCAATGTGCGACCGGATTTGAGTGATCCTACTCAATTCGCACCGATCTAGGCCTTCTTGTTGGATCTGCCAGATCGGGTCAGATTCTACTGCTCTACACACTTAGGTATCCACCGACCTCAGGATCACCTAGACCTCACTGCCAGTCAAGATAATTTAATAATAATATATCATCGTCACCATCATATATCCTCGTCGCCATCATTATTATTTTAAAAATAAAATAATAAAATAATGAAAAGACGGATGGTTACTTCTATCCTCGGCGCATGTGGTGGCGGCTTATCTTCGTCTGCAATTATTTAAGGATATTTAGACAATTCAAACTGTGGGTCACATGTAGATGATTTTTTTATTTAAACTCACGTTGACAAATTATTACAACAACCCACGTGTACAGTTGAGGAACATAATTATTATATTACATGGAGGAAAACTAACACCAGAATGCCTGAAGCAGATTGGCTGGTGTACCATACACCACCGAACTTGCTGGTGTGTTTATGTCACCAAGTTATGTGGGTCCCACCATGAGGTATGTTTTGTATCCAAACCGTTCGTCCATTTCACAAGCTTGTTTTAATAAATGAGCAAAAAAATAAGACAGATCCAGGGATTAATGGACCACACTACAAAATGAAGCGAGGGATTGAATGTCTAGCATTGAAACCATTTTCGGGTCACAGAAGTTTTGGATCAATGTGATATTTGTTTTTCCTATTCATTCAGATCTGTGTGGCCTTATGAACAGATTGGATGGAAAATAAACATTATGTGGGCCCTGCAAATGTTTTAACGGTGAGAATTATTCTCACACAAATACTTGTAGTGTGGTCCACTTGAGCTTTTAATATGACTAAATTTTTGGGATCATGCTCTAAAATGATCTCGCCAAATAAATGAACGGTGTGGATATAGTAAATACATCATTTTTGGGACGATGTAACTTTGATCTAGTCTTCTCACCACACGTACACACACCAGCCAGATCGGTGGGGTATGGTACATCGCCCAATCCGCTTCCTTCCACAATAGAGTTGTACACGTACACATGTGACACACGTGCGTATTCACCGTGAAGTTTGTTCTTTTTTCACACGTTTGGAGAAAATGATTATATCTTCTTCCCAAATTATCAGTACGTTTCACTTTTTTCACACGTTTGGAGATAATGATCCCAACCTATTGATGAGGTTACAAAGACGTGGAGATCTTTGAAGGATCCCTGAGTGTGGGGCCCACCTTGATTTATGTAACTTACACATACACGGTCCATCCAATTTTAAAGTTCATTTTAGGGCATGATTCCAAAAAATGAAGCAGATCCAAATCTTTAGTGGACCACACCACAAGAAACTGTGGTGTTTGAATATCCACCATTAAAATTTTCTTGGGGCCACCAGAATGTTTATCTGTCATCCAATCCAAGGAAAATACTAGCCGTTGAATTATTTTGATATGTTGGCCCACTTGAGGCCTGCCCTCAGCTGATTTAAAGCTCATATCTCACACGTGCTACATGATGAAGGGTAATGATTTTACACACGTAAAATTAGAAAACATTGCAAATTCAAGTATATAATACTCATGTTGCGTATGACGCTTGATACAAATGTACTCAGAAATTGTACACGTGGCATATATCAATTCAAATAAAAGGTACTATATTGTTGAAAACAGTGTCTCTAAATCACAGTGCCTAGTGCCTAAATCAGATATTGGTTGATTGATCCTAAAGTAGAACGGGTTGCTGAAACTTGCGTGTAAAAAACTAAACCATATAAGCCTTGATTGGAGGTGAAAATAATCCAGACCATAATAGCTTTAAAACAGTCCTATCTCACAAATTCAAATAAATTTTTGCACATATTATATATGATTTTGGGTGAGAAAAGATATTTTAGCCAACCAACCCATCGGGTTGCCACCCTTAATTTGCGAGATTCCATTAGATTAACGGTGGAAAGTTTATTTTATTTACCATAAACACGGGGCCGTTGGGCCAGGTGGATTGGAAGGGATTGAATGGTATTAGGGTGGAAGGCATGGATTTCAAGGTAATGATGGTGTTGTCAGTGGATTGTCTTGAGATCCATGCGATTGCTATATTCCGGGATTACTATATCGATTCTGTTTGGCATGCCGGCCAATTCTTAAACCTTTTCATTCCTTCCAATCCCTCAAACCAAACACGTCTAACTTGAATTTGAACGGATTAGGGTGGATTAGATGGGATTTAAAGGTAATGATGGTGTTGTCAGTGGATTGTCTTAAGTTCCATGGGATTGCTATATACCAGGATCAGGTCACCCAATCTGTTTGGCACGCCTGGCCAATCTCAGGATTTAACTTCCAATCCCTTCCAACACCATCCAATCCCTTCCAATCCGCCTGGCCAAAGGGGGCCTTATTACTTTTCGGCTGAAAACAATAAAATATGGCATGAATGATGACCATTTACAAATTGAAAGTATTTTGAGTTGGAATCTGAGTCTAAAATTTTTTCCTTAAGTTTGAGCTCATTATTTGAAGGAATGTAATTTTCATTTTATCATCAATTAATTTATTTTTGAATTTCTTAGAAATTATTTCCATTCTCTGTGAAGAGCTCCATGAATCTAGAATAATTATTGTATGCTGAAGACATTGATCGACCTCATCACGTCCATCCCGGCAGATCCTAACCTTTGAATTGGTGCACACTTGTTATAGTAAATAGGACCCTTGATATTTTTCATTTCTAACTGTCCAAAATATCCCCACCAATCTGATAGTCACATGTAAGAGTGAGAAAGAGAGAGAGAGAGAGATTAGTGATACCACTCAACCCATCTAATAATATGAAATGGCCCACTTAAACAGGTGAGAAGATGATCGTCAATATCACGGAGACGTCCATGGTGCAACCAGCACAAGATGCTCCAATACCTGTCCTACGACTCTGTACCCTGGATCAGGTGGTGTTGAGAATGCACATCCCAACCATCTATTTCTACAGGCCCACCAATGGATCTTCCAACTTCTTCGATCCTGAAGTGCTCAAGTCCGCACTGAGCAAAACCCTGGTCCCATACTACCCTATGGCCGGTAGGCTGAGGAAAGACGAGGATGGACGGCTGGAGATCGACTGCAATGGAGAAGGTGCTCTGTTCGTCGAGGCCTACACAGATTCAGTCATCGATGATTTGGGAGATTTCACACCGACACCAACGTCAGAACTTAAATGCCTCGTTCCAAGGGTTGATTACAAGGACATGTCTTCTAACCCTATCCTTCTAGTGCAGGTGAAATGTCTTAATCTTCTTTCTTAGGCTGCTTCCGTTACAAAATGTTGCAGGTTATGATTAACCTACAACTTCATATGTGGGGCCCACCATGATCATTGAACCTGGGGCCCACTGTAATTATCTCTTATATCCATGCCGTTCATCCGTTTTGAAAACTCATTTTAGTGTATTATCTTGAAAATGAAGAGGATATAAAGATCAGGTGGACCATGATACAGGAAATAGTGGGAATTGATCGTTAAAAACTTATAGTGGGCCACGGAAGTTTTGGGTCGAGCTGATATTTGTATGGTCTCTTCATCTAGGTCTTTGTGATCTGATCAACAGGTTGGATGGAAAATAAACATTCCAGTGGCCCCCGGGATGTTTTTAATGGTGGGGATTCAATCAAGACTATTTCCAGTAGTATGGTCAACCTAAGATTTGGGTCTGCTTCAATTTTGGGATCATACCCTAAAATGAGCTTTCAAAATGGATGGATGGTGTGGATGTAAGCCACGTACATCATAGTAGGCCCCATAGGGATCCATGGCCCCTTGGTGGATTGGGTATCCACCCAAATTGCACCGTAAAACACACTAATTTAACATTTTCTAGGAACCGAATCACCTCAAATGTGTGACCATTGAGTAATTCAGACCAGTGGTTGTTGTCACATTACAAGTACATATTTGGAATTTAAAGATTCTAGCCACTAATGATGTAGATTTTTTTATGAAGAACGTGGATTGTGAAAGTCTGTTTGAAAGAGTGGTCCTTCAAGATCTGATGATCTACCCAACATGAGACATCCACCGAGTTGAGGATGAACGGTTCAAATCTAGCGGTCCACTTAACCACATCTCAAGCAAATGAATCTAATCACTCCTCTATTTCTACGTACAGATGGCGTTAGATTATGATTAATGGCTTAAGGGCCTGTTTGGCTGGGCAGATTGGATGGGATTGGAAGGGATTGGAAGATAGATCCCGGGATTGGCCGGGCGTGCCAAACAGACACGGAATCATGATCCTTTGATATAGCAATCCCATGGATCTTAAGACAATCCACGGACATCGCCATCATTACCTTTAAATCCCATCCAATCCACCCTAATCCCTTCAAAATTGCCTAGGGCGTGTTTGGTTAGAGGGATTGGAAGGTTTAATCCCAGGATTGGCCGAGCGTGCCAAACAGACCCGACGTAGCAATCCCATAGATCTTGCACCAATCCACTGATGCAGCTATCATTACCTTGAAATCCGTGCAATCCACTCTAATATCATCCAATCTGCCCGGCCAAACAGGCCCTAAATCATTCAAAGTACAAGTTAAATAGACAAATATGAATCTCTCAAATTTGGCTTAAATCCGCCGTAGGACAAGTTAGATGGACAAATATCAATCTATCAAATTTCTCTTTTTACTCTAGTTGTTGCTTGATGTATCATTCAGTAGATAACTTTGAATTTGTAATTCAATTTTAAATGGAATATATATATATATATATATATATATATATATATATATATATGATTAACAAAAAAGAGGCTAAACGTCCAACAGATAGTTTCTTATCTTTTAGACTATTGATTTTGTAGTAACTCTGGTTTGAACGGTTGACGACTGCCAAGATTTCAAAGTGAGTTTGAGTTTTTAAGTTTTCTAAACAATTCTACATTTTCTAACAACCTGCAGGTAACCTACTTCAAATGTGGAGGCGTCTCACTGGGATCCGCCTCCAGCCACGTAGTCGCAGACGGTCCCTCACAGTTCAGTTTCATCAAACACTGGTCAGAAGTAGCTCGCGGGATCGAACCCACTATCCAACCATTCGTCGACCGAAGTATAGTACGAGCTCGGGACCCACCCACACCATCCTTCAAACACATCGAATTCCAACCACCACTTCTCATGGACAACCCACCAAAATCCTCCATGGAAAACAGACCTGCCGTAGCCCTCTTAAAAATCTCTTCCGACCAGCTAAACCTCCTCAAATCCAAATGCAAAGATGAAACAAATGACAACGTTAGATACAGCTCCTTCGAAGCTCTAACCAGTCATGTATGGCAGTGTATGTGCAAAGCTATAGAAATCCCCAAAGACCAACAGACTAGAATCTTCATCCCTGTAAATGGACGAACACGTCTCCGTCCAGAACTTCCATTGGGCTATTTCGGCAATGCCATTTTTACAACCACATCATCTGCAGCAGCAACTGATATCGCTTCAGAGCAACTACCAAATACGGTTGCTAGAATTCGCGATTCTTTATTACGGATGGATGATGAGTACCTTAAATCGGCATTGGATTATTTGGAAGCCCAACCTGATCTGACACCGTTCATTCGTGGGTCTGTTCCGTTGGGCCATCCAAGCGTTTCTATAGTGAGTTGGGTGCAGCTACCGGTCTATGATGCGGATTTTGGGTGGGGCGAGCCTATCTATATGGGTCCAGTTGCAATTTTCTTTGAAGGTCAGGCATTCGTGCTTCCAGATTCTACCAATCGTAGGAGCGTTGTGCTGGCTATCTCTGTGAGACCGGAATTCATGGAATCCTTCCAAAAGCATTTCTGGGAGTTTGAGAAATAGAGGTTTTGTTTTTTGTGGGACCCAAAAATAAAAATGTTTCTGCAAATGATATATATATCAGGGGTGTTGGTAATTCACGTTCGTTTGTTTCTGTTTTGATATGGTGAGTTGCAAGATTCTCTAGTGTAACATTGGAGTAGTGTGGAAGGTATTTCACATCGTAAATATTTCGCCTGGGAAGAAAATCAAATCGAGCCATTAATTATTAGGTGGCCACACATGAGTGGACCATCGTCTTTTATTTTATTTTTTTTTCTCTTCAGGTGATCTTTGTTGTGTGGCTGACCTTTTTTAGAGTGATGTTTGATACAAGTGACTCAGTTGCAGGAAAAAAAAAAGTGTTGTTTGTGACATTTCTATGTTTTATGTATGAGTTTTGCACCATGTCTTTGGGTTATTATAATTTATGGGGTAAGTCTATTGTATATTTCATTTAATGTTGAAAATTCAGTTACGGTTGACTCGTTAGTGTGTTTTTGCAGTGTATGTTGTGGAGAAAGACACGCACGATCGATGCAAGTAAAGTTAAACAATAAAAGAAAAAATACAATACTAACAAAACAGTTGACCATCTATTTAAAGTTTTCAAAATTACATCAAACTATTACATGACATTAGCATAGGTTCCACAAATAACACTAAGCATCAAGTTTGAGAGCTGTCTCGTAAGTCTTCTTGACCATGCATGTCTTGGAGAAAGCTTTTCACTCCGTAGTGATTTTCCTTCCTCTGCTCTTGATTCAACATCATTCTCTCTTGTGAAGGTGATAAGAAAGAAAATTGGTGACGTGAGTGCTTCTACAGATGCATTACTTATGAGGGGGAGAAATTCTAAATGGGACAATGGATCTTCGTAATCGATGTTCAAATCCAAGAGCAATGGTAAAGGCAAGTTGAAGTGTTGGAATTGTGGTATGTCAGGGCATATGAAGAATGATTATCAAATTCTTAAGTCAAGAAAGGAGAATTCAAATAGTTCTTCCAAGGAAGCCAACACTCTGGATTCCAGTGAGGAAATGAATGGTAGTGATATGCTGACTGCATCAAAATCCGGGTACTTCGATGAAGAATGAATTTTGGATACGAGAGCTTCGTACCACATGACCCCTCATCGGAGTTGGTTCACCTGTTACTGTGAGTACGATGGTGATTAAGTATTTGTGAGCAATGATAATACATGTAAAGTGGCATTGGATCGGTGCGCATTAAGATGTTTATTGGCATGGAGCGTATCTTGACTAAATTGAGACGTGTTCCTGATTTAAGGAAGAGTCCAATATTTCTGGGTGCACTTGGGTACAAATTCACTGGTTTTGATTGTATCAAATTTCAAATGGGACACTCATAGTCATGAAGGCGCAGAGGAATGGAAACATTTATAGGTTGATCGGGAGTATTTCATTGGGTTGAGCTATAACGTCTATAGCATATTCCACATCTGCACATATGTGACATGCACATTTTGGCAACATGAAGGAGCGGGCCATGAAAGTTTTTGAGAAATGAGGCATGACTCTAGAGAAGATTCACACAAACATAAATATCCGACTGACATACTTACGAAAGCGGCGACTTCTGGACTTGTCGAAGGCATAAATTGAAGATGGAGTGTACAAAAGAAACTATGATGAAAGGTAGAATTAGATATGGTGATTGATAAGCAGCTGTGAAGAATAAAGATTAAATATATGACGAATATCGTTATTGATGTCTTAAATATGTCAATAACAAGGTCGGTCGATGCCATCTAGCAAATGTCGCAGCCACCCTAGTAACCCCGTAATGCAAAACAGCACACTGTAGTTATCACATGACCGTTTTTTAATATCTTATATGGAATTGGATCAATGCGAATAATCTAATACCTAACGTGCGGATTTTAAACATTGATTCAACCCAAACTTGGGCAAATCCTGAGTGGATTCAGGACTCGCCAATTCATTTAAAATTGAATGGCACACCACCAATACAAATGATTAAAAAATCCTTTAAAAAAACAATATGACATATAAACACCTCGCAACATCCTTGATTGATTAAATATTAGTTTGGGTTAGGTGGCTATTATAATGAAAAAAAAAAAACTTCACTTCTTACGAAGATTATTCTAGCCAATTAACTACCTAACACTAAAAAAATACAAATGAAAGTCTAATTTAAACTCCCTAACCTGTCATGGCCCACCGGCACGTGTACAAATGGACGGTTCGCGTGCTTGTAGACGCACATGGGCACGTGTGATATTTAAGAGGTGGCCGCAGGATTAGTCAAATGGCTTAAAAGACTCAGCCGGTCTGTTGCGATTCAGCTGGTCATGTGCCGGCATCACACATAGACATAGGTGCAAGATCTAATCCAGCCATCAGGTTGATCCGACATTAGCCAATTTTTTTCACAGCCCTACATTAGTTTTGAAATTTGTGGCCCACCTAACCGTTGGATCTACCTGATTCTTGGATTATAACATCAATATAATGATGTTCTTCTTATGGATGGATTGGATCTCCTACCTGTGTTCCATGTTGGCACCTGTGTGGAGCACTTCCCAATAGATTTCTTAACCATAGTTAGGTCCCGTTGCAGCAAAGGAGTTGGTGGGTCAGATGGCCTCACCGTATGTTTACGTGAAATCCACCCTGACAACGACAACTACTAGGTGTGTCACACCATGCTATGCCCAGGGCCCAAAAATCAGTCGTATCTGTGATTAACGTGGAGTACACGACATTCTCCCTCCAAACTGCTTTTTCTTCCTATATTCCACCTGAACGGCATTTGACATGAGACCTAAAGTTTGATATGACATTTAATGGTTTGGAATGGATTTCATTTTCATATAATCATTGGTCTGTGCCCTGTAAAATTCCAGAGTAGATGTCTCTCTCCTAACTGTTTCTTTTAAGTATGGCCCACCTGAATTACAAGTAAACCTGAAATTTTTACAAACGTGGGATTTTACATCTGACCATTAGAGTGGAAAAGGTACTATGTGCTCGAGCGTAAAGCGGTCGTCCGTGAGGTCGAGCTGGGTGGGCCCCACCGTGATGCCTTTCGAACCTCAACACTATCCCCAGATGCACCATTCCATGGTGGGCCTGAACGGCCCAAAATCAAGTCAATCCGTGACTCAGGTGGGCCACACCATCTAAAACCATAAGTTTTCCATGCACCTGAAACTTGGTCTGAACCCTCATTCAAGTGGGACACACATAATGGATGGGCTGGATTTGCAAAACACATCTCTGTGGGCCCTCAAAAATGGTTATGAATGTTTTAATGGTGCACCCAAAATCAAGTCAATCCGTGACTTTTGTGGGCCACACCACGTACAGAAGTGTAGAGGGGCCGTGCACCATTGAAACATTCAAAACCATTTTTAGGGACCTTTCGAGATGTTTTTTGATGATCAACACCGTCCATCATGTGTGTCCCACTTGAATATAATTTTAGACCAAGTTTCAGGTGGTATCCACAACTTAGGTGGGGCCCACCAAGTGTATTTACATGTTTTTGCGTGTATACTTATGTTTACCGATGGTATGTCCCACCTGAGTTACATGGACTATGCGCCGAGCGTGCCGCAGGGGCCCACCGGGCTCGAGCGATCGGTGGACCCCAATCTGATCCGAAAATCCATCACGGCGTCCCACACATGCGACCATCACGGACGACCACTACGCTTGAAAATCGCATCAACCTTTTCCCTATATATATATATATATATATATATATATATATATATATATATATATATATGGAAAAGGTACAATGTGCTTCAAACCATTTTTCCAGGGACCCATCCCATGAGGTCATTTTTGACCGTGATGCGTTTCGAACATCTACCCCATTAGTCAGATGCACCATTCCATCACGGGCCTAGGTGCCAAAAATCAAGTCAATCCGTGACTTGTGTGGGCCACACCACATAAAGAAGTGGAGAGGGGACTGTACACCATTATTTTTAGGGCCCACCGAGATGTGGTTTGCAAATCGAGCCCATCCATTATGTATGTCCCACTTGAATGAGGGTTCACCTGTTTCGGGCGCATGCAAAACTCGTGTGGATCCACCAAGTGCTTTTATATGTTTCAACGGGGCCCAACTACACACATAATTTTAGATGGTATGGCCCATCTAAGTTCCATGTACATAGTTTTTTATCCCATATATTTAAAGGGTACCTATCAAATGCACGATGTTGATGGTCGACACGCATCACGGTGGGGCCCAAGCTGTGTGGGCCAACCTCACGATAATGCGTTATCATGAGCTCATCTACCCCCCCCCCCCCCCATATGGCCCATTCCATCAGTTCCATGTCAATCCGTGATTTTTGGGATATCCCATAATTTAAAGTGGAGAGTACCTATCAAATGCACCATTATTTTTTGATGGGTTTGCAAATCGACACCATCACATTGGGGCCCACTTGAATGAGGGTTCGTCAACCTCACGATAAGCTTATCATGTTTCTTATTGCCCCCCCCCCCCCCCCCCCAGATGGTATGGCCCATCTGAGTTCCATGTACGGCTGATTTTTGGGATATCCCATAATTTAAAGGGTACCTATCAAATGCACGGTGTTGATGGTCGACACGCATCACGGTGGGGCCCACACAGCTCAACCTCACGATAAGCTTATCATGAGCTTATTGCCTAACCCCCCCCCCCCCCCCCACACACATATATGGGAAAAGGTGCGCTCTAGCTGATGAGAAGTCCCATGAGGTCAAGCCGTGTGGGCCCCACCGTGATGCGTTTCGAACATCTACCCCATCAGTGAGATGCACCATTCCATCGTGGGCCTAGGTCTCAAAAATCAAGTCAATCCGTGACTTGTGTGGGCCACACCACATACAGAAGTTGAGAGGGGCCGTGCACCATTAAAACATTCATAATCATTTGGTGGGCCCCACCAAGTGCTTTTATATGTTTTTGACATGTCTTCACATGTTTTTAGATAGTATAGCCCACCTGAGTTCCTCATACAGCTGATTTTTGGGATATCCAAGTGTGTGTGTGTGTATATATGGGATATCCAAGTGTGTGTGTGTATATATGGGATATCACCTAGCAAAAAATAAGGATGGGTGTCTCTCTTTCTTTCTTTCTTTTTGGGTTAGCTTGTTAGTACACAAGCTCCATGTTAGCCACCCCTTACGGGGATCGATACCAAGACCTAAAGTGTTGAAACGAGGTCTCCACTCAGTTTGCCAGTTGAGCTATGGATCTGGTTATTCAATAGTGTCTTTTGAAATTTCCTTTCATGTCTCTATCCACCCTTATTTTTTGGACCTCTGTCATATGTATACGAAATCCACTTCAAACATTAGATGTGTGATACTATGTTAGGCCCATGGCCAAAAAATCAGACTGACATATGATTCAAGTGCACCACACCAAAGAAAACAGTTAGAGAGATAGATCACTCTTGATTTGTAGAGGGTCATGGTATGATTACGGGAGACTACTCTTTTTCGACCATGGACGTAAAATGAGAAATACACTTGGCAGTCAGGGTGTATTTCACATAAACATCACGGTGGGGCCCACCCAAGCCGCGGACCCAACCAAAGGGAGAACGGATTGGCTACTCCCCTGCCACCAGCCCGGTGGCTGGGTGGTCTAGGCCCGAAAGTAAGTTCAGGCCGAGTTCTACCTGAGCTCTACCATGATGTTAGATTTTTTGTGTATAGTTCAACTATCTAAACGGTTCGAGGGCCTTGTTATGGGGCATTACCCAAAGCCCTTCTCATGAACTTGTTGTTTTAAACGGCCCGAACTCGACTCGAAGGTTCGAAAATGGCCCTAACTCGGCCCATCGCGTCGGGCCCATTCGGGCCGGAGATGTTGGCAGGGGACTAGGCTCGGTCGGGTTCGAGCCTGTGTGGCCCATTGAAAGGGCCCGAACGAGCAGAGGCCGATTCGATATAAATCTCGGTGGTGGACCACCCATTTTACACATCATTTTAGGGCTTGATCCCAAAAATGAGAGGGATATAAATATTGGGTGGACCACACTACAGGAAAACAATAGTGATTGGATATCCACCATTAAAATCCTCCTAAGGCCAATCCGTTAAGGTACCTTATCTAGCTTATTGGAAACGTTTTTGAAAAAAGTACTGAAACGTAAATTCTATAATATGTAAGTAGTTTTTTGTAAAATTCTCAGTCTAAAAAAATTTAGACAGCCATGTTTTCTGTGAAATTCCCATTCTATAAAGAATTACACGATGTGGACCCATGAACAGTATACACGTGTTTTCAGATCCGACACATGGGGCCCACGGATAAACCAATAATCCAAACCATTGGTCTGTTTGTTAATCAAGATTATTGGTTTATCCGTGGGACACAACAGACCAATGGTTTAGATTATTGGACCATGGCCTCACTTGTCAGAATAAAAAAAAATATGGGTATGTAGTGCAAAGATGGTGGGCCACGTGTCCTTTAATCCATCATTTTACTGATTCAGACCGTTGGATCTTATGGGAACTACGGAAAATTGGTGATGATTCAATACTGTTTCAGGTTGGAACATCGTAACCACTAGGGGTCGTTTGGCAGCTTGGATTGGAGGAGATTAGAGGGGGTTTCAAATCCCCTCAGTTGTTTTGCAGCATAAAGCAACTGGGGATTGCCAATCCAGGGGGTTTGTAATCCACGGTGAGAGTTGTAATCACCTAAAATCATTTCCTAAAATCATTTCAATAGTTGCAGGTGCAAATGCATGTCACTGTGAGAGCTTGGATTACACTTAAAATCATTTCAATAGTTGCATGTGTAAATGCATGTCACGGTACACTATCATTCTATTGGGCACATGGTCCACTAATGATGATCAGCACCGTCCAAACATTGTTCATGTAAATTAGCACCGTCTAAACATTGTCTATATTAATCAACGATTAAAAATCGTTGGTTAGTCACTCAGACATGATCTTGTGCTTGCGGTCCATCCGAGACTTGGAATTTCATCATTTTCAGGCAAAGCATATATTTTAGCGGGCTTATCACAACCATAGTGTCAAAAATTATATATCTCACCAATTAGGGATATTAAAGTTGATTTAGTAATTACATTCAAACCCCTGTAAATATACCATTTATAGGTATTTTTGAATTAAAGTTGATTCACACTCTAGGGTGCCAAACACACCGAGAGGATTGCCAATCTAGGGGGTTTCCAATCCTGGGGTTGCGAATCCAAGGGGTTCCAAATCCATGCTCCCAAACAGGCCCTTAAATATCTGGCCTCTTTTCTGGGTCGTTGCTACGTTTATTGCTAACCGTATTTTAGTGGGCCACAAAGGGCTAGGAACACCCAAACGTTTTTATATTTATAGAAATCACCGATCCACACCACAGAACAAAAGATGGATGGTCTGGATTATCAAAATTAGACAACTATTTTTATATAACCGTAGATCAGGACCTTATAATTCTTCTTTGTTATAAGCCAATGTCGTTCTAATGGTCAAGATGATTGGATCTTGTTATATGGTCGTTGATCCACTGATGTAGCTTTCCCATTTCTCAACTGATCCCGAACAGTCAGCTGTTCACATGCAACTAGAGTTGGGCACGGGACGATTCGACTAGCCTGACTTGACTCGTCAGACTTGTTCAGACTCAACTCGACCCGAATTGAATGAATGAGTTAGTCCGAATCCAGTAGGCTTTGTCCAATTCGAACTCAAACTGGGTTCGAGTTACCCAGTAACTCAACCCAACTGACCCGAAACTTGATCCGGTCAGACTTCGACTAGATCTGAAACTGACTCGACTTGGATTCGGGGGTATATATATAATTAAAAAATCCTAATTTTTAAGTATTTCTAACCCTATATGCCGCACCTGACCTCGGCCTTGACCCAATCACAAACTCTCTCTCTCCCTCCCTCATCCTCCTCCTCTTCCAAGCCCGGCAACTACCCACCACCATCATAACCCCCATCCTCCTCTCTCTCCTCTCCACTCTCTCTCTACCTCTTCTTCCAAGCCCGACAGCCACCCACCACTATCACCACCCTCCTCTCTACTCCCTCCCTCATCTCTCTATCCGAATTGGTGTCAACTTGAACCTACTCGGTACTTTTGATCAGGTCAGACTCAATCCGGATTAATCTAGGCCAGACCTGGATTCGGATCGGTTCAGGCATGTTGGACTCGGTACCGAGTTGAGTCAAGTTCAGGTCAGGCTTATTTCAAGACCGGATCGAATCATGTCAGCCCTAACTCAATTCGACTCGACTCAATGCCCAACTCTACCTGCAGCCCCGACTCGCCGAAGTATTTTGGCTGCAAAACATCCGACCCATGTAAATGGTAGGACCATCAAGTTCAACTTTCTCAAAAATCATGCACATCCACTCATTAGGTGGACCACACCTTTACACTAAGCCATACTATGAGACATGCATTGACCTAATGGTTTCCTGCCTGTAGACTTCATAGTGGGGCCCACAGTTTACATGGATCCTATGTCCTAGACAAGTGACAAATCAAGAATTGTGGGGCCCATGTAGTATGTGCGTGTGTGCGTGCGTGCGGGCGTGTGTGAAATCCAACTGATCCAGCAGATGCACCCCATGTTAATGACCAGATGAACTTAAAATCAGGCCCATCCAATCATCAGATGGGCCACACATGATACCCAATGTTTTGGGTGGTACACATTGTTTTTTATGAGGTGGCTCACCCTCTATAGGGGCCGTAGGAAATTATCCCTTGTCCATCCATGACATTGGAGCCTAGCCCTTATATGAATGAAATTTCTTCATTTATCTCCACCCTGTACAGGAACAGTATCTAGAGGTGGTGGGCCACACCCCACCAATACAAACATCAAAGGCCAAGGATCCCTCTCCAAATTAATCCCTTTATCAAAAGAAATGATGACTTCTCTACAAGCATCCTATGCAAAATTGCAAAAGACAGAACATAAAACATAAAAGCAACAGCCCTCTTCCTATTCAAAGTGGTGGTGATTGACCTCACTCCATCCATACAATCCCCCAAAGTGCTGCTGGTGGCCAGTCCCTGTCCAATCATGTTGTGCTCTTTTCATCATGAATTACAAGGGTCCTATGTACATGTATGGGATGAAAATTGAGAGATCTGCTACACAAACCCTTAAAAAGGAGATTCTAGGCTACAACAGCTTTCTATCTTGCAGAATGGAGAACAAACAAAAAACAGAATTTGTTTCTTTTTTCTTTTTTCTTTTTTTGAACAGCTTCAGCTATGAACAGTTACTAGTGAAACTTTGGTTTGCTATCTGTGCACAGGTGGGTGCGGATGGGGTAGTTACATTAGTTGTGAAAAAATGACCTGCAACGACCATTACGCATTATGAGATCATTATAGTGGTTGCGAAAAAAATAACCCATAACGACTGTTACAGAGTTGCTACGGTGCTTGAGAAAAAATGACCCGTAATAGCCATTATGCATTATAGGGTTACTACAGTGGCTGTGAAAAAAATGACCTGTAACAACCATCACACATTACAGGGTCGCTATGGTGGCTGCGAAAAGATAACCCGTAATAGTCATTATAACCATTATGCCTTATGGGGTCGCTATGGTGGTATATATATAAAATAAATAAATAAATAAATAAATAAAAAGCCGTTATGCACTACGAGATACAGTGGTTGTGAAAAATATGACCCATGATAATTGTCATAGCGATAAAATTTCTTTTAATGGCTGTAACAATCTGTATAGTTAGTTATTATGGCCACCCTTATCATTATTGAATACATTTGTCCCCCATCACCCAATATTAACCTTATGGATATGTTTTATATTTTAGGTTGATATGGAGCCAATACAGGCACATGGAGAGGCCAATGATCATGAGACATACGAACAGTCGGTATCAAGTTATACGTACTGGTTTGGGATAATACAACTTATTGGTTTGGGATAATACAACTTATCTTGGGAAGAACGGTTCTACTTGTCCGGGATGATGCATAGCTTCAATATGCTACGGAATCTGAGTTGACTCGAACGAGTTGTATTAGACTAGTCTGAGTTTTACAATCGTGGTGATATTGTGTGGCTAGTCCTAAGCCGTAATGTCTAGCCCGATGCCATCGACAAGTGCTCAATTCCATCAGAAAAAATTATGTTGGTTGTTGGAACATTTTAAGTGTTGCTACTCGATGGCACCGAAAGAGTTCAATGCCATCGACAGAACCTCGATGGGTTGTCGATGCCATCAAAGGTCCCAACGAGCGCGCGCACAGAATTACGTAAGTGCGGGATTTGTTTTCTATTCTGGTTGTGATAGTTTATATATTGGGTGTAACAATGATTTAGAATGCGAGAGAGGTGTTCTAGAGCTTTCTAATTTGCTCCTGAGGATTCAGGAGCATATCTAGGGCTTTTGAAATAGATTCGAGGCTTGTTCGAATCGGTAAGACTCTATCTCTTGTAATTTCTGCTTTCATAATGCATTACTCATCGCTTCGTGTCATGGTTTTTTTTCGAAAAAAATTTTCCACTAAAATTTGGATGGTTCTTATTTGAACTTGGTTGTAAAATTGCAAGTACTTCATTTGATTCCTGAAACGGTGTTTTTGCAATTTCCGACATCTCCAACCCATCTTCGATCCAGCTGCCTGCCTTTACATATTTTAGAGTCGAGATTGCTTAAGCTATAGAGATGCGTGCACTCACTGACTGGACACTGCTTTGTTCCATCATATTTGTATGTGAGAAGTAGGTGTCGTAGTTGTTCCATCTTGCAAATATCATATGGTTGCATATCGATCCTTGTACGCCCTAGATCGAATGTGATCGGTAAATTGCGCAAACGGGTTATGGTGGATGGCAGCCTTTCTAACGTAGGGAGGATGTGATGAGGTTGAGCATTTCTTCCTCAAGTGATAAACACCCGGAACCCACAACGTATTCTTGAATCCACAAGAGAAAAAATCTCAAATCCACAATTTTTTCTAAGAAATTTAATTAATAAATTGATTGATTCTCAAATAAATGAATTTAGCATCCTCAAATAACTATAAACAAACTCTAAAACATATCAAAAAGTGCTAATTAAATAAGGAAATACATCTCAAAAAATGTGAGATTTTTCGCGTCTATTGACAGGTATAAATGGCTTGACATTGGGCTGGTTTAAAGTCAATGTGGATGGATCCTCAAGGGGTAATCCAGGTTTTTGGCGGGGGGCGGAGGCATATGCAGAAATGAGAAGGGAGACATCATCTTTGGTTTCTCGTTTGGTTATGGAGTGATGTCTAACATTAGAGCAGAATTAAAAGTGGCTCACGACAGTTTATCTCTTTGTTTTAGCAAAGGTATCTTTAAACTGGTGATAGAATCAGACTCAGAATTAGTGGCTCGGGCTTTCAAAGGAAATGCAGGTTTAGGCTGGAAATGGAAAGGCTGGCTTCTTAGAACGGAGAAGCTTCGCCGTCTTGGGCAGGTGGAGTTCTCTCACATTCTCAGGGAAGGTAATGCCCCGGCGGATGTGCTTGCTCGGCTGGGAAGCTCGTCCCGAGCCCGCCTTTGCTATTCGAGCAGAGATGCCTTCCTTAGAGAGGTCAAAGGGTTCCTTTTCTTAGACAAAGTCGGGTTAGGTGCTGTTAGGAGCAAGTAACCCTTCCTGATTTGTGGTGTTTTGGTCGCCCCTTTGTGGATCACTCGTCCCTGTTTTTTTCTGTTGTTACGATAGGTCTTCTGCTGGTCCTTTTTTCCTTGGGAGACCCGAATGTAATTTTTGTCCAGTTCAATATACTTGCCTTTCATTTTTATTTATTTTAAAAAAAAAAAAATGGCTCGACAACGTCCATAGACAAAAACTTAAAATTCTGTGAATTTCAACCCATCAACCCGATATGTGTCGAAACGTCTAAACTGGCAAAAATCGGCCAGCCAAAAAGCAATCTAGATATTCAGACGGAATTTCAACCTATGGACCAGATCTATCCACCTGTCCAATTATGCTGAATTTTATCTATTCTCCTTGAACTTCTTTGGGTCCATGTATGTTAGGAAGGTGCTTGGAACCACGTCCTACATCACTAACCTGTACCTTTGAGACATAGGTACCTCAAGTGGTTTAGATACCCACTTTCATCCGGGAGACTTCAGTTTCTCGATCTCTTTACACAAGTACAAGAAAGAGCGAAGATGTAGATTGGAGCAGTTAAAGAAAGATGGACTAACATCACCAGAGGTAATTGCATGTCGGCCTGCCAGATTCAGTGATGTAGGCACTATGTTCCCATACACGTCCAGGAATCTCTCGTCCCTGGATTTTGAAATTGCAAGGTTATGTAGAACATCATGAATACAGCACTTTTCAACCATTCCCAATATTTCTCTTCCTTTTCGCCGCCTGAATCAAGATTCTACTGATGATCTCTTCTATGCAATAATCCTATATGCAGCATCCTTCATTTCTTCTTCTACTCTTCTTTGCACCAATAACCCTTCCGCTATCCACATTCGAATCAATTCGTCCACACATATTTCAGGAGTCTTCAGGAAATGCTCCTAAATAAAGAAAGCAGGGGCTTCGAGTAATAGGGCAAGTCATGGTAGCTCAGGGCCAATATGCCTGATTTCTTTTTTGCTTTCATGTAGCCACCATATAACACTTTGAACCACTTTATCCCACTCATTCACTGATTTCTCTTTCCTTGATAGGACGACTCCTAACACTGGGATTGCTAGAAGTAAACCTCCACATTTCGCAACGAGCTTTCTCCCCCAACTCCAAATTTCAAAGCAGGATTTCTGGGAAGTGCTTTCTTACAAAACAATGCCCAGCTTTCGTTTTCATTAAGAAAACATATTCTATAGAGTGTGCTTTGTGCATCTGCATGCCTAGCTACCTCTTCATTGCGAGTCATGAGCAGCACTCTACTAGCCTTTTCCCTATCTGTAAATGCAATAACCAAGGCAACCCAAGCTTCTGTAGCCCATATATCGTTGATTACCACCAGATATCTCTTCCCTTTCAAGTACCTGGAGAGTTTCCTCTGCTAGTCTTCCTCAAAGATCCTCTCCATTTTGTCTCGTAAGAGCCTTTTAATGAAATTTATGATGCTTATTAAAAGCTCTCGCACTCAATATTCTTGAGACACATACACCCAAGAACGGCAATTGAAACTGTTCTTCACATGATTGTTATTGTAAACTTTCTGAGCGAGAGTAGTCTTACCTATTCCACCCATACCAGTGATCAAAATGACAGCACAGCCACCCCACAAGTGTCTTTATCTCTTCTTCAATGCCAACCACATCGGCTTCCTCAACAATGGGAGCCCTCTTCTCCCTATGCGTTTGTCTTTGATTTGATGAACTTGAAGCTTCTCCACATGCCAGTATATTGATGTCGTAGCTCTTGGATTATTATTCTTTTGAGCTTTCTTTCAATGTCGCGGTTCTTCTTTCTGTTCTTCTTTCTAATATCGTAGATGGTTGGCACATCTCTAATGCCACAACAAAACCTGGCTGGAAACTCATCAATCCAACAATTCTCTCTCTTCATCGTTTTTCTATCTTAAAGATGTAAGAGTCAATTATTGTATTTTAAAAAAGTTTTTTAAAATAATTTTGTTTCAAAACTTAAGTGTTTCCCCTTGTGAATTTTTTTTGTTTTTAGTGTAGCTCTCTTATCCAACATCGGAAAAAATCAAAGAAATCTCATGTATATAAGAGATGTGATTTTATAAGGCTTGAACCGCCTACAAGGAATAGCCATTTGGGTTAGACCATCGGCCCATCATAATGTTTATCTGCCATCATAAGGTCAACCAGGATAAAACGACCACACAAATATCATCTTGATCCAAAACTTTTTTTTGGGATCATGCCTTAAAATGTTTTTGGGAACTCTGCTTCATTTTTGGGATCATGCCTTAAAATATCACAAAGACTTGGATCTTTGCTTCGTTCTTGGGATCATGCCTTAAAATATCACCATATAGGAAAGATACCAAAATCGGCCTAATCCAAAATTCATATGGATCAGATATGTTGTGTGGCCCATATGATTTTTTTTGAATGGCTGATGTGAACATAAGGATCACCACCTGATGGATGGAGTGGATTTCGAGCAGCCTAGACCTCGGGAGTCTGTGCATTAAGCAAAACTGGTATTGTTGAATGATTGATGGCTTGTGCTCATCAAAATACGTGGTTTGATGTACCTACTTTCACCTATGAACAGAGGATCGAAAATGGGCTTATGGTTTAAATTCGGGATGATGGAAAAATTTTGAATTGTAGGCATTTAAAGGTTGAACGGTACACAGCAGTGCTTGAAACAAACTGCAGCAATAGTGGGACATCGGAACAAATGAATGGTTTGATATGTGTCTACCACAAATAGTCTGATATGTGTTGATATGTGTGAGGATTGAGTGAGGTTTTTTTAAGGAACAAGAAGCCCTCTCCAACAGCCAAAAGACAATTCAGGGCTTTCCTCCCTTCGTTGCTATCCAATGTCGAATGTCAATGTATGAAGGCATCAGTAACATCCTCAGCATCATAGGCTATTTGTCTTATTTGGGCCACTTGAAGCTTCCTGGTTGCCCCCTTCTGTTCTTAGTTCGCTTCAGTTGATTTCTGTTTCATATACTTTCTATCTCTAGAGTTGCCGGAGTAGCCCAGCTCCTTCATCGGGCCTACAGTTAGTGTAAATGATAGTTTAGGCTGCTTTATATGTTAGATAAGGCCCATTTTCTCTTTGTATGATTGCCAGAAGCCTTGTACAGCCTTTTATTAATTAACAAAGTTACCAGTGATGTGCTCCCTCCAAAAAAAAAAAAAAAAAAAAGAGAACTCTTTTATTCTCTTACATTCTCAGCATCATAGGCTACTCTTATTTGGGCCACCCAAAGCTTGACTCTCTCATTCTCTTTGCACTTCCCATCAACATCCTTGAGGAACGCATGTATCCATTCAAGTTCGGTTTGAAGTAATCTGACCTGCTCATATGCTCCGACTAGGAAATATGCTTCCTATGTTCAGTTTTTGTATGATGAACAAAACAGCGAAGGAAATATGCTCCCTCCCTCTTCTTCAGGAGCCTATAGGTTCAAAACAAGGCTTTCTGAAACTCTTACCTTCAAGGAAGATAGCTCCATACAAAAGAAAAGGCACCAAGTTATTTCATCTGCAATCCGGTTGTCAAGGTCCTTGGGTTGGGTTTGGGCTGAAAAGGCTAACCTGATTTAATTCGAGTTGAGCAAATTCGGGTTGGGTTAGGTCAGGTAGAGTTGGGCACCTCTAGTGGGAATTCAGGTTGGATTGAGATGCGGGCTGAATCCTCTTGAGGTCAGATTGCACTGGGGTTGACGGTCAACCCAACCCAACCCAACCAACCCAAGTTGCACCCTATGTGCTACCACTGCATCTGCACAACAGAGTCCAAAAATCAAACCTGTAAGCTGATGAAAATGCAATACAATGAAATGTGATAGAAATCTACTCCAAAAGCAGTAGCATTTCCATCTTTTGATGTTAACTAACCATCATATCCTTCGACCAAGGAATAGAAGGAATAACTTCAAACCTCAACCACTACGAAATAGAAAAAGCCGAAGCAAGATCTGCATCACACATCAGGTGGGCCCTGTGATTCGCAATCTCTCCACTTACAAGAGCCACTATGAAATAGAAAAAGCCGAAAAATGGAATATCATAGAGTATGGCACCAAACAGCCTAGCAGCAATAAATTTAACAAATAGAATCAGCAGCGAACATAGATATGAAAGATGCGACAGTAATCATAACAGAAGATCCAAATAAACTGATAATAAAATCACCACAGGTCCACAACTTAGTAATAATCTACAGTTGGCACATAACCCTCCCTACCAAAAACAGACCTGCTTTTGTTCCGGCTCACTTTTCGTATACAGCCATATGCATTTCTTTCCATACAACACCCCCACAACTGTAAAATATAAATATCAAAACTGACACCACAAAACCATAACCTTAACAATACAAGCAGAAGGAAACACTAATAAGATTTTGGCCCATCAAACTTGCTGAACACATATGGAACTTGGAAGCCCCACAACCGCCCGAAGTGGCCCACTATCACACTAGCATCATCAACCCTTCAAATAGCATACAAGCACACTTCATATGGAAACAAGTTAGAACCAACACCCATCAGGGATGGGTCCCCCGATGGAAAGCAGGCCGTCTAGGCAACGTGTCTCATGGGAATTGGCATTGCTGCCTACTTATGTTGACGCTACTACCCCCTCGTTTTGGCTCTCTTCATACCAAGGCTGTTATGGAAGGGAGATACAGAGCCGGACATGTGCAGACCTTCCTCACGGAGTGTGCCGTTGAGCATTGCAAGCTCTCTGAGCTGCTGCTTCTTGAAGAAATCTTGTGACTCGTCCTGGATTATAATAAATAAAATAAATGGAGAGAGAGAGAGAGAGAGAGAGAGAGAGAGAGAGAGAGAGAGTGTGTGTGTGTGCTATTCCATAACGACAACAGCGCCTGTAATGGCCACCCACCACTGTTACCATTACAATATAGGCCATTAGCCTGTTACGGCTTCTTCTTCTTTTGAAAAAAAAAAAAACTTGTATCAGCACAGTGACGATCCTTAATAAGGGCCATTTCGCCTGATGCAGGGCCGTAATGGGCCATTACAGTTTTTTTTTTGGCCATTATAGCCGTGTAATATGTAACTGTGGCCACTGGTACCTTTACGTAACCGTTTTTGCATGAGAGAGAGAGGCCAATACATGGAATAGTTAATAATGACGAAAAGAATTTTCCGTTCAGGGAGGAGGAAAAGTTACCACAGGTTTAAGCAAGTCTTCAAGAATCTCACGTGCTTGTATCAGTCGGGAATCAACTATTTCTACTGGTAATTCTGCCTCAACAAGTATGTGAAGAGGCTCATTTAGATGCTCATACCCCGGCTTTCCTCTCATCATTTCTTCCTGTTACAAACAAAAAAAAAACTACACTTATGCCAGGCAATAACTAAAAACTCAACAATTAACTCAGACAGAGGTGTCCAAATCCAAGTCAACTTGAAACTCAGAAAATTACACAGTAAAGCTTAGAAGGGGGGGAAATGCTAAAATCAAGTGAGATTATTTTACTCTTCAAATCTTTGATAAAACATTTTGAAATTAATGAATCAAGTCAATCAAGCTTAACTTAATGCTTGATTTAGTTTAGAAGTTCAACTACTGGACAAGTACTCGATTATATACAGGCAGATAAATAAAGGAAAAGAACGATGCTACGATCCCACATCAGCCCATGTCTTTAACACTTAACAACAATAACAATCTGTGAAACAGAGAAAGTGATACGAGTGGTACAGATAGGGCTGTCAACAGGCCAATGAACCTAGGCTGGAGCCCATCCTGGGCCCATGATGGGCCAACAAGAAAGGCCCAAGCCCATCCCAATATGTTTATACCAAGGCCAAGCCCAGACTGAGCCCCAGCCCTTTTATGATGCAACCTTTTTGTCATCATCATCTAAACCTTATCACAATTAATTGGGGTTGGCTACATGAATCCTTTTCCACTATTCCACTCTACGGAAGGCCATATCTTCAATTAGAGCATTCAACTTGTACCAACTCGCTCCTAACTACCCCTATCCATGTCCCATTGGGCCTTCCTCTTGCCCTTTTAGAGCATTCAACTTGTACCAACTCGCTCCTAACTGGTGAGGTTCTTGGTCTCCATTGCACATGACCAAACCATCTGTCTACTTTCAGTCATCTATTACTATTGGTACTACTCCTAAGTACCCTCAAATGCATTCATTCCTAATTCTATTCTTCATCGTCTCGCCACTCATCTATCTCAACATCCTCATTTCAGCTACACTCATCATATGACATATTGTTCCTTAACCGCCCAACATGTTGTCCCATGAAGCATGATGCAACCGCCTGTCTTCTTTAATTTACGGAAGTGACGGGAATTTTGGGAACTGGAATATAATCCCATGTTAGTTTTGCAGCATTTTAAGAAATGGTGGTGACTCTTCAACTGTACACAGAATAGACATACAGCAATCCAATCCATCCTAATCAATGACCCAACTGTGGAAGGAGCATAATCGATGATCTGAGAAGATAATATTAATAAATTGAGCTTCATCTTTCACAAATAATTAAATAAATAACAATTTAAGCTTCAGTTAGAATTCGGACCACCCACTATTTTCCTTTTAACCTTCCATTTCACAGCCAATTATCAGATGGTCGGGATTCCTTGACAAGTGTCATTTTAAATATATGCTCCATCCACAATGGAACCCACAATTTGGATGGTCCTGATAGTCAAACGTTAGTGGCATATGTGAGGATGAGGAATCACCACCATTTTGTTGCAAAATTAATTAGGAGTCTAGCCCATAGAAACTTCTAATAACCTACCTAGAAAAAGACTTGCAATTAATTCCAGAATTACAGTGACTCAATGAGACTTATGGCCCTTGATGCAAGGTGGCAGACCGTTCATCAGGCAGTGGGCATTATGAACATGCCATATACTAAAGTTCAGGACAGTACTTTCATCAAGTAAGCCACACATATTCATTAAATTAGGACTGTTGGACATCATTTTACCTAACCAGTAACCACTCATTTTTCTGATACAAATTCAACCTGCCTAATCAGCGGAACCAACATTATCTTTGATCAATGGCATGTTCACATTGAACACTACCTAGTAAATGGCCTGGATCTCTAACACAAGCTCCTTACCCAATCTCGACACATTTTAAAGCGCTTTTACGAGTTTGCCTGCATGGGCGCCTTCATTGCTATATACATACATAAATGCGTATAGGTTTTGATGGGGACATTAGCAACATCCCCAATGCTTTTAATTTACACATGGGATGCACAATTGTCAGTCTGGACCATTCATTCAATAGTACCATTGGGAGAAAGCCATGGTGCAAGAATAACAACAATCATCTAACCCTATGAATGAGGCCAATTTGTTCCAACTGTCTGTTTTTTTATGAGCAATAGATCGCATGGTTAGAATCATCAATTCAAAGTGCTAATTTGGAATAATAAGCAATACAAAGTGGGCTTTATTAGCTAAATGGTTCAAATGATGATTGGACCTATTTTGTTTCTCCACTTCATCTCGATTGTCCATTTTCCATGCTATTGATTGGATGCTTAGGATCATCTAATTGACATTATTTTTGCACCATGGCTTGTCCCTAATTGTCAGGATTGATGATTGGGCATCCCAAGCGCCAATTAGAAGCTTTGGGGACATTGCTAATGTCCCTATGAAGGTGGGGACATTAGCAAAACCTGTGAGTGTGTGTGTGTCCACGCGCAAACAGAGAGATCATATATAGAGAGAGAAATGATCAAGTGGGCTAAGTATATGGAACATTCTCATGCACCTAGTAGCATGCTAATTTACAAAAAGAGGTCCCATGGTGTTTATCATTTGCAGATGACATGGTTTTGATTAATAAGACAAGGGAGGGGATAAACACAAAGCTAGAACAGAACTATCAAGTATTGACCAGTGTTTCAAATTGCGCTCATGGCATAGCAGTAGCGTACGCAATTTAGCATAGCATAGCCGTAGTGCTATGTAGCATAGCTAAATAGTGTAAATCTCCTATAGCGTACGTTACAGCCTTACAGGGGTCACAGTGTATGCTACAACTATGTAGGGTGTAGCTTTTGTAGCGTATGCTACAGTGTATTTTTTTAAAAGTTTTGTTTGTTAAAAATGGTGTAAATTTTATATTATTAAAAAGCGTAAATTGTAAAGTTAAAATCAAACCTTTCTTTGTTTACTTTCACTTTAAATGGTGGTGATTCTTTGCTACAGTTGGTGTGAAACTCACACATTAAAACCTTTAAAACTAAACTTAAAAGGAAAAGGATTTTCAAAAGAAGGTTTTTGAAAACGCCTCTTTATATTGATGACATTTGTATTGTACTTGATACTCTTAATCAGTGGGATTTTTATTTCTTTTTCATACTTGTGACTTGTGGTTTCAATTAGACATTAACTAAAGTGGTTTGCTTGGAAAGTTGTTGATGTGAGAATTATTTAATTTGGTTTATAACTTTATATATGTAGATCAGCTTTTGATAAATGATAATTAATAACTTGTTTAAACATGCTTATACTTGAAAAAAAAAAAAAATGAAAATCCTTTTAGGCATTTTTTGTAATTGCTTTTTCTTACTATTTATCATATTTTTCCTGTTTTTAAATAAAAAAAATAGAAGTATCGCGTAGCTTACACTACACGCTACAGAGGGTTGAATGCTACCCAACACACTACCGCTATTTAAAACACTGGTCTAGACTTTGCTAGAGTCAACTGAGTCTTTGATGGAACCAAGTTTTGAGTTTGATTAACAAGGTTTGAGTAACTTTCAAGTAGAGTTTTCAGGTCCTTGCACACTTGTTAGGAAGAATGATGAAAGATCATTATTATCACCTGAGTCGGATCCTTGATGCTGCCACGGCCTCTGATCAAGACACGGCATTCAGTACTTGCCTCCACTCGCTTAAGGGAGTTCCCTCTAGGACCTAGAAGGCGACCTACAAAGTTGTACTACAAAAGGGAATTTCATAGAAAATTTATTAGCCTTGAGAATGAGATAAATGATTAGAAAATACCAGAATGGAGCAAAATGTTGTGGCATACAGTAGGGTACTTGTCAACAGGAATATCAACCCTGATTGTTTTCTTGACAATGAGACCTGAGGAGCTTCCCTGTGATCCAAGCCAGCCATGTGCTGATGATGGCTGTAACAATCCCAACCTCTGCACATACAACCCAATTTGCTATCAAACAGGCAAAAGGAAAAGAAAAATGCCAGGAGAATCACTATGGAAGATGAACAGAACAGTATTTGAGGGTGTCACCTTTTTCAATGAAGAATAATATTTTATTGAAAGCAGCTTTTAACTCTCCATAGAAGTGAAATTAGAACAAGATGAAAAGATTAAGGATGTGTTTGGTTGCACCAAATATCATGATATTTTGCAAAAATTAGACCGATTAATCATGAAATTTCATGATGTTGGTGCAACCAAACGCAGTCTAAAGAAAATCTTAAACAAAAATATAATGATTGAACAGAAATACGAAATAGTCATGCTCCAATGCAATAGAAGCTGAAATTGAAGAGACATAACAAAAAATAACACAGCCAAAGCATCATGGACATTTATATCAAGGTTTCAACAACCTTCCTCATCACCATAGCTTTGCCCCAGCTATAAGGTTTTCCAAACTTAAAGGCCTAACTTAAACAATTCCTTAGCTTCAGCTCTAGAATGCACTGACACAATTTAAGTTTCAGATGATTCTTAATGTACTTGCTGGACATTTTAGGTAAATAATTATTAAAGCTACGGAAGGACAAGGCAGCGGTCACATCACGAAATGCAAAATCAAACTTAACTAGGATCAGTGAAGCACTGAAATAAATATTGTAGAAACATGATTAAGCAGTCGACAAATGTCATCGGGAAGCAAATAATTGCCTACCGTATCTATTTATGATTGAATATTGGCACCATGTGTTTAGGTAGCATATGTCAGTACCTAAAAAAGGACCCTTTTTTTAGTCCAATACACAAAACCTGAACGGGCAAGTCATCAGTTTTCCTACCCTGAATAATATTTTGTTCACTTCAAGTACCACTTGAAACGAACCACTGCCAGAAATGGACCTTGTCCACCCTCAACTCCCAAGGTACTTCCAAGTGCACCCTTATTCAGTTGTGCAATGCAGAAAAGCACTCTTATCTGTTCAACATCACTAACTAGATCTTGCTGCGCATTCACACTTGCCAGAGTCTAACTTTTGGCATTTGAGGCTTTGGTTCAAACAGCCTTCCATGTTAGTATCTATGCGACAATGACAAAATTTTCCCAACAAAGAGGCAGCCAGATTTTGCATTGCTTAACAACTCCTGATGTAAAAGCTAATTTGAAAGCCTCCAAGAGACCAAGTTTATTTCTTTGCCATTCTTTTGTAATAATGTCAGTATTCCAATCCTAGTAACAGTGGAAATTCATAACTCAATCACTAAAACAGGAAATTTAATTCAAGTTAGCACCAGCTGTAAGAAACAATGTCAGTAATGCTTGTCAATAGTAGAAATATTGGATGGAAAAAGGAGTTATGTTAATGATTAGTATCCATACTTCCGATTGAAATGCTGACGCCCATCCATTCATGTCAGCTCCTCCTCCATTTGAAAATAACCCTCCAGAAGTCAGAGGGCTAGCATGTTCCAGCCCACTTTGATCTCTAAGAGATGCATTCCCCAACAGTGTGGTTACACGCAATATTTCTGCTTCACAATTTCAATTTCAAGAGTAAGATGTGTACCAGTTAGTTGAAGTCAACATGGTTGATTAAACGGTTTCATATATCAAAGTTAGCACTCTGTCAATGTAAGTAATTCTTTTACAAAAAATAGCCTAGAAAAACAGGTTACTCCCTTGGACACCCAACACCCACACACACATACATACATATATAAGGGCATCTACAGCATTGTTTCAGTTAATGCAGAATGAATGTGGCTAAACTAGAGAATAAACAATTCAAGCTACAGTAAGTATCAATGTCTAGGGCAATCGAGTATATAAATACATACATACACGCATATGTATAGATATACGTCAGGCTATTTCAGTTAATGCAGAATGATAATGTGGCCAAACTAGAGGATATACAATTCAAGCTACAGTAAGTAACGATTTCTTGGGCAATGAGGGGTAACAGCTTTCTTAGGATGTAATAGAGACGATTTGGTGGCATCTTGGGTGACATCTCTGGACTGTCAGGGGAAAGATCATCTCTCACCACCCTTTCCTCCATGACACACTCAACGTGTGCATTTCCTTCTTGCTTGATTTTAATACAATGCTGGTATTATCATTCAAAATAAATAAAACAAAGTATTACTAATTGGATAAATACTATAGACATAAGTACTTACCAGAACTAGTTGTTCATAAATAAAATAGTGTTGACCATATTATGTCACGATTAACAGCGAGAAATAGGAGAACCATTGTCACTAACGACTCCTTTGTTCTAAGCTACTGCTAAAAATAGCTTTAGCAGTAGCTCTTTTTTCACTAACGCTACTGCAATCAAACTCCATAAAATGCACATGCACAGGTGTGCACATCCACAATCCCAACGAAGGTCGCTGTTAGAACCTAACATGTTATCAGGAATGCAATGATATTTCTGCAGTTCAGTATAAATGATTTCTTAAAGAAATATGGATTAGGCAGTGCAAATTTTCAATGGGATAAGTTCAAGAAAGGCTTTTATTAATAATTTAGTAGGTTTTCATTTTTGGAAGCAGCAAGTCAAGGTTCTCATGTAGCCACTCCCTCAACCGGTCAGTAAAGCCAAATTTAATGACCTAATTAGAACCTACTCCTTGCTGACGTTACAGATATCAACAGCTTCAGTTTTGGGCAAGAATTAACAATTTGGTTACTTTGGCGGATGAACTGTAGTAGTATCACCATTGCAACATGCTAGGGGCAAATGTAATGATTGATTCATAATGTTATAATTCTCTTCCTTCATAAATGAAGCATTGCATGCAGGGTTTTGAATAATGGGATTGATAGGAGCTGGGCCAAAAAGCGATATAATACAGGGCTGTTAGATAAGGACAAAGGAAAAGGAAGAAGAAAAAACTCGAAAGAGAAAGGAAGAGGAGAAGGGAAGGGAAGGGAAGGAAAGGAGGAGGGAAGGTAAGAAGAACTAGGTTAATGAAACCCTATCTCTGATACCATGTTGAGAGAGAGAGAGATTTGGGAAAAATTAGTGATCAAAAAGATAGTGCTCTAACCCAATTTTATCAAGATAACACTACCAAAAAAAAATGATGTCCCAAGTGAGCTCGGAAAATACAAATATATTCTCTAACAAGGGCGTATAGGATTGTACAGGACCCATGTTGGACAATATAGGCCCATACTGGACATTTTTCTTTCTTTTTTTCAAAAAAAAAAAAATGGAAAAATAGGAATGTGAACATCAAAACTATCTTCTTCTTTTTTCTTTTGTGGCTTTCAACTTGTACTCAATGATGTATCAAACCATTCTTTGATAAGAATGTCAGTTGTCAACTTGACCTGCTGAAACTCAACAAATAAGTCCTAATTGAACAAAAATCAAGCATGATTCGGTATATTATTTAGGGCCCATTCCATATGAATACGACAAAAGGAAGATGAAAGAAACGAAGAAAAAACAAATGATGGTTTACCTTTCTTAGGATATTACCAAAAATGGTCCATTCTAGTTTGATTCATTGAATCCCACTCAAATATTGTGCTTTCATCCTCAAAATAGGCCAAGATCTACTCTAAAATTAATTTCTAAGTTTTCTTAATGGTTGAAATGAAGAAAAAAGTTGATACGCGAGATATTTTGAAAAATAAAAATTTCATAACAGGACCCTTGTGATTGCACTGGGGTCCACATCGACCATGATAAGCCTGTGGCATCATTGATACTGGCATCAGCCGATAAAGCCCATTTTTTCTTATCTGACCAGTTCACCGCATATCATAATGGGGTTGGCTGATATGGCCATAGCATACCAATATTTAAAACCATGACAGCACCCCGATTCAAATACCAAGACATAGAAACCTAAACTTCACGGGCTATTAAAGAATAATGAATACATTAATGGATTCCATTATTCTTTAAATAGGCATTTTTAAAGAACCACATACTTTCTTTTTTCTAGATATTTTTTCTTCAGAAAGAACTTCCCTGTCTTCTAGGAAATAAAACAAATGTCTTTCTGATTAGCATTTTAACTAGATATTAATAAATTTCCAGAACTTACAAATTGCAACGGTTCGAAGGTACTTATGATTTGTGAAACCCCTTTTAACAGTCTTTTAGGATACTATAAGAAGAATTTCTAAACCTCAATGGATGTTACACTTGTGTTGCATGGTTTTAATCAAGTCTGTCTAGTTCCCACAAACAGTATAAGTGAACAACTCACTAATTTCAATCCCGTTGCATATTGGAAATTTCAGAACCCTATACATCCATTCCCAAAGACTGCCACATCATCAAAAGTCAATTCTCTACATGCACCAAGTAGCATAGCAGTATTATTTCAACATAACTAGTACCATCCAACCCATAGTTGCAAGAAACATGGAGTGAAGCAGCAACAGATTCGGGTACAGAAGTGGGGAAGCGTCTGTTTAAAAAAGTTATCTAGTATAAACAGCTAGGAAGCAGGAACGCAAGTGTGAAGTGCAATTTGACACAGGAGTGACAACTGATAAGAAGGATTAGGGATTCCAATGAACTTACTAGGTGCACCAATCTTACAGATCAGCAACTATTAAATATTTATGAAACTGCAAAATTGACGATCTTTCACTTTTATTATTTTAATGCTAAATAATCATAATCATAATCACATGGCGGTGATTGGACTGGAGATGCATCTAGGAAGATGGAATGAAGATGGAACTATCTCCAGACAGAGACCCTGCAAATCACACTGAATGACTTTCCCTTAGCTAAGGCATCCATTATAACACCAATTAACTGCATGTTTGACAAGAAATTAACCAGTGCAGTACCTTTTGTCAAGACCATCTATTAATATATGAACTATAACTCAGTGTCAACTATTTTCCAATTAAACAGGTAAAGTGGACAGTCACAACACAACTGCTCAACAACATTTGACATTGCACTGCAATCAACTGCAAAATTTCCTACAGAGGATTGACTCACTCAATCAATGATACAAGAGTACGGCTGCAACTTGGGTTCAGGTCAACCCGAACCCGGCCGACCCAACCCAAGTTCTGGTCGGGTTAGGTTGGGTCGTCAGGGTCCTTGGGGGGTTAGGGTTGGAAAACTCCAAACTGATTTGAAATTGGGTTCGGCTTGGATTGAGCAATTTCGGGTCAGTAAGGTCCAGTTGGGAATAACCACATGCATTCAGGTCAGGTTAGGTAAGGTTGCTTTAAAGTTGAGTATAGAGGAATTCAGTATGGTTCAGTTAGTGGCTTAGTGCACCTCAGGTTGAAATTCATGTTGGTTCAGGTTGTGAGTTGGGTCCGCTTGAGGTTGGGTCGAGCTCGTGTTGACCTTCAAACCAACCCAACCTGTACGAGTTGCACTTTTATATAAGAGTAAACCCTTTTTCCTTCATTGGCTCTATCTGGTCCATTTTTTTATTTTTATTTTTTTCCTTTCACATATACCCAAGCCCCAAGGCTTAGGAACACTCATGAACAATTCCACATTCTCATTTACCAGCCAGCAGATAGATTCCTGTGAATCAACATGTGATAAAACAGGTCAATAACAAATCAGAAAGATAGCAATCGCAATCGCAATAATCTAAACAGCTTGCTTCAAGGAGACCCAATAAATGAAATATAGTTTCATGTAAGCATGAAGTGCGGCAACAAAATCGGGTATAGGAACAGGAAGTGTCTCTTTCAAAATGTAAATAAGTAGGAGGTGGGAGTGGGAACAAGATTCCGAAGTGGGGATTCCAAGCAGGAGCAGCACCTAGTTAAAAGGATCCTGCAACTAAAAAATAAACCCCCTCCAACTGTCCAAATGACTCGAATAGCGCATCCCCATCTGGCCATCCAATGATATAAGTTCATTAAAATCCATCACATACCACAACAATGGTACAGGTAGTCGTCGACAAATAAGATCAAACAAACAAGCATTCCCACAATGGAATTCAAAATTCCATTTCCATGTATCTATCAGAGGGAACCATCCAATTGCTGAAACCAAAGAACATCATAGAGAGAACTCAGAAATGCATTTGAGCAGAAAATGCCTAAAAATGAGACACCATTGTACAGTAGCATTTTTTATATCTAAATATAGAATTTCAAAGCAGAAAGGCAATTAACCTGCAGCTAGGGACCTCACCGTGATTCAGCAATCGATAGCAGTGAGGAAGCACCGCCGTAAATGGACCGATCTTGTGCCGCTCTGCCAGCAACTCAGAGAGATACCTACCAAATAAATCACTGCATTCTCATCAATCAAACTTATTCACAAAGACATCCGTACATCATATCAACCCAGAATTATCATTAATTCCCACCACAGGAAATAAGTCAGATACCTAAAAAAGAGTAGTGAATAATATATACAATGCAAGTTCAAGCACAACAGCCTCTCTTTTTCTTTCCTTTTCTTCCTCATGCTCATACCAGCAACTCAACTGGATGGGCTGCCTTATATTGATCCAGACAGTTCATGATGGAAGCAACAAGGAATGGGCCATTCCTTCCCGACGGAAAATCATAACATCATGACTGGTAGGATTTCTCTATATCAAATATAGGCCGTGGGCTGCACCGTTCATTTGCAGGTCGCCAATCAAGTACAGTTAATATCATTCACAAGAGAATAACTTCATGGAATGGCCCATTCAGTAACTGAACAGGTGGTGCCCACCTCACATTGATCCAGACCATTTACATGATGGGCCCCACCATGAATGAGCCATACTGCAGTAATCTCCCCAATGGGCAACCAAAACACCATGGCTGGTAGAGATTTCTTCCTGTCGAATGTAGGCCATTGGCTTTTAAGATCCTTCATGAGAGGATAACCTCATGGAATGTCCCATCAAGCAACTGAACAGGTGGGACCCGTCTAACACTGATCCAGACCGTTCACATGATGGGCCACGCTACGAACGGGCCATACTCCAGTAATCTCACTGACAGAAAATCATAGCACGATGACCGGTAGAGATTTCAACCTGATGAACATAGGCCATTGAGTTCAGCTCGTCCAGGAGAGGATAACTACATGGAATGGCCCACCCAGCAACTGAACACTGAGGCCTGCCTAGCAATGATCCAGACCGTTCACATGATGGGTCCCACTACGAACGGGGCATACAGCTATAATCTCTAGGACAGAAAACCAAAACACCATGAACGGTAGAGATTTCTCCCTGTCGAATTAGGGCATTATCTGAACCGTTCAATTCCAGGTTGCTAATCAAGTACAGTGAAATCAGTCAGGAGAGGATAATCTCATGGAAAGGCGAATCCGCGATGAAAGCAATCGGATAGACGGCTTAGATCGAAGGAAAGAAGACCCCAAATGAACGGCTGCTGGGCCGAACAAAAACGCCATTTTGTTCGGGCCGAGCACCGTACACATCGAGATTTAGATTTTATCAGATCAGATTCCAGAAAAAGGAAAAGCGAGTACAGAGGAAGGGTATTTTACGTAAATAAAGAGGCTTTGGAGGGTAGAAGATTACTTTTCTTGCTCAACGAGAGCCGAGGAGGCGGAGCGAATGCCCGAGATGTGGGGAGACTGAGGAGCGGTGGAGGGAGAGGGCGAGTAGGCCATATACCTGCCGGAAGACATCTTTTCCGGCGGATGTGTCAGATTCCGGCCAGATTCAGGTGAGATGGCGTCGAATTCAGGCGACTAGGCGTGGAAGAGTCGGTGAAGCGGCCTAAGGCTGGAGTAATTTTTATAGACAGAGAGAGGAGGGGCTGATTTACTGTCCGAAGAGTACAATAAGGTACATTCGAGTGCACTTTTTTCGGTACTCGTCTCTCACACGTGTAGCAATACGTGATCGTGTGAAAAGCGTAATCCGTTTATCAGATGGGAACCACTGTATAGATAACCTTTAGTCAAAATTCAGACAATATAGTAGTCAGGGGTTCATTGCTTATATAAGAAAATAAATGAACGGTTAGGAATATTCACATTCAATCTAATTACACATCTGATGTTCCCACAACCCTGAATTTCATGAAAAGCCTCTAAACAGTGGGACCCATCTGATGAACGGCTTGGATCTCGCATTTACATGCTGTGCTGCTACGTGTCACTAAGTGCAAAGAAGGAGCATTGGTAGTCCTCGAGGAGCGGGTATAGGGTCCCGCTCATTATGATACAAGATTCTCCGCAAATGGGGCCCAGGCAACCTGCTAAAAAAATCTGAACGGCTTGGATCTCTCCATTTAGAAGATCCTCACCTTCTTTATTTGTGAATTTTCCTCTCAAGATCCCATCCGTTCACGACAGATCCACAGCATCTGAGGAACCATTCAAACAAGGAGATTTCCAAGGCATCCACACCGTGCAGTAGAAGGGCCATCCCATCAAACGAATAGTAAAACCCTGTCTGTGGGACCCTCGATGATGTATATGTTTCATCCAGGCCGTCCATCCGTTTTCCCATCTCCTTTTAGAGCATGATCCAAAGAGACAGATCCAAGTATCAGGTGGACCACACCACAGGAAACAGTGGAAAAAAAATCACATTGGGCCCTAGGAAGTTTTTAACGGTGGACGTTCAATCATCACCGTTTCCTATGGTGTGGTCCACCTGAGATTTGGATCTGGCTCATTTATCATTTCACTCCTAAATGATCTTAAAAACAGATGGACGGCGTGGATAAAACACAGACATTATGGTGGGGCCCACAGAGGACTGATCAGCACCCACGTCGGTACTAGAGCGGTCGCTTCTAAGTCCGAGTCCCGGCACGGAATGGCTGTCAGACAGCTCTTATTTTTCTTCCGTGATTACCCCTGCAGCGTGCGGTAGTTATGGACTCAAAATTTGTACACGTGGCACAAGAACGACCCTATAAAAACTTTGAAAATGTGGGAACCAGTTTCTTGAGGTGGGTCGTGAGCTAAATCTACCGTTGGAGTGATCTCTGGTTGATTGGTGGGCTCTGATGGACGGTTAAAACGAAAAATTTTCAAAAGCTCAAGAATCAGCTCATAGGATCTTCCAATAAATTTCATTTTGGCTTTGTCGCCTATCTACAGTGGGTCCCATGACATGGACGGTTAGATTCGAGTTGCGTGTCTGCCAACTATACCATTTAACGGTCATCGCACTATAAGGTTTTTTTTTTATATTTTTTTTACAGGCGCACACCACGGTATTTCACCACCGTAGGTAGTCGAACCGTTGACCCGGTGTTGAAACTCCAGGCAGTGTACCACCCTGATAATGGTAAGGACTGCAAGATTAACTGTTTGTAAGTATTTCATCAAACACCTTACAAGCAACATCAAAATCAAAGAAAAATAGTAATTGTTTTATATACATGCCTTCCTTGTCACTAGCCGATACTTCATTGAGTCATTTCATCGAATGCTTGTTGAGCAACATCAATATCTGAGTAACTGGGCTATCGAGCTAATTCGATCCGACTTCAAATCGAGTTAGGGTTCGGTCCAAGTCAAGTTGAGTTCGGACAAGCTCGAACTTGGTTCGAAATTTTTTTCAAGTTTAAAAAATCAAATCAACTTAGCTCGAACTCAATTTCAAACCTAGCCAAATTGAGCTTTTTCGAGTTGAGTCGACTAAGCTAATCAAGCTAACGCGGTTTGTGTACACCCCTAGGCGTGGCCTACCGAAGTTTTGGATTTACCCCATTTTTGGAATCACATCCTAACTCGAGCTGAAGAAATTGATGGACGGAGTGGATGTCACATGGACATTGTAATAGATTTCATTGAATTTTGTGCCACCTAGGCTCTCAATCTAAGGTTGTAATACATAACTCACATCAATTTTTATTTTTAGTCTCTTCCATTAACAGCATAAGAACATGACCCCCTTCAATCCTATCCGTCAAATAGCAGCTTTGTTGATAAGCAAGCTGGGCTGTCAATTGACAAAGTGGACTGTCGAACTCTTAGATTAGGCTTGGATTGAGTGTCAGGACCGACGGCCGAGATTGGGTTAAATTTAGGCCATGTACAACATACCATCAGCTCAACCCGAATTCTCCTGACCCATTAGGGTTTGCTGAGGTAATTTTGTAATATACGTGGTATGTAAAAATCTTCATTTGTTCTTTTTCTCTCAGCTCATATTTGTTTTGTAGCCTATGATCCACTCAAGGAATTTCCGAGCTTGTCTGGGTTGAGTTGTGTTGAACAACGAGCCAAAGTTTAACAGGTCTTGGCCTAAAACCTAACCTAGCCTATTGAGAGAGTGGTTAGGTGTGGCCCACCTTACCTAACATGGCGTGGCCGTGACCATGGGGCCCACTTATTTGTTTTACAGCGATGTTCATATCCCTGCATACACCAACACACTCACACCACTTTAAGATTTCACTCACACCACGGTAAGATCATATATATATATATATATATATATATATATATATATATAAGTCCCGGTGAGGTCGAGCTGTGTGGGCCCACCATGATACGTTTCGGCCATCAACACCATGTATTTGATGGGTACCCTTTAAATTATGGGATATCCCAAAAATCAGCCGTATACGGAACTCAGGTGGGCCATACCATCTAAAATTATGTGAAGACACCGTTAAAACATATAAAAGCACTTGGTAGGGCCCACCTGAGTTTTGCATGCACCTGAAACTTGGTCTAAACCCTCATTCAAGTGGGACACACATAATAGATGGGCTGGATTTGCAAACCACATCTCGGTGGGCCCTCAAAAATGGTTATGAATGTTTTAATGGTGCACGGCCCCTCTCCACTTATATATGTGGTGTGGCCCACATAAGTCACGGATTAACTTGATTTTTGAGACCTAGGCCCACAATGGAATGGTGCATCTGACTGATGGGGTAGATGTTCGAAACGTATCACGGTAGGGCCCACACAGCTCGACCCCCCAACACACACATGTGTGTGGGTTCTATGCTATCGAGCTCATGGGAACTTGCCATGAAAGTTGTGTGGACCCCACCATGATGTACGTCGAATATCAACACTGTGCATTTGATGGGTCCCCTTAAATTATGGGATATACCAAAAATCAGCCGTATACGGAACTCAGGTGGGCCATGAGATGCCTAAAATCTAAACTCATGTGAAGACATGCCGAAAACATATAAAAGCACTTGGAGGGGCCCACCTGAAACTTGGATGCATCTGAAACTTGGTTTGACCCCTCATCCAAGTGGGACACACATAATGGATGGGCTGGATTTGTGAACCACATCTCAGTGGGCGCAAAAAATAACTATGAATGTTTTAATGGAGGGTAACCCCTCTCAACCTTTGTATGTGGTGTGGCTCACACAAGTCATGGTTTGACTTGATATTTGAGCCCTAGGTCCGCTTTGGAATGGCGCATCGGACTGATGGGGTAGATGTTCAACATATATCATGGTGAGGCTCACACAACTCGGCCTCAGGGAGAGTTTCATGAGCTCGACCGTATAAAACCTTTTCCTTATATATATAGTGCTCATTTTTATACATCATAGGACAAAAATTAAGCAAATTGAAATTTTAAGTAGACTAGGTCGCAAGAAACAATGGCCATTAAAAGTCCACCATTCAAACTTTTTAAGGACACCATTATGTTTTCTTATCATCTAGCAGGTTGATAACAGCTTCATCCAAAACTTTTATGTTCCACAAGAAGTTTCTAATGGCTAATCATCACTATTTTCTATGGTGTAGTCCACCTAAGATTCGGATTTACTTTATTTTCTATCTCATGCACTAAAATGAAATGGAAAATAGATAAAAGGCATGAATATACAATATAATATATATATATATATATATATATATATATATATATATCAAAGTAGGCCCTACAGTCAATGCCACCCTATGTTAGGTGTGAGTCCAGCCACACCCAATGAACCTGCACCTGTTGACACCCCTCTCACCAGAAGCCGATTGGCCGGTGTACCTCACATATAGCTGGTGTATTGACATCAGCAAGTTCTGTGGGTCTAATCATGAGGTATGTGTTATATCCGAACCGTCCATCCATTTGGCGAGCTCGTCTTAATGCTTGAGACGAAAAATAAGATAGATCCAACTATCAAATGGACCATAGTGCAAAAAGCATCGGGAGATTGAACGTCTACCATTAAAACCCTTTTTGGGTCACAGAAGTTTTGGATCAATATGAATTCTATTTTTCCTCTTAATTCAGGTTTTTGTGACCTTATAAACAGATTAGATGGAAAATAAACATTATGGTAGGCCCTACGAATTGTTTAACAGTTAAAATCATTATCTCCGCTGCTATATGTGGTGTGGTCTAGATGATATTTGGATATGATTCATTTTTTTAGATAATGCTCATTATTGATCTCTAAAAATAGATAAACGGTGTAGATATAATAAATACATCAATGTGGGACTATGTAACTTTGATCTCCTTTGAACCATTCTTACAACTTTGGAGCTCGAGGACCGTCGGTGCTTGTCTTCACACGACACGTACCTACAGCAACTATATAGCTAGTGTGTGGTACACCAGCCAATCAGAAATGGATTGGCTACTCCCCTCCCACCCGCCCGTGGCTGATGGTTGGTGCTCTGTGGACCCCACTATGATGTACGTGTTTCATCCATTCCGTTCATCCATTTTTACAGATTATTTTAGATTTTTATAATAAAAATGAGAGGGATATAAATCTCAGGTGGACCATACCACAGGAAAACAATGGTGATTGGATATCCACCATTAAAATCCTCCTCAGGCTCATTGTACTGTTTATTTGACATTCAATCTCTTGATTAGGTCACACAGGACCAGATGAAGGGAAAAACCAAAGATCAGCTCAATCCAAAACTTTTATGGCCCCCAAAAAGTTTTTAATGGTCCACGCTCATTCATCACTGTTTCCTATAATGTAGTCCAGTTGAGATTGGTATATACCTCATTTTTGGTCTTATAACATAAAATTATCTGGAAAAATATATATATATATACGGCATGAATGAAACAGGTACATTGTGATGGGGCCCATGGAGCACCGACCACCAGCCATTGGCTGGTGGCAGTGGGGTAGCCAATCTTCTTCCCCTCTCACCAGCACGGGTGTCAATGGGTCCGGGCTCAGGCCCGCGAAATGAGAATTTTAATTAGGGTCAGCCCCACGGCCTGGCCTGAGACAGTTAAAAATCTGGCCCAAGACCTGCCCCATGGCCGGCCCGGTGACAGGCCTGCTAGGCAGGTCTATCATTCCTCATGAATCGTGTCTAGCTGTTCCACAGGTACTCCTTTAAATTAAGGACATGACTTTTCCCTGCAATGGAAGTCAGCTTTTTGCCTTTTTCTCTGTGAGTAATTGCGTAGACAGTGAATGTTATGGGTCAAGCACATGCATTCTAAGTAGTTCAAACTGAACCATCCAAACACGGGCCCACCGAAGATTGGTCGTGATTCCAAATTAAGATGAATAGAGATGATTTGTTTGTTTACTACTACTTTTCATGGTAACTATTGATAGATGGAAGAGTGTGTGGTGTGCCACACACCACCAAGTTCTGTGGGCCCTATCATGATGTATGTGTTATATTTATGTTGTCCAGCTACTTTGGGGAGGGCGGAGATTAGGTACTACCCCCGCCTGTTAGGAGCTTGGGATAGGCAGAGGCTCCGAGGGCCAATGAGGAGCTACCGTGATTTGTGGGTTTTATCAACACCGTCTATCCATATTTTCATATCCTTTTTTATGACTAAACCCAAAATAAGGCAGATCTAAGGCTTGAGTGGACCACACCACGGGAAGCAACGGTATTAAGGACTCCCACCATTGAAACCTTCTTAGGGTCCACTATGTCAATTATTTTCCATCGAACCTACTGATATGGTCATATACAATTGGATGAAGCAAAAACACAAATTTGTCTTGATCCAAAACTTCTGCGATCCTTAAGGAATTTTCAAGGGACTCCTACTGTGTGGTTCATTTGGGCATTGGACATTCGTTATTTTTACTTCATAATATAAAATGATTTAGAAATATGGATGGACGGTGTGGATAAAACTCATAAATCACAGTGGCCCCTCAGTGGCCCTTAGAGCCTTTACCTGTCCTAAGCTTGGAACAGGCAGGGTAGTAGCTAATCCGCGCTGCCGTGGGAGATCTTTTTAGGGTTTTTTTTTTTTAAAAAAAAAAAAAAACAAAAATAGACGACGTAGAAAATTGCAAGACAATGATGCCCACCGTTGAAACCTTCCTAGGACTCACTATAATATTTATTTTCCATCCAATCTTATCGTTCAGTAACATAGACTTGGATCAAGGAAAAAATAAGTATTACCTTGATCTAAGAATTTCATGGCCCCAAAAAGCTTTTAATGGTAAATGCTTAATCTTGTTGCTTTCTAATATGGTCTACTTGAGAGCTGGGCAGAATCCGACCCGATTCGAATCGAACGAAAGCCTGGATTGGTGCGGATCGAGTAGGACCACTCAAATCTGATCGTACATTAGATCGAGTTCGGATCGTGGTCAATCCGAATCGATCCGGTCAGAAATCCGAATGAACTTTAACCCCTCTTTCTCTACCCGAAGGAGGTGTCGTACCCACCCATCTCTCCTCCTTTCTCTCCCTCTTTCTCTCCTGATTTCCCTCCTCTCCTTCCTTCTCTCCTCCTTTCTCTCCTTCTTTCTCTCCTGATTTCTCACATCTCCTTCTTTCTATCCTCCTTTCTCTCTCCCTCTCTCTCTCCCCCTAGACTCAACTCGATCCGATTCGATTCGGTTTACGAGACCAGTCGACTCGTTCCGATCGTACATTGGATCGGATCGAGTCGGGACCTGGACTCGGTCCTGGATCGGATCGAGTTCGGGTCAGGTTCTTGAAAAATCAGATCGAGTCGAGTTGAACCCAATCCAGTCTGACTCGACTCGATACCTACCTCTATACTTGAGTTTTGAATATACTTCATGTTTTGGCCCATGTCTTAAAATGATACGAAAGAATGGATAGATGGTGTGGATATATTACATTTATTATTGTGGGATAACCAAATCTTGAGGACTTAAATAAGCCACCAGGCACGCTTCGCTCTCCATGCCCTTTGATAAAGGTCCAACAATGGTCTGGTGAGAGCATTATTCAGTCCTGCTTTTTTTACCAAATTGATTGGTGTACCGCACACCACCACCACCAACCTAGGTGGTGTGTTGACATCACCAGGTTATGTAGGCCTCACTATGAGGTATATGTTATATCCAAACTGTACATCCATTTGGCGAGTTAGTTGTAAGTCTTGGGACCAAAAATAAGATAGATCCAAAGATCAAGTGGACCACACTACAGAAGGCAGTGGGAGATTGAACGTTTGCCATTGAAATCTTCCTGGGTCATAAAAGTTTTAGACCAACCTGATACTTGTTTTTCTCTTCATTCAGGATTGTGTACGAACAAATTGAATTAAAAATAAACATTATGGTGTGCCCTACAAACGTCTTAACAGTGGAACCATTGTGCTATTGCTATTTGTGGGGTAGTCTACTTAAGCTTTGGATATGACTCATTTTTGGGTTCATGCTCTAAATGAACTTATCAAATGAAATGAACGGTGTGGATATAATAAATACATCGTTGTGGGGCCCACGTAACTTTGATCTCCTTTCAACCATTGGTACATTTCGAAGCGAGCGCTCGTACCCCACGTACATACACCACTAAGGTCAGTGGTGTGTGGTACACCAGCAATCAATCCACTTCCACTTTTTTCAAACCCATCTAAAGTGAGGCCCAGATTTTGCCACGTGAAGCAATTTTCCATTGCATAAGTATACGCCATGCTTTCCTCAGCAGCAATAAAGTCTTTATATTTTCCTCCTTTTTCTTTTTTATTTTTTTCATTTTTTTTAAATAAAATATTGGGATAAACAAAAACTAAGAAAACTAAAACAATTGATGACATAAGCAAGTATAAAGTTGACATAAGCACGAAGCTAGAGAAACATAAAAGAAAATACCTTTGCTTTTCAATTTTATTTTTTTTAAGTATTTAGAATGCAATTTTCAAAAAATAAAAATAAAAACTTTATTTTTATTAATAGACTTTGGTTTTCCAAATTATAGCAGTAAATAGATATAAATGGATGATGTTTATTTGGTAAAAAGATAATTTTATAATGTGAAAATGTAATGATTATAATTATTTTTTTTTCTTTTGTACATATAATACTCATTTACTTGCATTTCATGGGAAATTAGAAAACCAAACATGCTCTAAATTTTACCATTTAATACATTGCATTAGAAGAAAATTTAAAAAATAATCTCTTAAATTTGAATAATTGAATGCTTTGATCTTTCGATTCTTTTCTTATGAATATTAATGATCCAACCTGTGAATTCTTTTAAGGGATGTTCGGATTATAAATTACTTATGCCTTAAGTGGCATATCTTGATGGATCCGTACTCTTGCTCCGGTGGTAGACTCTCAGGAGTACTCTCAACACCCGATCAAGGGTTCAAGTATATGTAGGTGGTGAAATCATAGGTTTGAAATATTTTCATTTGAGTTTTTTTTATTTCTCCTTCATCTACGTAGAAGCTTATTATATAAATACTTTAGACTATTGAAAAAAGCCCCAGTTGCTAAGGCTCCAACATAACCTATTGAAACATGTAAAGATGTATTCTAATAAACCACAACGTAAAATGGGTAGCAGATGAATTCATGAACGGTCTAGATCAAAAGGAGTCGGGATAAAAACAACCTAATGCAAGTTCCAACAAACTAACTTTTTACTCTAATCTCTAATTTTTGCTCATAATATATCATTGGAAAGGTTTCAACAAGCTTTACAGAATAAAAACCACCAAAAAAAAATCCATTTACTAAGTCAAAATTACATATGAAATTAGAATTTGGGATTTTTAGTAAGTTTTATAGTTTTCATCCTCTCCTGTTTTAAGGCTTTTTAAGACATTGCTCGTGTTAGTGTATTGATCTTAGGATTTTTATATGTTGTGTTTTTTAGAATAAAAATAAATTTCAAAAATAAAAGTTATTTTTAGAAAATAAATAAATATATTAATTATTTAAACTTTTCATAAATAGTGTGTATAGCCAGTCAGTAAGAGAAGGGGTTTTTGCTTATGCAACAGGTTTCAAATCTCTTCGAGGATGGTGCATGCGCGCGTTGCTTGGGCGCTTTATTAGGTGCATTTAGTACGTATGCATCGTCACAAGGAGCAATAAGAGTCTTAGTCTTTTTGGCACACGGTTCAAACTTTTTGAGTCATGATTCAACTAGTATTAAACTGGAGTCTACCCTAGTGTTTTATTATAATTTTTATAATTGAAAGTAATTGTGACATGATTGTACATGTGGCACCTATGTCACGTGTCGCTTATGTGAATACAGTTTTTCCTGTTGGATAACTGCTACTGTCTGAATGGGTACAGAAATAACTATCATAGGACAAAAAGTTATATCCTTTCATGGAAAGGCAATTATTTGCTGTGAATGGGTATGAATTTCTTGAAGAGGCGCTTTAGTACCTCTTCAAGAAAAAATCCATAACCTTTCAATTGATATAAATCCTGAATACTATAATCCAAAAGGAGATACTCTAAATACTCTTCTGTGCAATTACTCTTGATCTAATATCTTATTGAGTTTTTTCTGAACGTCTTTAGGCATATCGGTGTCAAAACTAGAGATCTGTTCAACACTTAAATGTGCAAATTTTCATGTTGAAAATCGGATTGAAAGTTCATTGTATCCTGAAGACAATTTTCAGATTTCCTTCGTTTGCATTTGCTGAAAATTTCAGAAAAATAGCAGTAAATATGTCTTGAGAAATTGATTATTCAAGTCAAGCCTTGAACCTGATGGATCTGATCGTTTCGTTATCATTTTCTTCTATCTTCTGTTGTGTACAAGATACTCTTACGATTTCTAACATTATATTGACAAAGAACTCTATGATTTTTATTGCAAATCATTAGTTCAAAATATTCTCATTTCAATTTTTTTTTCTTTTTCTTTCTCCCTTCATCCTTACTCATTATATAAATAATTTAGGTTATTGAAAATAGTGAATATGGTCATAGGATATGGCCAACATATCCTATTGCAATATGTTACAAACTCTACCGGATAAAAATTACCATATGCTGATTTCCTTAACCAATTTTGCCACAAATTCCATTTAGTAGGTCAAATTTGGATATGAAATTAGAACTTAGTATTTTTAGTAAGTTTTACTGTTGTTGTCTCCTTGCATGTTTTAGGGATTTTTAAGTCATTACTGGGGTTAGTATATTAATCTTGGGGATTTTTATTGACAAAGAAATCTGTGATTTTTATTATTTTTAGCAAAGTTTTTTATTTTAAAAATATAATATGTGTTTTGTAAAAGAATTGTATTCAATAAAATTTATCTACTTCAATTTTGGTTTCAAAGGATTTCCTCTCTTTGTGGATTCAATGATACTTGTAGAGGAAGAAAACAGTGATATTTTTCCTTTTCTCTTGCCATTGTTAGGCTGTGTTGTAACAAAATCAAGAGGTATCTATTGACAAGATCATATTAATAACATCTACCATAATTGCAGATTCAACTATATTAGGAATACTCTAATCTCTTTAGTACATGGAACATGTTGCAGGAATAAAGGCTCATGAGATCAACTCAATCACGGCTTTTTGTAATGCTATTCACTAAAGTTGCTATTGGTCTCCCAAGAAAATCAACCTTTGAAAAGGTGATCTAGTTGGACCCCATTGGAGATCCATCAAGACCATTTTGATCATTGTCAAGCATGCATTGATTATTTCTGCATGTGAGTATACCAGCCTTATTTAAAGACTTCCCATTTGTTTGACTCTACTAGACTCATTATCTGGCCACACATGAATGTTGAATATTGACCATTAGTTTGTAAACCATCTATCTCTTCATGCCCACCTTATGAATGGACCATCTTAATTTTGGCCCCAAAGTCATTTATTGCGCCATGCATGATGAAGGTATACTGAACCTTGTACCTAGAACCAATCCAATTATCCCATAGGGCATGTTATATATTCAAAATAAATAAAATCACCATGGTGGTAGTATACATATGGGTGTGGACCTTTGTATATATATAATTGCCAATGAGACGTGCCAATTTAACACTTGTGCAAGATCCAAACAACTTATCCGGCAATCCACACCGTGTAGATGTCTCCGCCAAAAAAGAAAAGGGCAATCTACCAATCAGATGGGCTATATGGCTGCAAAATAAATGGATGGTTGAAAGAATCGGTCAAAGAGGAATTATATGGTGCAAATTTGATTTGTGTCATGATCAACCAGTTTGTAGATAAAGGGACTATGTTTTGTAAGTCGGCTTGGAAGACAGGATTCGATGATCTACACGATATAAGACCTTTGCAAAAGTCAAAGTTGTACAATACACGTCTACTGGTTCATCTAACTACTACGAGAGAGCAGAGACGTCAGATCACCGATTTAATTATAGAATTAAGATGGCTCCAGATTACAATCTACAATTTGATTCATATAAAGACAGGCCAAATGGACATAGGATATGGTATTCACTCTCTCTATTTTCTCTATGGTCTCTCAAAATTACAGGATGCTTTTCATAAGAGAAGTCCTTCCTGTTATCCAGTTTCATCCAATCTCACATTTATAATATCTTAGTTAGAAGTTGAAATTGAAATTCAACTTTAAACCTTTGAGAGAAAACAAAGGAAGAAAGGAGAAAAATAGGCCCCACGAGCCCATGTCCAACATGGTTCGAAGCTCACAATGCTCAAGTACTACGGAAAACAGCTCCCAAAGGAAGTGATCTTAGTCATTGGATCAGTTGATGGATGGTTAGGAAGATAATACAACAATGGTTGGATGGATAGAATCACCCAATCCAGAAAGTTTTATGCCATACCCCATTGAAATTGATGTGCTTTTGTGTGCATTTACGCGTGCATTTTACTGTCGATAAAAATAGTCTGATCATTGATTCAGATCATCAACTTCTAAATAGCTTTGTTTCCAAATAATTACTAGCAGACAATCCTAACCATCGAATTCATGGCCAAAAAATTAGATGGTTTTGGTTTGTTATATACATTCATAAATTGTTTAATGATCATTAATTTAGACCCTCCATCATGTGGGCCTACAAATGTCTCATCCAACTATCCCTCTTTTGTTTTCATGCTTTGGATAACCCAAAAATAATAATAATAATAATAACTTAAATTGATGATCCTCTAGGAATTTTGTCCATTTTTCAAACTGTTATTTGCTTAAGATAGGACAGGAATCGGAGACCGCAAGTAGGGTTGTACACGAACAAAGCTAGCGCAGTTAGCTCGCTCGACTTGACTCGAAAAAGCTCAATTCAACTCAGTTCGAAGCTAAGTTTGAGTCGAGTCAAGCTAATTTTTTGAGCTCGAAATTGAGTTCGAGCAAGCCCCAGCTCGACTCAACTCAGATCGAATCTAGCTCGAATCGAACTCAGATCGAACTAGTTCGGTGACTCGATTACTTTGCTATTGATGTTGCTCACCAACTGTTTGATAAAATGACTCAACGAAATGTGGCTGGTGGTAAGAAAGGTTTGGCTGGTGGCAAGGTGGCAAGGAAGGTTTGGTTGATGGCAAGGAAGGTTTGTACATGAAACAAATACCTTTTTTCTTTTTTTTTTTTCTTTTTTTTTTTTATGTTACTTAGAAGGAGTTTGAAAAATTGCTCATAAAACCATTGCCTTTGTTTGTAAAATAGTGGGTTTTTGAAGTTGCGGTTCAAGTGTTTGTGGAAATGCCTCAATGGCGAACTCAGCTCGATCTTGGCTCAAACTTAGCCCGAGTCGGCCCGAGTTGCTGACCGAACCAAGCCGAGCTGGCCAGTCGGGCTCGAGGATCCAGTCGAGTCGAGTTTAAGCTGAGGTCAAGCACTGTTCGAGCCGAGCCGAGCTGATGCCAGCTTGACTCGGTTCGACTCGATGTACACCCCTAATTACAATCCATTTAGACGGGTAATTTATAACATTTGCATTTGATTGAGACAAAATGGATGCTATGATAAGGTGTTTTCATTTGTTTTTCCTTCTTCAACGAGAGGGTACAACTCTTTTTTTTAAAAAAATAAATATAGAAAATAAAAAATTGCTATAATATAGTATATTAAAGTATAACATTTGAGAGAATAGGGTTTTCATTTATAAGATTGCAATCCAAACACTTATAAAAGCAAAGGAACAATATTTTTTAAAATTTTTCTTTAACAAAACAAACAAGTACAAAAAATTAACTTTCCCTTATGTTGAAATTAGTTTACCTCCAACTTATATTACATTCTTTTTAGGTGCGATTTCAAAAACATAACTTTACATTCCTTTATACCTTCAATCCAAATAGGATTGGATCTTTTAGGGCCCACTATCATTTGAAATTAGATCAACACACCATGTGTTATATCTAAACCGCTCATTTGTTTTGACAATTTTATGGCATGGCATGGGCCTAACAAGATAAGCTTATGTGGCCCCAAAGTTTTCAACACTAAGTATTCAATCCCGTTAGCTTTTTCTCCACTCTTTAGATTTACTCGATTTTATCCGTGCTCTAAAATAATCTCTTGGGTACTTTTAAATATAAAAAAAGTTACTTATAACTAATCATAAACCTGCAAGTTCTAATCTAAGCTTTTCCACTCTTCCCAAACATAGAGTGGAATTGAAAAAAAACCGATTAACTTATTCCCACCGCCCAAACACGCCCTAAGGTATCCAAATGGGCTCTTAGTTTGGTTACATTCAAATGATTACTTCATTTAGGTCCGTTTGGTGTTGCTTTTGAGAGTTATAAGATAAATTTCAATTTATTAAGAATTACTTTTGTTAAAATAAACATGTTGGGTGAACATAGGCAGGGAAAAGATATTGACCCATGTCAACAAAAAGTGCAAACAATCAAAGGTGAAGCTATTTTTAATTAAAAAGTGGGTAGGTTGCTATTACTTAGTCTATAAATAAAAGTTCTTTAATAAAGTGTGAATCAAAATAATAAGAAGTTAGACTTTTCCCAGGAGAGGATTAGGTGTTACCCAGGTAACACCTTAGTGGGTGCTACCCATATATATCGCGGGGCCCACCTTAATGATGTGTTGTATATCCATGCGGTCCATCTGTTTCTACATCTCAGTTTATAATGTGTTCCAAAAAATTAAGTAGATCCAAATCTCAAGTGGACCATAACACAGGAAAAAGTGTTGATTGAATGTCCACCATTAAAAACTTCCTGGGCACATGGTAATTCTCACTGTAACGTTTCATTTCCATCTAGCCTGTTTATAAGTACAAGCAGAATTGGATGAAGGGAAAAATATAAATATCAGCTTGATCCAAAACTTTTGTGGCCCACAAAAAGCTTTTAATAGTCATTCACCACTGTTTTCAGTTGTGTGGTCCACCTAAGATTTGGATCTACCTAATTTTTCGGATAATAACATAAAATGAAATGATAAAACGAATGGACGGTGTGGATATACAAAATACTCATAAAATTGGTCCCTAGACGGTAAGGGTAACACCCACTAAGATGTTACCCGGCTAACACCTAATCCACTCCCCATTTTCCTTAGTTTGTGACATCCGTTTTGTAAATCACTTTTCAAACCTCGTGTTAGGACCATTGGAAGCTTTTTGGATGATGGCATATAAAACATGACAGTGGGCTTTGGAAAAGTTTCAAAGGTTGGTGTTTACATTCTCACCGTTTCCTGTCATGTGGCCCACTTGAGTTTTGGATTTGCCTCAATTTTAAAATCACATCTTATTGTTAGCTTGAGTAACTGATGCACGGAATGGATTTCACACCGGCATCTTGGAAACAGATTGGCTACTCCCCCTGCCACCAGCCAGTGGCTGGTGCTGGATGCTCTGTGGGCCCCACCATGATGTATGTGTTTCATCCATGAGGTGGTTGCAACTGAAGATGGAGTAAACATCAAAGAGCTCACGTGTGGCACGTGCTGAAAGGATTGCGAGTCGTGATTCCAGAAGGGCACCTCAGGTCAGCGTGAGGAACACGAGTCAGAGATACGGCAAGATGGGGACACCTTGTCATAAGATACGTTGGACCGTCGGATGCAGATTCTTGAATTGGACTTGGACCATGTGTTAGTGTTAAAGATGGCCCCACATGATTTTTGAATCTAACAACGGCACGTGGCCCAAAAATAATGTTAGTTGATTAATTATTTAAGTCATATATATAGAGAGAGAATCCAAGAAAAGTTCAGCGGTTTAAATTGTACCAGTGTCGAGCTTGATTTTTAGCAACTAATGAATGGATCAGATCTTTCATACATACCATATGCATAGATCCATTGTCTATTTCTTTTATTTGTTTTTAACATGCTGGGTGATGATGCCAGGAAAGATGTATCGACCCATATAAGAAGGTCAGGTGGGAACCGTATACGCTCGATCAAATAAGCGACTATAAGAAGCCCTGTCAAAAGCTCGTTCCCTGCTCAACGTCCGTAACCAAGAAATGTGCCTATGAGAGCACGTTCTCGGATGATTCTAAGATTTTCAGAGTTAGTCAGTAACATGCCGTTTTTCTACTCGACTAAAGTGATAGGTTAGTCTTTCTACTCAACTGAAGTGACAGGTTGGTATAATTCAAGTTGGCATGACCCAGACTGAGTGGCATATCACTTCCAAGTCAGGTCGGCCAAGATCACCTCAGCCTCCCATTGCACATTTCCGCTAATCTCATGATTATATATTATTTTACTTCTTCTAATATATATATATATATATATATATATATATATATATATATATATATATATATATGTGGGAAAAGGTACTATGCGCTCGAGCGTAAAGCGGTCATACGTGAGGCTGAGTTGATGTGGGCCCCACCATGATGCTGTTCGAAAATCTACCCCCTCAGTCAGATGCACCATTCCAGAGGGGGCCCACACGGCTGAAAATCAAGTCAATCCGGGCCACACCACGTAAAGAAGTTCAGAGAGGCCGTGCACCATTGAAACATTCAAAACCATTTGTGGGAACCTTTGGAGACTTTTTTTGATGATCAATACCGTACATCATGTGTGTCCCACTTGAATGTAATTTTAGACCAAGTTTCAGGTGGTATCCACAACTCAGGTGGGGCCCACCAAGTGCTTTTACATGTTTTTGCGTATATACTTATGTTTTCCAATGATATGGTCCACCTGAGTTACGTAGACAGTTGATTTTGAGCCGTGTGGGCCCACCCTGGGCTCGTGCATCTGGTGGACGGTGTGGATCTTCGAAAGGCATCACGGTGGGGCCCACACAGCCTGACCTCACGGACGACCGCTTTACACTGGAGCGCATAGTACCTTTTCCCTATATATATATATATATATATATATATATATATATATATATATATATATATATATATATATATATATATATATATATAGGAAAAGGTACTATGCGCTCGAGCGTAAAGCCATCCTCTGTGAGGTCGAGCTGATGTGGGCCACACCGTGATGCCGTTCGAAAATCTACCCCCTCAGACAGATGCACCATTCCAAAGGGGGCCCACACGGCTGAAAATCAAGTCAATCTGTGACTTTTGTGGGCCACACCACGTACAGAAGTTGAGAGGGGCCCTCAACCATTGAAACATTCAAAACCATTTGTGGGGACCTTTCGAGACGTTTTTTGATGATCAACACCGTCCATCATGTGTGTCCCACTTGGATATAATTTTAGACCAAGTTTCAGGTGGTATCCACAACTCAAGTGGGGCTCACCAAGTGCTTTTACATTTTTTTGTGTGTATACTTATGTTTTCCGATGGTATGGCCCACCTGAGTTACGTGGACGAATAATTTTGGGCCGTGTGGGCCCACCCTAGGCTTGTGCATTTGGTGGACGGTGTGGATCTTCGAAAGGCATCACGGTGGGGCCCACACAGCTCGACCTCACGGACGACCGCTTTACGCTCGAGCGCATAGTACCTTTTTCCATATATATATATATATATATATATATATATATATATATATATATATATATATATATATATATATATATAGGCATGCTCACCTACGCACGTGCTCACCTTTGCACACGTGTCATGGGTGTCGAATCCGAACGGTCCATAAGATGTGGAATTTCATCAAACCTTAGGGTGTGAATTTTCACCTTGATCTAAGATTCTGGTGGGCCATAGTAAAGAGAAATTCAAATCGAGGGAAGAAATTGTTTGCATTTTTCATGGCCCACCAAAGTTTTGGATCAAAGTAAAATTTTGTACTAGGGGATTTCATGAGGTTCTGCTTCATGTGGACCATTCAGATTTTCGAGACTCATGAGATATGATGAGTTCTCAAAAAGTTGGTACGTAGTCCCCACAAACTGATTGGCAGGTGAGCGTTTCCGTGTGTGTGTGTGTGTGTGTATATATATATATGTGTGTGTGTGTGTTATACGATACTTAGTTTCAACAAACAAGGTGAAATTTACATTATATTACTGTAGAATACTTGGAAGCAAGTAGCATTGGTATCCACAGGAGGCAGTGCCACCCCGTACACAGAGCATGTGGTGATAAGATCTCATGACACGTTGGGTGAAGATCCACCACCAATTGCGTACATGTCCTTCCCCCCTAACACAGCCCACTCTTTAATTGTGGCAGATTTAATGATACAAATGGACGGCCATTATGATGGCCCCCACCTTATTCACTGCTCCAATATTTCACGCTCGTGCCAAATGCTGCAGGTAAGGATGGGGTGCGTGCGTGCGTGCGAGTTGTAAAAAATCTCATCTAAGCATTCAACGTGTAAACATTGGGGTGGGTCTCATACAGGGAGTAGGTTGCCTCGTGACATTGCCGCCGGACTGTGGGGCCCACCATGAAATATATGTTATCCACGCCTTCATCGGTTTTGCCGGCTCATTTTAAGGCATTTTTCTGAAATCGAAGCATATCTAAAAATCAAGTGGACCGCACAACAGGAAATGGTGGGAATAATGACTTAAATTGTTGAAACGTTCTTCGTGGCCACAAAAGTTTTTTTAATCAAGCTGATATTGAACAGGTTGGACACTTGGGAAGATTTCGTCGGTGGATGTCGTTATCCCCCTTTTTCCTGTGGTGGGGTCCACTTGAGATTTGGATATGCTTCAATCTTCAGGCTCATGTCACAATCCTGCCACCACTGACGTTCGTAGTGGCTGGTCACCATGCAAAATCAAAAGATTGGACAGTGCTCTACGGGCCCACCATGATGTGTATTTTATCCACCGTCCCTCCATTTTTCATATCATTAATCGCCCACAATTAAAAACTTCTTGGGTTTTGGATGAAGCTGGTATTTGCATTTTTCCTTTCGAGACTAGGGTGGATGGAAAATAAACATTACAATGGGTGATCACCACTATTTTCATCTGGTGTGGTCCACTTGTGATTTGGATCAACCTCATTTTTGGGCTCGAGACCTAAAATGATTTGTAAAAATAGATGGATGGTGTGGATGAAACATATACATCATTTAGGGGTGCCTAGAGCACCTTCCAAAGTAGGCAATAGGCAATCTACGTCACAGTCGGTAGTCTGCAATCCACATCCTCTCATACATGCCACATTGGCACAGGCCAAAGTTCTTTTAGACCCACGCTAATGTATGTGTTATATCCACACCGTCCAACCATTTCACAAGGCTATTTTAGATTCAAATCTCAAATGGACCACACCACAGTATCAAGCTGATATTTTTCTCTTCTTCCAGGTTGGAGTAACCTTATAAACAGGATGTATGGCAAATAAATATCATAATGGATCCTAGAAGGTTTCACTGGTGGGCACCAACATTTTTGTGTGGTCCACTTGAGATTTGGATCTGCTTCATGTTTGGGCTCATGCCCTAAAAAGGGGCAAGAAAAGTGGATATAACATATATACATCATTGTGGGCCCCACAGCTTTGCTGGACGGCATTCCTGCAGGTACTGCAATCCATGTCCCACCCTTTGGCCTCATCATGGAGAGCATACGTATCATACGATCTTCACCACTGTATCGCCTTTTCAATATTATTAACCGTCCATTTGATGGCCACCAATTGGATGGTCAGGATCGTCCAACAATCTTTATTTTTATTTAAACATGCAATCATCTATAGAAATTAAGACAAACCAATTGCAATCCAGGTTATCACTGAAAAATTAGAACACATCAAACAAGGAGTCTGGCTAATCACAGAACCATGAATTTCAATCATCTTTTTCAGTAATAGTGAAGAAAAGGATTCTGACTCAAAAACATACATGCCAACGAAAGGCTTTGCCTCAGGCAACAAGTTGAGATATTATGAAACACGGGAGAATGCGCTTCTCAGAATCTTGTGGAAGCAATGCTGGCTTTGAGATTGGAACTTGGAAGTAGCAATTTTATTGGGTAGTAATATCAAGTTCTCTCTCTCTCTCTCTTTGCTTCTTTTGACAAATTGGCCCCACCCCATCATCGACAGTCTCGGGTCCCAAAATCCCCCCTCACCCGCTACATCAGAAAATCTTAGCCCAGAAAACCCCAGTATATTTATTTCCAGTTGTATGCATAAAACACATGCCAGGAAATAATATCCAGTGTGGATGGGCCATGCCAGCCAAAAAAAAAAAAACACCATAGTTGAGAATGCACGCTGTTGCTGTAATTAAAGGCCTATGAGGATCACATCAAGGAGGTATTTTGGACATGACCCATCCACCTTGGTGTCAGTGGATTACCGAACCACGGGCCTCGTAGATGAAACGTGATCTCCAAAGCATACTACGCATGTGTATTCAGGTGAATGAATAGCCACTCAAAGCTCAAGAATTCAAACAAGCACCTTCCGGAAGAGATGTTCGTTGTTGTCGGAATGGCGAGAACACAATTGATTATTGTAGTAAGAGATGGCGATCAGAGAATTTAACAGGGATAGATATTGACACAGCCCTACAGACACTCCAGTTATAATAAAGGAAAGAAACGGCCTGACCATGAGTGTTGTAAGATTGGTGACCATGGGCTGAAAAATTGCATACCTCATGCACCGCTGCCAATTTACCTGACTATTCTGCTGCAGCATCAGTATGCATTCTCTCATACAAGCGATAGATTAAAGTCGACTTTGCCATCTGTGGCTCCCTTTCTAAGACAGCAATCACGTCCTTAACAGAAATGGTACGCATGATTTTTGCCTGAGACATGATTGGTTGGTTCCACCCGAATTTTTTTGTAGCCCCTGCACCACCACTCCATAGAAATAAAAATAAATAAAACCGACACTAAAAGGGAAGAGAGAACTATAGAATCCTCAACCCAATGTATGCAAATTACATAATGCCTTGCTAAGAAAACTCCATACTTCCATGCGTGTATTCATTTTCCCATTTACCAAAATTTTACAACCAATTACAGGCAGTCCAACTAAGCTGATTCAACTATCAGGTGAGCCACCCCATAAAATTATACCCAAAACATCTAAACTTACATGGTATGCCCCGCCTAAGTTTTAAAATGCCATGAATTTCGTGTAATTTTTCATCGTGATGAGATATTTCAAATGAATGGATTGGATGGCAAAACAATACAGTAGGCTCTACACAAAATTAATGGTAGGCATTCCATCCAAACCACTTCCTATGGTGTGGCTTACCTAAGTTTTGGATGATCATGATTTTTATGTTTGATGGTTGAGATGGGGCAATGTATTTGATGGACGGGGTGGATCTCATGAAAGCTCCACTGACGTGGCTTTTGGTTTCCGAAAGAAACCCCCTTAGGTACCTAGCTACAAGTTAAAGTTGCCGCACAACGAGCGTTTGCGGGTGAAATCTTAATTCCCGTTGTTAAGCACACACATTTTCGAATTATTTGCCGTTTCATGTCCCTTAAATACACAAAGATATCTGCCATTGGAAACTAATTGCCGGGGCAAAAATGTTCCCCACTATTCACATTATAGTATTGATCAACGAGAATATCCATGGGTTCAGGCCAGACCAGATTCGAGCCAGGCCACCAGACATAGGCCACGCCTGGCTCAATTAGAAAACAGCTTAATTTTCAAGTTTGGGCCCGTCCCCCAGGTTTGATAGGGGAGCCCAAGCCCTGCACAAAGTGGGACAAGCCCAATAGCCTATTGGGCTAGCCTGATCCATTGACAGCCCAACTGTTGGCTTAGATGAATAACAGGCCCAATCATTATAATTAAAGGAGTAATATGATCCCCCAGGTTTGATAGGGGAGCCCAAGCCCTGCACAAAGTGGGACAAGCCCAATAGCCTATTGGGCTAGCCTGATCCATTGACAGCCCAACTGTTGGCTTAGATGAATAACAGGCCCAATCATTATAATTAAAGGAGTAATATGATCCTTAGCTCGAAGATATGTACGATATATCCTAGGGCCTCCAGTTTCCACATGTGGAGCTCATGGCTCAGTGATCCAGAGTTTACCAGGGTGCGCTACCCTTTGTTGGACCAACCATGCCTCAAAAATATCCAAATCCTAGATTGGTAGATACTGACCATCCAATCTTTGGCCTCTTTTAAGTTGAATGGGGAACTATTAAAGTATTTTTCTCTTAATTGTCTATTTTTAAGGAACCCATTGAAAGGTTAGTACTGTCCCGTAGGGAGATTTTGGGGGCATGGTCCATCAACAGTAGGGTGCATTAGATCAGAAGACTACCAAACCAATTGATGCTGTACAATTGGAGACTGGGAATATGTCTCCTCTAGTTAAGGATCATATAATTCCTCTCAACATTTTCCTGTTTTTTATATCAGAACAATCGCTAAAAGAAGAGTTGCATCAGACTTGCCACATGCAGTAGCAGCAGAAGAGGGAACTCTGTGTTCAGCTTCTTGGTTGTCCCTACTGGTTTTTCCATATATCTGCAAAGGCCTGCGGGGGTTTGAATCTTTCCCTGGTGCACCAGATGCCCCATCCTGCCCCCCTTCACGCTTCTTCCGAGCTTGCTCAGCCATGAGTTGCCATTTTGATAGCATGTCATCTCCTCCAACAGCAGCTCGCGCAGCAACGTTTGCAGCCGTTGTTCGCATTTTATCATCTTCCTCCTTGTTTGCCTTCATGTGAAGTATAAAGCTTAAGTGGGTGAGAGGGAAAAATTAAAAAACACTCTTCTTTGTCCAACTAAAATCAAATCAGCTTCATTAAGGAATACCTTGGGTGCCTTTACACGACCTTCATCCTTGTCCTTGTCCGCATCAGCTCCTGTGTTTCCCTCAGTCTGCATACACCCATATTTGAAACCAGAGCTATCTTAAGTTGAACTCTTATACAAATTTCTCTATGATCATTGCTTTTAGAATCAAAGACACTTCGCTGGAACATTGGTTCCATTTGGTTCAATTCAACTAAAAGCAGTTTTGGGAGGGGTAAAAAAGTTAGCTAAATGTCCTAAAGTTGGATGATGTTTAATGGTGAAATTTACACCCATGGGATGGAGGAACAGTGCATTCATCATCTGTATTCTTAATGTTGGTAGCCAGTATTTACACCAACCCAGATTGATTTGCATATTCCCAATTTCCATATTCAGAATTGAACTAACATAGAAAGTGTGTTATATAATTCCCAAACAGATAATTGGTATGCGTATGAATCTGGGTAGGTGTAGATATCAATTACCTTGATTCACAATTTACAGTCTTCAACATCAATAAGCAGTCATGAGAATCCAACAAGTGGCAATGTATCTTATGATATTAGGTCTCTTCAACACAACATGAACAAGAAAAGGATTAAAAAAAGTTGCACCAGCAACTGGCTTTAGCAGAACACGGTAACCCAGACAACATATCGATAAAGCTTTAACCGATCTGAAGCATTCATGCATGTGAATGAAATAAACAACACAAAGCATGCATCCTGTAAATAAGACTAAATACAGCAATTTGAGCATCAATCCAGAATAATGCACACTGTTAAAGATAAGAGTGTAAGTGGGCTGGACCAGGCCATTTAGATAAATACCCAGGCCCTCGCCCAGCTTCATTAGTTACCCAACCTTAAAACACATGGCAGGCCCAGAGCATGGGTCTTATCCAGCCCATCCCACTTTTACCACTAATTAAAGAACAACATAATCCTCAAGATACTAACTTCATTGTTTTTCCGGAGCTTTTCAGCCTCCTCAGCTTGCTTTTTGTCCCACTCCTCCTTGGCCTTCCTGTTCATCATTAAAATTTGGCTTCGAACGTCTGAAGTTATAAAAATCGAGTGCCTTGGCTTTTCAATGTCAACCCTCTACAAACAATTTCAATAAAAATCAGAAAATAATATATGATAATTGATAAACAGTATCAAGCAGTTGGAATTAAAAAAGAAGAATACCTGTTTCGATAGTCTTATAAGGTTATTTATCAACCCACGCATTCGTTCCTCAACACACTGAAAATTCAGTTGTGTAAGAAAGCATATGACAGAATGTCCATAAAAGGGGGAAATGTGATGCTAATGTCTCACCATTGAGAGGCAACGCTCCACGTCATTCCTCATATTCTTTATCCCACATTTAGACACTGTCACAGACAACAGAAATCAGCCTACTCAAGCACAACAGAGATTTCTCCTTTAAGCCCTGTTTGAAAGCCCACCAAATGTGGATGGAAGTGGGTATCCACCACCTCACTGAGAATAGGATGATAACAAGGCTAACCCATAACCCATTATCACCACATTCTCATTTCCAATGGGTTTCTTGGATGGGAGATTTCAGATTCCACCATCTGCATTTTGCAGGTGGATGGCTCGATTTCTACGAAATGCAAATGGACCGAGCCATGCTTCCATTTTCATTCTCAATTTGGGGTACATCTAAAAAGGACCATAATGTTTAATATATAGTCTCTTATGCAACATAAAAAAGATGAATGTGCTCATGGACAAGAGTTTCTAACTGATTTCTGATATTTTCTTCTGAAGAGGGACCTTCTGCAGAATCAGCCTTTCTTCTTCCTCTTGTACAACCCTTCGATTTGCTTCTGAAGCATGGCTTTCCTCCTTCGGTGCAGAAAGTAGCTGCTCTTCCTCTTCCTGTTCCAAAACAGAAGAACCATCACACTGTGAGCTCTTTGAAGTAAATACTTGATCCATCCATTATGATAGGGAGCTTCTCTTGCTTCTTCTTCTTCTTCTTTTTTCTTTGACCTAATACTAGTGGATGTTTACAACAAACAGGCACCTCGTAAAAGGAGATCAAAACAAAATCACTCACTCTTATATTAACTCCACTGACAGAAGTAACATCATTGAGATGTTCAATGCTTTCATCTACAGGCGCCCCTGATACCTTTTGCTTTTTACTGTGGCATTGCATAAAATATTTTGAGTATTTGTCGAAAGATTAATAGAAATTGTGTTAAGGACAAAACAAGAAGAAAGTTAATATTGAAAGTAATAGTACGGAGAGCTTCACTAATCCCACACACCTCTACATGCAACTGAATGTATTGACCAAGCACGTGATGGACATAACATCAGTACATTACACAGGTCCACTGTTTATATGACCTGGCTTAGAATAAGACAATCAACAAATTAGGTGAACCACAGGGAAAAAAAGCTGGACGGCTTAAAATGCCAATGTCCACGAATGTATTGACCAAGCACGTGATGGACATAACATCAGTACATCACACAGGTCCACTGTTTATATGAACTGGCTTAGAATAAGACAATCAACAAATTAGGTGAACCACAGGAAAAAAAAGCTGGACGGCTTAAAATGCCAATGTCCACATTTGAAGTTCAGGTCTGCATTGACAGATGAGTGGACCGGCTATTTTTGGGTCATGTCATCTGAACTATAAGCCTAACTGATTTACGGACCACTTCTTGCACGTGTCAGGTGGGCATGTGTGGTCAGAGGTGTTTGTGGGCTTAGCAAAACGCATGGTACAGATATCATCGAACTGAGCAATGCAAGGAGAGTGAAGTTCACCTGGACTGTGGTGAGGGAGTGCCAAGTGTTTCAAGTGGTTTCTTCTGACCAACAGATGGTTTCTTAGACGGTGTCCTCACATTAGTTCCAGTCCCAACTGGTGTGGTTGCAGATGGGTTTTGAGACCTCATCTAATTTACACAGCATCGAACAAATAACATTAGTTGATAGCAGTCAACAAATGTAAGGGTGCCATCAACTAAAGCAATGGCAATGAAAAAACATTAACATGTACTTAGAGAAGAAACCAGCAGCACCAAAGATTTAAAATTAAAAAAAAAAAACCATGATTGCATATAAGCCTGAAACATGAATGATTCTAAAGAGGACCAGCCAACTTCATTTATAGATGGAAATTTTATTAATGATGTAAGAAAGTGAAGTACATTTGCAATGGTGAAAGAGCTAGCCTAATATGTAAGAATGTTTTAGAAACTTCTTGTAAGAATGTCTCACAAATATGCAGAAGACAATTTCTAAACCACTAGACATATCCCAAGCCTCACAAGAACAAGCATATTGAAAAACAGTTCTCCAAATAAATATGCTCTGCAATCTTCAACCCTTCCAAAACTGTGCTCTAGTCATGGCTTCATTCTAATCAGTGTTTTAAATAGCGGTAGCGTGATGCGTAGCGCCCAGCCCTCTATAGCGTATAGCGTTAATACGTAGCGTGTAGCATAAGCTACACGATACTTCTATTTTTAAATTTAAAAATAGGACAAATATAATAAATAGTGAAAAAAAGAGGAGAAAAAAATATAAAAATGCCTAAAAGAATATTCATTTTATCAATTATAAGCATGTTCAAAAAAGTTATTAGTTATCATTTATCAAAAGCCAATCTACATATATAAGCCAAATCAAATAATTATCACATCAACAACTTTCTAAGCAAACCACTTTAATTAATAATGTCTAATTGAAACCACAAGTCACAATTATGAAAAGAAATAAAAATCTCATAGGTTAAAAGTATTAAGTACAATACAAGTGTCACATTCATCAACATTAGAAACAAAGAAAACATGAAAAAAGTAGTAAAAAAATAAAATAGTAAAAAAATACATTGTAGCTTACGCTACGGACGCTACACGCTACAACCACTATAGCATACACTATAGGGGATTTACGCTATTTGGGACGCTACGTAGCGCTACGGCCACGCTACGCTACATAGCGTACGCTACCGCTACGGTACGGGCACTATTTGAAACACTGTTTCTAATCTCACTCCAACAGGTCTAAAAAAAAAAAAAACTAGTGTAACTTCACCACGTCAGTCTATACTGGTCCTCTCTCATATTACCAATCAAGCTTCTAAATAAATGTGCTTGAGGGAGCCAATTGTTGGTTCTTCCCACTTCATGGCCATTCCTTTTTAATGCAGTCCATTCCACCTATGGGTTGCCAACTAGCCTGAGTTGGACAGGACTCATCTGAGTCGACTCAGACTAGGACAAGTCTGATCTGGTTCGGTTACACAAGTCAGCATGGAAAATATGCCTCACTCAGGTCAAGTCAGATGAGTAACCCCCAGACTTGGTTGAGTCCAACTCAACTCAGGGCCAAACAGGTCAGTCCAAGTTGCCAAGTCTTCAACCCACGCTTCCACCTCCAATGAGGAATTGCAGTGCAAATCATATTAAGTTAAAACTCCAAAACTTCTTTTGTCTCATGGCTATATGAAAAAGCTTAATCTATTAGAGTAAGTCCAAATGCACAGTATTGTGCACCCAGGAGATCTAATCTTGTAAAGCACCCAGCTCTTGTGTGTGTGTGTGTGTAAAGAATCATGTTGTGACTGTTGCCATGTATCCAATTTATCAGAACAAGAAAGTACTATGTAGCACAACTTACATCTCTATTAATTGAATAAGGCAACTATCCTGGCTTTACTATGATGATGATGATGATGATCATAATAATAATAATAATAATAATAATAATAATAATAAACTGCATCCTGTAGAATCAACAAAACTTCAATACTACTGAGCCCACTATTTGTTTACATCTTGAATTAGTCAGGTCCCTGATTGTCAAAAGAAAAAACATCAACCAACAAATGCTTCAACAAGATATCCAGCCTAAAGTAGCTAACTGTAGTTCATCTGATTAAAGCAAACAAATATAGATACTAAGAACAGACCTGCATCATATGTTCTGGTTGTGTTGAAACAGGACCTGAATTTTGATGTCTGGTCATCATGTTCATAGGGGTAGGAAAGCCCATTCTAGCTGATTGCTTCTCGATGGTATCATCCCTCAAAGGACCAAGAGCCGGGTTTCCTCGGCCAATGTGTATTGCCCCAAAAGAAGAGGAGCTCTGTGGAGCCGCTAATGGAGGCATGAGCTGTTGTTTAGCCATCTGATCAACCAGTTCCTGTTTCGGAAAAGCCGTCGGTGATGAACCGCTACTTGTCTGGTCTTTATTTGATGATGATTGACATGCATTAGGATCTAGTGATGAATTACTTGTCAGGTTAGGAGGAGATCCACCATGCACCTTCTTGGCTTCATTCATTGCACTTCTTAGCTCATACCGGCGCACATTGGCTTGGTTCTTGGGCTGAGATGCAGCGCGTTGAGTTGAAGCCATGCCTTGGGGATGCAGAACTTGCCTTATTTGTGGACCTTGAGTTTGGGATTTAGTAGAAGCTGCAGCAACACTAACGGAAGGCCCAGGATATGGATGTGTATTATAATTACTAGCTGGATCCCGATACCAAGAAATCATTGGACGAGGAAGCTGTTGTTGCTTGGTAACTGTCTGAACCGAGACCATAGAAGGTTCCGTTTCTTGATTACCTGCAATAGTGTTTGCAGAGGATGGAGTGTGGCTAACCTGCACATCAGACTGATGTTCCATCTCCCTGGGCTTCTGAGCACTGTTTTGTGAGGTTGACATGCATGCATCCTTCTGCATTTCAACTGTCGAAGATGGAATATAAGACAGGTGTGCAGGAGATCCGGATCCTTTCTGATGTTGGATCGATGGATGAATTTGTGAAAATGTTTTGTCTTCAGTTAACTGTTGAGCAGGATTAGATGGCATGGTAAGCTGCTGGGATGAAGCTTGAGACTGTAGCTGATATTGACCAGGACTTGTCTGCGAGTTTCGTGCAGCCTGAACTTGAGCTCGAACCTGATGCTCCTGCCGAGCAAGGAAACTGCTGATTTTAGAAGGGTATTGAGTTCACTGAAATACTAACACGATCTAGACTACAGTCTGCATTCACAGTCATATTCTAAGTAGTGGAGACTCCACTGTACAAGTATCACACATGCAAGACAATCCAGACTCTCTAAACCAAACCGTCCCAATGTGGACAGAACATAGCCCACATATTGCACTGGCCAGATTACCTTCACCATCTAATTTTGTCTGTTAAATTTGGAACACTGACCAATTTATTTTAAGTCTGCATTTGAACGTCACCAATTGGACAGTTGAGACCATTCGACCAGTGTAATTTTTAAGGTTATGCTCCATCCCCAATGGGCGCCACAATTTCAATGGCCTGGGTCAGGCATGTATGCCGCATGCAAGTCAATGAATCACATCTTAAAGATGCAAACACTATAGTAGGCTTCTCCTTCTACATTAGATCCAGGATCTTCTTGCCTGCTGCTGTAACTTCTGAAGTGCAGACATGAGCAACTTGTTCCCGACAATATTTCTCAAAGTCCTCAGAAAGTCGTCTCTGCCAATTTCATTTTTCTAGTGATAAAACCAATGGAAATGCACATTCAGTATAAGCTAGGGGAACAAATCAACTTTAGAAAGCAAATAACCAGTTAATTTTCAAACAAGTAAAGCACATATGTTAAATATACAAGTCAAAATACTAACCCTCAATCTAGCAAAACTATCCTGAAGCTGCATTTGTCTATCTTTATCAAGATGAGGACAACAAATTGGAATCAACTTGTGAACAGGTATGTTACAATTTGATTTATTCCCCGCCATTGGTTTATGTGCTTGGTCTGCTGCTGGTGTGTTTTGATTATCCAACTGCTGTACTTTTGATTGTTGTTGTTGGCTTTCGGAGTTCTGAAACTTTTGAATATCCTCTTCTGAATGCTGACCAGGATTTTTTTCAGAAATTTGAGTGGCCTGCTTGTTTTCAGATAGCTGAAGTGTATTTTGCTCTGGCTGTTGATGTTGTCGGTCATCCTCAGACTGGTTATGCTGCACTAGCAGCTTATCAGTTTCCAGTGGATGGCCATCTTGTTTGTGCTGAGTCTCAACTCTAGATCCATGCAGTAGTAGCTCCATTCCAGATGAAAGTTGCTCATGTGGCTGTGGATGATGCTCTTTTTCTTGTTGATCTTGGCGTGTAAGATCTTCTTGATTGAAAGTTTGAGTTTGTCCAAGTAATTGATTCCGCAATGAATTGCTTCCATGGGACGATACTCCTATTGAGTTGCCAAAAAGGTGGGTCATATGGTAACAAAGAGTTAGCACCAAACTAACTAATGTACAAACTCAAATGGATTTTGCAACAAAAGAAAATTCTAAAAAGGTAAAGACATCTCAATTGCAATTTCCCGCCAGTCTAACAATACAAAAATTAATAAAACTCGCATGTGCACAACATGCTGAATCTTGATGGTTTGAAATGCTAAATTTAATAATCTAACACTAGACAACAAATAAGTGTTGCACAACAAACGGGTGAACCACACGGAAAACAAATACAAGATGGGCCAACAAACCAAGAAAGATGTCCACAAATAACGCAGGACAACTAACCACTTGCTCTAAAAGCTCAAACTGATAGAGCGTGACAAATCAATCCCTTTATCTCATAGCCCAGGTAAAGCCCTCGGCCAAACCCCCCTCATGGGCCCCACTTCACATGGGTTCCGCCTCACACAGGCCACCCACCCGAGTGGGCCCCCGCTTCACACAAGTCGCTCCACTCGAGCCCGGTGTGAAAATGCCCCCGCATTAATCACCCCCGGTAAGAAGTCTCGAACACGAGACCTCTCGCTCTTATACCACTTTTTACACAAGACAACTAACCACTTGCTCTAAAAGCTCGAACTGATAGAGCGTGATGAATCAATCCCTTTATCTCATAGCCCATGTGCCTTCAGCCAAACCCCCCTCGTGGGGCCCATTTCACATGGGTCCCGCCTCACACAGGCCGCCCACCCTGAGTGTGCCCCCGCTTCACACGGGCCACCCCACTCAAGCTCGGTGTGAAAATGCCCCTGCATTAACGAAAAAACCGCCCAAACCAATTCAAACACGCCAAGCCAAGTAGGTGATAAAATCAATTGTAGTGTTGCATTTGCTCATGTAGATTAGTACATGGAAGCATTGCATTGAGCGTCGGTTAATCACCGATACGAAAGGGCAACTAGATCAGACAAACCATCCAACGGTTGACAAGCAGTGAACAGGACAAAACTGGATCAAGTGGCACTAAACTATGAAATCGCTCGAGAACTTGCTAAATGTGCAAAATGGGGCTGAATCAGGCAGCAGGCAATGGTTGAGAAAAAGTATGAGACGAGAAGTGCTAGACTCTAATGAGCATTCCCAGAAGTACTACTTGGTACCAACTCATGCACGGTGTAATATATATGGCATACACACATCAATCCAGACTGTTGAAACATGACTACCACTGTAGATGGATCCTATTGAAAAAGTCACACCAACTGCATGACTACATCCGTCCATTGCGTGGCCATCAAATTGACAGTTAGAAAATGGTCAGCTTACAGAATTCAATGGCCAAATCAGATGGTTAAGATCATACAATATAATTTCATCATATTATCCATTCGCAATGCAAACCACGGATTTGACTGATTCACATGCATGTATGTTGCATGTGCCATGGATGAGTTGCCACAAAGTAGTAGTCATTCAAGCAGCACACATTCCCCCACACATTATGCAACAACTTCAAGAACTAAACCAAATTGAACAAATCTGAAACTATGCACCAGTTTAGAGATCCAAAATCTTCTCCAGGATGTCACGATTTAGCTCTAATTGATCCAAAATCCAACAATGGTGCAATAAAAACATCAAATAAAATGATAAATATGAAGAATTGCTTCACACAAACCACAAGGCATTGCACCAAAGAGGTTACAAGGAATTAACCCAACTGAAACCCATTGCAGGAATAAAAAACAAAGAAAGCAGCCATTCCTCAAAATAATCATCATCTCCTTCAAAAAATAATCTTTACATGTATGCATACTTTTTTCTCATGGCAAAAGAAACCTTAATATAATCCTAACCATCCACTTCTTCGGATCATAACAATCTATCTCAATAAAATATTAAAAGTGACTAAGATTTCCCTAAATCCTGTCACAATCATACATGTTTTCTGTAAATTGGTCACAACTCACTCATGTGATATTGGAAACATAATATTGGGCTTGTTTGAAAGCTAACTTAATAGACATTCAAAATGAAACGAATTTAATGCCATTCAAATGTTGTTGGATACCCAAAAAGAGGCCCAGAAAATAAGTTATAAAAATACTAAAAGGAAACTTGTTCAACAAATTGTAGACTAACTCTGAGAACTGGCCAAATGATTATTCCTATGGATTCATAGACCTCAAAAGTCCAACCGGGCCATTGATTTGGGTCAGATATGTCACAAGATCGACTCTGACTATTGATAGGGTTTAGATCTTCCATCTGGACAGTTGAGAGTGAGGCCCACAAATAAGTCATAGAATTACTAAAAAGGAACATGTCCAACAACTTGTAGACTAACTCTAACAATTGATAAATCCTATGGACTCATGGACCTCAAAATCCAACCGGACCATTGATTTGGGTCCAGATATGTCACTAGATCGATTTTGACTTTTGATATGGTCCATATCTTCAATCTAGGACAGTTGAGAATCCAAATCTTCTCTGTATGGATGTTACAGATCTTTAATCGGGACCCTTGGATGGGCCTGATCTTTGATCAACCAGAAATTAGACCACTTTGTGTCCTCCCATTGGATGATTGGATCGTGCTGCATCACCACACCAAAAGCATAAATAGTTTAGCTTCAGGGATGCTGGAGTGATTGTTTTCATGCACTACAACATGACACTGAGGTAGAGAATCCTTCAGAGAAGGGAGGCAGAAGATAACTACTTCAGTTTCAATAACTTGGACTACATTTTTCAGAAGTCAGCTGATTGAACCCAAGGTTGAAAGAGAGGAAACATCAAATTTTTAGATGGCTAGGGAAGCAATTTGTTGGATGAGCAAGCTTTGGCACAAAAGACAAACCTTGGAGAGCTTTATAGACAGGACGAACATGACATGGACTATGGTAGTAGCAGTAGCAACTACTAGGTCTATTGCTTAGTCAGAGGGATGATGGTAGCAATGCTAAGGGTGGTCCAATGAGTCCTACAACTCCATGTCAAAAGTCTATGCCATTCAATAGCATGGACGAGGATTGCCAAAGCATTAGAGTTGGGATTTGGCGGTAGAATTAGAGGGTCGGCAGTCACAATTTGTTGAGACCAGAGTTTACCATTACTTTATTAGATTTACCTCGATGGGCAATATATATCTGAATGATCAGTATAATGATGAGCTTCAGCCTTCATGGTCATCATTTTGGTACTGAAGTTAGGTATTTATATACTACAGCCAGGACTTGTGGCTAAAATTTCCAACTTCTAGTTGTTGTAGATTGTAGAAATATTCCATAGCACAAATCTGCAATGCATATATGAACCATGTATTTAATTATGTCAAGTTTGGAACTTGTATATTTGTCAAGGTCTCTTATTTGTTTATTCTTATGTATGTAAACATTTTCATATCATGCAATCGCACATTGCATACCTGGCAGACTGTAAAGTTCTACAAACTAGAAGTCAGTAGAGCCAATTAAATCTTTGCCAGGCAAGCTAGCAACAAGAAAGCAGAAGGCAGTAATTATATCACATTTTTGTTATAAATTCACAGTTAAAAAATATGTTGTCTCATTTTTTTCTGGATTTTACACATTTTTTTGGAATTGTTTGAGAAAAGAAAAGGGGAAAAAAAGACTGCACCAATACAAACAATACACAACAAATATCATTTGATACGTAAGATATGTGTCAACTTTGAGGTCTGCCAATACATGCTACAAAGCTGAGAATTGAAACCCTGGTTTTGTTCTTTGTTCCTTTTCTTTTTGTTCCTTCCTAATAAAGAGGTGCAACAAGGCAAACTACATCCTGAACACAATCTTTCTATAAAAAAATCATTGATATATAAATTAATTTATATCAACTATGTTGTTACATGTTGATAGGATGAGCAATTGAGCATAGCCGAAATGAGGATGTTAAGATGGATGGATGGAAGGTGAGTTAGGATAGAAATAGAAAGAAATGCACATGGAGGAACTTAGCCACAGCACCAATAGGTAGTAAGATGAGGGAAGGTACACTTAGATGGTTTGGTCATCTGCAACAGAGACAAAGAACTGCGCCTATTCAGAAGGAGAGAATTGGTTGAAGTTGAATTCTCTAAAAGGGAAAGGAGAAGGCCTAAAAGGACGTAGGTGGAGGGGGTAAAAAAAAAGACTTAATGACCTATAGTTTAACTGAAGATATAGTCCTTGACGGAATCGAATGGAGGAACCGGACTCGTGCAGCTGACCCAATTAGTTGGACAAGGCTTAGGTGATGATGAACTTTGTTACAATATCCAAATTCAAGAATGCAGTCACATAAGTTTTTCCTTGTAAATTACTTCTATAATGCAATCCAAGCTGCTTTCTACAACTAGATGTAAACTCAAAGAAAGAGAGCCGTGCATGAGCGCCAGGCCGCATGCGCGCACACACATACACACAGAGAGCCAGGGGGATTGGTAATCTAACCAGCATCTAGATCAACAGACTGAGAAATAGACGTGTCTCCTGACTCTCCTCCAATATCTCTGTTTAAGGCAGCTGTTAATGCCTCCACATCCTTTCCAGAATGTATGTTCTCATCCTGGAGCATCAAGAAGAAATAAAAGAACATGGTCTTAGTTGGAAAATTAAAAAGCTGGAAACTGCCATTCAAAAATTAAATAAATAAATTTGGGAACCTTCAATAAATATAACAAAAGGTAAAGCTTAGGAGAATGTTGTTAACCTCATCATCCTCAAGAAGCTTGACAATCAAAGGGTCCATCTGAACTTGGTTTGAAATATGCAAAGCAGACAGCTTCCTGCAAAATTACTATGTTCAGTGCTCCTCTCCAGAAATCAGTTGTTTTCTAATTAATTTTGGTACATATCCCTAACCATGCACCGCTATTTCAAATCTTGTTCAAACTGTCATATCTTCAAGAAAGAGAGAACGCCCAAAGATGGGGTGCGCATTTGGGCACCACCCAAAGATGGTAACAGTTTAATTTCGGCACAAAACTGACATGCCAAAAAAACTGCCCTTGCCCTGTTTCTTGGAAAATCATTTATGGGGGGAGGGATAAAGATGCAAACAACGAGATAATGGGAGGGAGTGTTAAGAGAGAGCTTGGTTATAGTCTGTCCTTAATGGCGGGTTTTAGGGAGAAAAGGTGTGTTTGAAAGAGAAAGGAGAGAGAGAAGAGACTCCATGTCTCCATGAGAAAATCTCTCAAGGAGGCCTCTCTTTAAGCAGTATAACGATTCAACCGTTGCTAACCAATCTTATCAAGCAACCTTTTCATTAGACGGTCCAACCCATGCATGACATTGACTTTTATTTGAAGGGCTAGACTCCCACGTTAGTCTTGCACCATTTAAAATTGGTGGGACTCATCCTCCTCACAAGGCATTGATGTACAACTATCCATCCAATGGTTAAATGAATAGTGATGGATCCAAATTCGAATGGAAAGATCAAACAGTTCATATAACCTTCTCAGAGCAATATTGTGTATATGCTCCATCCGAAGTTGAGAGAGAAACGTGGATTGCCTAGATTGCCTTACAACTATGCCATGTGTACGCCTGACGAGCTGCCACCATTTTCTTATTTGTACAACACTACAAAAGTGTTAGCCCCTCTCAAATGTCTTCTCCTTTGCAATTGTCTAATAAATGGACTATATGTAGAACCACATAAATACCTACGGACCGGACGAGGCCAGGCTACAATAACATGAGCTGAAGCTCGCCCCCAGAAATTGCTCAGGCCTTGCATGCTGAGCCCAACCCTAGCCCACTGGCCTAACTAACTAGTTCAAGCCTGGTACAAGGCCAGGGGTTGGGATTGCCAGGTGGGGTAGACTGCCCAGCCCAATGCCTCCCATGCCAGACAGACCATTGCCTTAATATGTTTCGCAATAACAAGAGCACATAATCAAGCAATTAATTGCACACATGTCCCACCATTTAAAGATGGTAGGCAGGATTCCAACAAGCAGTTCAAAATGCGAACTTTCAAGAAACCCATCTTGAAATGCATGTTAAGCATCGCCGGACGGGGTAGACCGCCCAGCCCATTGCCATCCGTACCGGACACACAACAAGAGCACATCATCAACTAATTAATTGCACACACGTCCAATGTCCCACATTTAAAGATGGTGGACAGGAACCCAACAAGCATTTAAAAATGCAAACTTTCAAGAAATCCATCTTGAAATGCATGTAAAATATCCACGGTGATTGGGTGGTGGGAGACATGCACATTGAATCTCAGTGAACACCGTGCGCACATAGACTTTTCCCTTACTTATATACTTAAAATAAGGTCACAGATATCTTGGGCACTCTCTATTTGCCCCATTCCCCCAAGTATACACCACTTACAGAAAATTTCCCAAAAAAGGAAAAAAAAAATTCAGGATTTTTGTCAACATGCAAAAGATTCAACCACTGGATCTTCCCGAATTAGAAGAGTGTAGGTATGATTATTGCATGTAAGGAAGATAGAACTACCTGCTTTAGAGATAGATGGCGGAAACCAAACCCTAAAAAATATCTGCAAGAAAATCGAGATTGCTAGGGTTAGAGAGAAATCACAGACCTGTTTGTAGCCGGATTTCAAGCATATATAGATCAAGAGATAGAGAAAGAGATTCCGAGCATCTTGCCCTAGGCATAAAGAGAGAAAAACCCGTACATCTTGCCTTTGTTGATGAGAGAGAGAGGGGGGGAAGACTTCCAAAGAGCTTGCCTGAGAGAGAGAGAGAGAGAGAGAGAGAGAGAGAGAGATTTAGGGATGATATTTCTGGTGGGATAATTACTTGTTTGTGATAAGGAATAGGAAAATGGCGGGAGAGTTGAAGAAGGTGTCTGTTGTAGCTGTTGAGGTTGGGTTTTTGTTGTTATATAAGAAGGCAATTTTACTTGTGAGGACGAAGAGTCCAGCTCCTCAACTCGCGCGAGTAAGACGGTGAAGACGTTTCGTCCCACGCGCGTGTGACATCTCCTACGGCAACATATGGATACGCTGGTACAAAACGGAAGTGGATTGCACGGTGTGCCGCGCACCACCGACCTCCGTGGTGTGTTGAGGTGACAAAGTTCTGCAGGCCCACCATGATGCATGTGTTATATCCAGACCATCCATTCATTTTTCCAGATCATTTTAGAGCGTAAATTCAAAAATAGGCTAATCCCAACTTCAAGTGGCAATTATATGACTACTGTTGAAAACTTAGGGCGTGTTTGGATGGGCCCATCCCATGGGATTGGACTGTATTAGGGTGGATGGCAAGTAATGATAGCTGTGTCAGTGGATTGCTAGCAATCACCACCGAGTATGTTTGGCTCGCCTGGCCAATCCTGGAATTTGTCGGGATTGCTCCGTTTAACCAAACATGTCCCAAGCAAAATAGATGGGATTAGGAGGGATTGGGTGAATTTCAAGGTAATGATGGTGATGTCACTGGATTGCTGGATTGCTATATCCAACTTCTGCCTGTTTGGCATGCCTGACCAAATCCCTGGATTGCTCCTTCCAATCCATCCTAATACAACTTAATCCCATCCACCCTGTCCGGCCAAACAGGCACTTAAGTTTTGGATCAAGTTGTATTTAACCTCATGGACCGCTTGGATGGAGAAATGGATTGGCTACTCCCTACCACCATCCGATGGCTAGTGGTTGCTGCTTTGTGAGCCCACCATGATGTATGTTTTCATCCATGCCGTTCATCTATTTTTCTATATTATTTTAGGGTACGAGACTAAAAATGGGGTATATCCCAATCTCAAATGGACCACATTATAGGGAAAAGTGTTGAATGAACATCAATCATTAAAAACTTTTTTCAGGGCCATAAAAGTTTTGGAGCAAGCTGATCTTTGTTCTTTCCCTAAATATAAGTTTTCATGACCTAATCAACCGTTTGAATGTCAAATAAACAGTACAGTGGACCTTAAAAGGATTTTAACGGTGAATATCCAATCACTATTGTTTTCCTATAGTGTGGTTCACCCAATATTTATATCCTTCTCATTTTTTGGATCAAGCCCTTAAATGATATCTAAAAATAGATAAAACATTGTCGATAAAACACATACGTTATGGTAGTGCCCTCAGAGCACCGACCACTAGCCATCCTGCATCATAACTTTTCCACGTCAACACACCACTCTGGTCGGTATTACCTTTCACATGAAAGTCAGTGCAGGCCATGTGTATATCAAGCCATCGCCTGAATGGGAACGTTGAAAGTGATACATATACGGTAAGAAGCGAAACAAAAAGGACGACTACCTACTACGGGCATTCTATAAAAAAGGGAAGAGGAAGTGGATTAGCTGGATTGACGGTAGCAAATTCTTTAGGTCTGATTACGAGGTATGTGTTATATCCAGACTGTTCATCCATTTGGTGAACTTTTCTTACAGATTGAGACGAAAAATGAGACAATTCTAACTATCAAGTGGACCACAATGCAGAGAAAATCATTATATCCGCTGCTATTTGTGATGTGGTCCGGATGATATTCGGATATGATTCATTTTTTGGATAATGCTCTAAACTAATCTCTAAAAGTAGATAAACAATGCAGATATAATAAATACATCATTTTTAGCCTGTGTAACTTTGATCTCCTTTGAACCGTTCCTACAACTCGGAGCTCGAGAAGCGTCAGTGCTCCTCTTCGCATGACACCTACCTACAGCAGCTATATAGCTGGTGTGAGGTACATCAGCCAATCCGCTGCAAGGGAAGAGGATTAGCTGTTATCCGGATAACAATCATAACGTATGGCCCACACTTTGATGATATGTTGTGTGCATCCACTCCGTCTATCTGTTTTTCCGGCCCATTTCAAGGCCTCGTAAATCTAAATCTCAGGTGGATTACGCCATAGGAAAAAGTGATGATTGAGTGCCTTACAATAAAAATTCCAAAGGACTCATTGTAAGGTTTTCCTAACGTTTATTTACATAGGGCCTCGATGAAGGAAAAATACAAAGAAAAGCTTGGCCAAATTTCCATGGCCCATGAAAGGTTTGAATGGCCATTCATCACTATTTCTAGTGGTGTGATCTACCTGAGATTTGGATCTTCTTAAGGTTTGCGATTGCGCCCTAAAATGAGATGAAAAAAATAGATGTACGAAATGGATATACAATAAATACATCAAGGTGAGCCTCACATGATTAGGGTAACATCCACTAAGGTGTTTTCTGGTGTTATACCGAATTAACGGCTAATCCACTCCAGATTTACCAAGGCAAGTACCATTTGAACGGATGGAGATTGCCTACTAGCAAGATGGCTATTGGACAATGCTTTGTGGACTCTACCATGATGCATGTGTTTTCTTCACTCCATCCATCTATATTTCCGGATCGTTGTGAGAGTAGAAGCCAAAAAATGTAACACATTATATCTCAAGTAGACCACACCACAAGAAAACAATGGTGATTGAACTCCCATCATTAAAATGATATGAACGAAGGGAAACACTAATATCAACTTGATCCTTTTTAATAGTGGCTTTTCAATCACGGTTGTTTCTTTAAGCGTGGTCCACGTGAGATTTGGAAATGTCTCATTTTTTGGCCACATCCTGTAAAATGATTTGGAAAAATTAATTGAAGGCATGGATAAAATACATACATCATAATGGGGTCCATGCACTTTTGAATATTTTCACCCAACTCTTAATTTCCAAGGGACAAAATTTTCTATATTTGTGAAAAACATGGAAGACATTTCAATTGAAGAAGTGTTTTGAAAATTCAAATTTATTTTTTGCAATCATTTCATCTCTTCACAATTCATCCCCTAAAAACCATCTTCTTTTCATAATCAGTGTGCAGCCTGCACTAACCATGCTACTAGGGAGGCATGCAACAGACATTGTATAGAGCTTACCAAGCTTACTATATAACATCCACATCGTAAATCCATTGCGTTGGGATCATGTTATTTTGTCAAATAAAAAAAGAAACAATCTAAATTTTCTCTCTTTCTCACCTTACTTCTAGCTCATTATAACTAGCTGCACCCTCTCTCTCTCTCTACTCTCTTCATGCGTGTCACAAGTGCAACAACCCTTCCAATAATAATAACAATAATAGAGACCAGTTCTTCTACAAGTCATCATTGTTAGACAAGGATTTCACATGGGACCCACCATGCAATGTGTATGGCATGCATGCAACCTTCATGGTAGCTCGCCCCACCATGAAAAATTACCCTATCCAACCATCACGTAGGCCACCATGTGAATTTGGAGGTTTCAAATGATTATTCATTGTTCTCTATGATGTTGCTAACTCAATCATAGGGCAAGTTTGATTTTTAGGCGTCCCATTATTATAATTGGACCCACTTAATGCATGGATTGGATTGCATACATACAACATGTTTGACCTAACACAGGCAATAATGCATTATTAGCAAGTCAATGAGTATGAATAAGCAAGTGAATAAGTAAATAAATAACTTTTACAAGCAAGCGGACAACTAATAAAATAAGCCTATCTTATAATGACTTGTAGAAGATAAAATATTATATTAATATTAATTTATAGAGAACCAAGCAACGATTCATGTCTCCGGTAACGCATGGCTTAAATCCTCCACCGATAGAGGTGCTTGTAATGGAATCATATCCATCTCCGAGGATGCGGTCCACCTAGAGAGATCAAACAACACCCCTTGTTCCGACGACAAATGATGATGAGCATAAATTTCCTATCTTAATTTGTAAAGGCCCTGCATTTCAAGACATTGCATACCCCAAGCCATTAATTACATCTTTTATATATATATATATATATATATATATATATATATATATATATATATATATATATATATATATATATATATATAATGGTTAAAAGGAATAACCAAGGTATGTCGTACATGTAGCGACATGTATATGAGCCTATTCTACTACCGACCTTAAAGATTGAATAAGCCTTGCATAAGATTCATGTGCATGTAGATGCACTCTTGAGGGCAGATAAAGGTGGAGAATATTGCTCCAGTGGTAGACTCGTAGGAGTTTCAACACCTGGTCAAGGATTCGAGCACCCATAGGTAGTGAAATCCCACTAAGGCGTGAGTGTGTGGTGGTGTGTGTGTGCGTGTGTTTAAAAAAAAAAAAAAAAGGTGGAGAATATTGTAACTCAATAGAGTCGGTAATGCAAACTAAGAAAAGAACATGGTCTTCAGCAGGGCACAACAGGACTCGAGGAAGAACACAGGGGTGTTCGTTTGCATGCATGCATGGATCATTGGAGTGAAGGATGATTGCCAGCACAACTGAGTTGGATGTGACTCCTCCAAGTCGACTCGGTCTCATTCGAATCAAGTTCAGCCTCCACATTGAAAATATGGGTGACTCGGCTTGATTTAGCTAGGTCACCTCCTGGCTTACCCAAGTCCAGACTGACTCAAGACCAGTTGAATCGTTTGAGTCGCAGAGTCCTAAACCACAATGACAATGCTGGGCCGCTCCACATGTGGACATATGCCGACATGATCCGGCGATTCGTAAGGCCGGATATGTATTTTATGTGCCCGGATCATTAGTTGCAATACAATCCGACTCTGGCCATCATGTTGGCCACTCGTAGCGGTGGCAATGGGTAGGTTTGGGTCAAGTTGGGGTTAGCCCAAGTCCAAACCATTTACTAAATGGGTCAAGAATTCTTGCCCAAACCTTACCCATGACCCATTACCTTCTAACCTAACCCAACCCATTTAAAATTCATCAAGCCGGACTTCACTCATGTAATTGTAAATAGATCAAGCCCGACAGACCTGACCCTACTCATGTTTAAGAATGAAATATGACACTAAGGCTCTACACAACCTAAATCATCGATATGTACATAAATATAAAATTCATCAATATTTGTCTTCTTTAGTTTGTTTCGGGTTTTAGGTCGGGTCGAATCAGGTCCTCTAGCCCAACCCATTGATAACTCACATATAGAGTTCAACCCAAGCCGGATTTATTTACTTAAATGGGTTGCATTTTTAGTCCGAGCCCGACCAACTACCCATTTAGCTTGGCCAGAACCTGTCTCACAAGCAAGTCAGGCTAGTTGACCCATGGGCTGACCTAACCCATTGCCACACCTTAGTTACATGTTGAATTGAAATTGAACTATTAATCTTCTTTTAAGGTATAAAATCCCTAGGATATGAGCAGATGGACCTTCTGGCTAGTTCATATGTGATCACAATATATATAAATAGAAATCATTCATGATCAATGACCCTTCATAGGTGCAAATGTGCCAATCCCCTACCATTTTGTTTGGTTGCCACTTACAAATGATATCATCTTATTTTAATTAATTGTAATTTGTATTAAAATCACAGTATATATAAATAGAAATCCTCACACACTAGTTTTATGTACAACTTGCCATTTGGGCCCACCATGGAGATGGGATGCCCCAAAATCAGGTAGATCTAACCATTAGATGCTCACCACATGAATGTGGAGTTTTTTGGGTGATTGTTCATGGTTTTATATAGTATTCCCACTTGATAGTTAGATCCACCTAAATTTTGGAGTGGCCCATTTTCATGGTGGGACAACCTTGTTGAACGGTTGAGATGTCAAACAAAGACCATGGTGATCCCCACATGCCAACTAAACGGACATAAAACTAGTTATGTCTGAGCATGTCCTGTATAAATAATAATGGGTTATCAAGATTACCTTCAATCCTTACCAAAAATATTCAATACGTAATTACTATTAATTAAAATTAGATAATTTGTTTTTAAGTGACACCCAAATGGGCTAGAAATGAATTTGTACATGCACATCTATACACTCAATAGGTGTTTAACCCATGCCGCATGTGTGTGTCATCCAACCGTTAATACCGCATACATTGCGATGGCTCGAAAAAAAAAAGAAGCAATGGTTTGCTCATCAATTGGGAGACATGTATAATGAATGTGGATTATTGGCCAATTTTTAACTGTCCATTTTTTTCTCTTTCATGTGTGTCTCACCATGACTTAGACATAGAACATACATGCCTAAAGTTCCATACCAATGAACCGCCTATATATTTCTTGCATGTGGAATATTGGAACGTGTGGAGCCATGGCATTTCTAGAGGGCGGGTCTAATGTTACTCTTTATAGTTTAAGCATACATGGTTACATTTTTCTAATCACACCCAGTATTGTTGGTTGTATAAGATTAGTATTGGTCGGTGTAAGAATATTTTCTTTAATGTTAAAGGGTTCTTTTCAAAGAATCCTCTCATATTAAGATATTTTTATGGTTATTAAGATCATGGGGACCATCCATGTTTAAAAGAAAAGCGTAGAATTATAAAAGAGTTGAAATATATGCCATATCTCGAGTTATGAATGACTTTTGATTGATATGGATTTAAGGGCGGTTTGGCCAGGTGGATTGGAAGAGATTGGAAGGGATTGATAGGTAAATCCCGGGATTGGCCGGCGTGCTAAAGAGACTCAAGATTCTGATCCCAGATACAACAATCCACTGACATCACCATCATTACCTTAAAATCCATCCAATCCACCCTAATCCTATTCAATTTTGCCTTGGACGCGTTTGGTTCGATAGATTGGAAGGGATTAGAAGGTGCAATCCCGGGATTGGACAGACATGCCAAACAGTCTGGGTGATCTAATCCCGTGATATAGCAATCCCATGGATCTTGCACCAATCCACTGACGCAGACATCATTACCTCAAAAGTGATGCCATCCACCCTAATACCATTCAATCCCTTCCAATTCCCCCATCCAAACAGGCCCTAATTATACATAATACTTTGAGATTGTGTTGCTTGTTGGCTTGATTGTATGTGATCTTAGTGAAAAAATTAAGGACCGAATTCTTAGTAGGAGGAGATGATATAGGACCCCAGTCCTTAGTATCACCTTATATTCACACATGTGTACCAACTAGCCTGACTTGTCAATAGTAGAACCCAAGCGTATAAAATGGGCGCCTAGAAAGTTGAAGCCCATTAGACCCAAAACCCTCACCATGTCGACCGTGCCATTGTCCCGATTGCAGCAGTATACTCTGTGCGTCAATTCGACACCGAGAAAGTAAGCCATGATGCGCAGAGAACCCGAATCCGCGTTGTGCGTGCAGCAAACACCCTTTTAGGCTATGCCCATGTGGTCCTCTACAAGTCTTAAAGCCCACACCAGATAAGGCATCTACAAAAGGCCAAAACAAGACCCTAGCACATGTAAGGATAAAAGCCACCCCCATGCTCTCATAACTCATTATTACACATACTCATGCCTTTTATTACATCATCCATCTATGCATCGAATGCATATTATTTAAATTTGTTGGGGGCCTTGCACAAAACCTTAGGATCTAGTCTCCTGAAACAAATCAGAATTATGGAATAATAATGCAATAAACTAAATCAAAACATAAACCACACCACACTAGGGATTTTTACGTAGAAAACCCTCAAAGAGGTAAAAATCACAGGACCTCGTCCAGATCAACAATCAACTATAAAGCAGAACGTTACAACCGATCACAAGCACACACCGCTTGGATCAAACCTTCTTCACTCATGCAGGAGTGGATAAACAATAAGAGAAACAAAGAAGATGGAGAGATCTCACTGATTATGAGGATGTGGAAGCGCTGAGATATGGTAGATCACCTCTACGAGCATAGCCTCCCTTCCACAAGCTTCCTCTCTATCTTTCTCTCTCTCTCTCTCTTACACCTTTGATAACCCTAAGCCCTTTAACAAACCCTTGTAAAGCTTTAGGAAACCCTATAATACCCTGGAATACTCCAAATCCCGCATATACCCCTTTATATAAGAATAGAAAGAGGTAGAATCAAACTAAGAAACAAAATCCATAAAATCTGAGTTTCCGCAATTGCATCTGCGGAACTCTTCGATGATATTGAAGGTCTCTCGATGACAGCTTCGATATCATCGACAGTCCTTCGATGATATCGAAACAGGACCAAAACTGTCCAGCAACCATGGGTGAAAATTCCGTCAATTATCGATATCATCGAACCACTCTCGATGACAGCCTCGATATCATCTAAAGTCCATCGATGATATCGACAGGACCAAAAAGCTGTCCAGCGACCAGCGGTGAAAAATCCAGCAATTATCGATGATATCGAAACTGGTTCAATTTCATCGAACCCAACAATAAGGAGAAAAATCTCCATCAAATCTCTCCATTTTCGACTCAGGAGAAATCCATCTTCTTCAAGCCAGCCCGGTTTCTACAAACCTCAAACTTGCCCTTGAGTAAAGCCTTGGTCATCATGTCTGACCCATTATCGTCCGTGTGGACCTTCTCAAGTTATAACTCCTTCCGTTCCAAAGTATCTCTAATCTAGTGATATCGAATCTATATGTGCTTCGACTTGGAATGTTGACTTGGATTCTTGCTCAAGTGTATAGCACTTTGGCTATTGCGATAGACCATGTACTGCTCTTGCTTCAGGCTAAGTTCCTGTGAGAACCTCTTCATCCAAAGCATATCTTTAAATGTCTCTGTGACTGCAATGTACTCGGCCTCTGTCGTCGACAATGTTACAACCTTCTGTAGCTTGCTCTGCTAAAAAACCACTCCTCCAAACGTGAACATGAACCCCAATGTATACTTCCTAGAGTCTACGTCACCTGCCATATCTGCATCTGTGTAGCCCTCTAACACAAGTTTTCTGTCACCATAGAATAGGCTCAACCTGGATGAACCTCTTAGATACTGTAACATCCACTTCACCACTATCCAATACTCTTTGCCAGGATTGGCAAGATACCGGCTAACAACACCAACCGCATATGCTATGTCTGGGTATGTACACACCATAGCATATATCAAACTTCCTACAACTGACACGTAGGGTATCTTCTACATCTCTTACACCTCTTCCTTCGTCTTGGGACACTGCATGTCGCTCAATTTGAAGTGACCATTTAGTGGAGTACTGACCAGCTTCGCTACATTCATATTGAACCGCTCTAAGACTTTCTCAATATACCGCTCTTGTGACAAGTAAAGCTTTCTGCTGCTTCTGTCACGGGTTATCTCCATTCCTAGGATCTGTTTAGCCGGGCCCAAGTCTTTCATCGCAAACGACTTGCCCAACTCCTGTTTTAGCTTGTCGATCTTCTTGATGTCTTTTCCTATGATGAGCATGTCATCAACGTATAACAGCAGAACTAAGAAATCATCATCTAAGAACTTGCGCGTGAACACACGTGGTCCAACTCCGTTCTGTCATATCCATGCTTCAACATAAACGAGTTGAACTTCTTGTACCATTGTCGTGGAGTTTATTTCAGCCCATACAAGCTCTTCCTCAGCCTACACACCATATGCTCATTGCCCTTGACTTCAAACCCCTCTAGTTGGTGCATGTATATCTCTTCTTCCATGTCACCATGGGAAAAGGCAGTTTTAACATCTAACTGCTCTATCTTCAGATCCATGCTAGCCGCCAACCCAAGCAACACTCGTATGGATATCATCTTCACCACTGGTGAGAATATCTCTTCGAAGTCTATGCCTTTCCTCTGACCAAAGCCTTTCACCACAAGTCTAGCCTTGAACCTCGTCTGTGAATTCTTCTGATCAACCTTCTTTCTGAACACTCACTTGTTGCTCAAAGCTTTCTTGCCCTTAGGCAGTTTCACCATGTCATACTTGTGGTTCTTATGCAAGGATTTCATCTCCTCTTGCATAACTTTCAACCACTCCCCCTTATGCTTGTCGGCTAGGGCCTAAGAATAATCTTCTGGCTTTCCCCCATCAGTCAGCATAATGTACTCATGCGGCGAGTACCTCTTGGATGGTTGTCTGTCCCTAAATGACTTCCTCACCTGTGGTTCAATAGGTGGATCAAACGGGGGCTGCTCCTCTGGTCCATCTTCTAAAGGAACTCCCTCATCCTCTGCACCTTGTTGTACTCCCTCATCATCAGGCACCACGGGAGGAATAAACGGATCCATGTCCTTTAGCTCACCTGAACTAAGTTGGTTCTTCTCTGGCTTACTAATGTCTTTTATACACCGATCTTCAAAGAAAACCACATCTCTGCTCTTGATGAGCTTTCTCTTGGTTGAATCCCACAATCTGTAATCGAATTTTTCATCACCATACCCCAAGAACACATACTGCCTGATCTTCATATCGAGCTTGGACCACTTGTCCTTTGGTACGTGAACAGATGTCCTGCATCTAAACACCCTGAGATGATTGTATGATGGATCCTGTCCAATCCACACATTCTCAGGTACTTCTCCATTCAATGGGGCTGATGGAGACCTATTTATCAAATATACCGTCGTGTACATTGCTTCTCCCCAGAACGTCTTGGGCAATTTCGCATGAGATAACATGCGTCTGATTCTCTCAATGATGGTGCGATTCATTCGCTCAGCTACACCATTATGTTGGGGGGTTTCGGGAACCGTCTGTTCATGCCGTATACCCAGGGACTTATAATACTCATGAAAGTCGTCAATGTATTCACCACCATTGTCAATGCGGATGCACTTCAATAATCTACTTGTCTCTTTCTCTCGACCATAACATGAAACAATTTAAACACACCAAAGACCTCGTCCTTGAATTTCAAAGAATAAACTCAAACCCTCCTAGATGCATCATCTACAAAAGTGAGAAAATACAATGCCTCACCCAAGGTTTTTGTCCTCATAGGACCACAAACATCAGAATAAACCAAATCTAATGCATGCACTTTATTAACATGAGAAACAATTTTAACGAATGAAACTCTATGTTGTTTCCTTGATAAACAATCGAGACAGGTTTTGAGAGGTGTACCTATCACATCTAGAAGGAGTCGCTTCTTTGCTAGTACTTGAAGCAATTTTTCACTCATGTGGCCTAGACGCCCATGCCACATGTCAATAGCTGAATCTTCCGCTGCGTTCAACCCAACCTTGCACACACCGACACTTGCCTTGTAAAGAGTGCAACACTTCTTTCATCTGTCTGCGATCAACGAACCCTTGATGAGCTTTCATCGCCCACCAGCAAACCGGCTTTCATAGCCATCATCATCCAACCTTCCCGTCAACATCAAGTTGAGGCGAAGGTCTGGGATATGCCTCACATCCATGAGAACCAATGTGCAACCCACATCAGTCTTCATACAAATATCACCGACTCCCATGATTTTTGATATGCCAGAATTTCCTATCTTCACGGTCCCATAGTCACCTGACTTGTAGCTTGTGAAGAAGTCCCTACGTGGAGTCGCATGAAAAGAAGCTTCCGAGTCAATCACCCAGTCGGTGTCCTGACTCGTAACCGTGAGACATATATCGTGATCTGGTGAAAGAATAATTACAACGTCGCCATCTGAAGCGACCGCAGTGGAATCTGATTCATCTTCCTTCTCATTTTCTTTTCTTTTCCTGTCGTTCTTCTTACCACGACATCCATGCTTGTAGTGGCCTTTCTTGCCACAATTCTAGCAATCAACATCCTTTCTGTTACTCGACTTGCCTCTTGATTGATCTCGGGCCTTCCCGCCCTTCCTATTCTTTCTTCTCCCTCGTTCCTGTGTCACAAGGGCCTCTTGCTGAGTAGACCTCTGAGACTTCCTTCTTGTCTCCTCATTGAAGAGACAACTGGTTACCTGTTCCATGAATATCTTTCTGTCTGGCGCGGAGTTACTTAGAGACACCACCAATGTCTTCCAATTATCAGGCAATGAACTAAGCAATAGCAAAGCCTGCAATTCATCGTCCAGGACCATCTTCATAGCGGAGAGCTGGTTAACTATATTGCTGACCTCATTCATGTGCTCAGCCACAGAACCACCATCTTTGAACTTGAGATTCACAAGTCGCCTTATCAGAAAAATCTTATTACCGGCTATTTTCCTCTCATACAGCCCTCCCAATTTCAGCCATAGGCTAGCGACTGAGGTTTCCATAGACACATGGTGGAATACGAAATCGTCCAACTATTGTCTAATAAACCCTACCACCTTTCGGTTCATCTTCTTCCAATCATCATCAGACATATCCTTGGATTTTACTGATATGCTTAAAATTAGAGAATATAGGTCCTTGCAATAAAGCAAGTCCTCCATCTTAGCCTTCCATATAGTCCAGTTAGAACCATTGAGGCTGATCATCCTTGATGAGCCACCTTTCATAATTCAAAACTGATCCTACCCGTTCAATGAACTTAGCTTTGATACCACTTTGTTGGGGGCCTTGCACAAAACCTTAGGATCTAGCCTCCCAAAACAAACTAAAATTATGGAATAATAATACAATGAACTAAATCAAAACATAAACCACACCAAACCAGGGATTTTTATGTGGAAAACCCTCAAAGAGGTAAAAACTACGGGACCTCGTCCACATCAACAATCCACTATAAAGCAGAACGTTATAACCGATCACAAGCACACACCGCTTGGATCAAACCTTCTTCACTCACGTAAGAGTGGATAAACAATAAGAGAAACAAAGAAGACGGAAAGATCTCACCGATTACGAAGACGTGGAAGCGCTGAGATATGGTAGATCGCCTCTACGAGCATAGCCACCCTTCCACAAGCTTCCTCTCTCTCTCTTTCTCTCTCTCTCTCACATTTAATAACCTTAAGCCCTTTAGCAAACCCTTGCAAAGCTTTAGGAAACCCTAGAATACCCTGGAATACCCACAATCCCACATACACCCCTTTATATAAGAATAGAAAGAGGTAGAATTAAAATACGAAACAAAATCTGCAAAATCTGCGTTTCGGCAATCGCATCTGCGGAACTCTTCGATGATATCGAAGGTCTCTCAATGACAGCTTCGATATCATCGACGATCCTTCGATGATATCGAAACAGGACCAAAACTGTCCAGCGACCAGGGGTGAAAATTCTGTCAATTATCGATGTCATCGAACCACTCTTGATGACAGCCTCGATTTCATCTAAAGTCCATCGATGATATCGACAGGACCAAAAAACTATCCAGTGACCAGCGGTGAAAAATTCAACAATTATCGATGATATCGAAACTGGTTCAATTTCATCGAACCCAACAATGAGGAGAAAAATCCCCAATAAAATTGTGCCCCCAATAACCAATCTTAGACTTCATCCATCCACATCATCATGCTGCTTCACTCCCACATATTTTTCCCTAATGCATGTAAGGGAAAGTGCCCTAATGCTCCGATATCAGGCCTGTCACACCCCAAAACCAACTGTCAGTCTCTTTAACTTCCCGAGTGTCAATCGCAAATTACTCCAGCTACTTCACCATGCACCAGACTTGGCGAACAAGCTTACCAAATTTCCAAACTCCAAATTTGGTTTGGTGGAGGAAATTTTTTAGGCGAGCCATATTTATAGTGAAAATATAAAAAGAGCAAACCGATTCTTCCAAGGAAAGGTTGTCAAAATTATATTCATACGTCATGCAAAATATCATTCAAAATACATAACAATTATATGCCCAAAATAATAAAAGAGAAAGAAGCCATAATAAGAGCATACGTCAATGTTTATAGGCACCTCGAGCATGGTAATGTCCTAAAAGCATATACAAAAACATGGGTGTGAGCACACAAGCATACAGCGTGCCGGAAGGTGAGCACAACTTATCATGGATATTCCTCAATTACGAGAGATATCACAAACATAGGCATTATAACTACCGTTAAGCATGTTATCACAGGCATAATATCATAATCTTATAATGAATGCTTGAAGTGTAGTATCACAGGCCAGTAGGGACTTCGCACCAAGGGTCACAACTCACATTAATCTCATACCTTTTGGAGACTGTGGCCCACGAATATGTGCACATAGAATATATTTATGCATTTACAATCCTGAATACATGAATACTATACATATGTCGCATTTACAACCCACGCATTTACAATACCCACGTTTGTATGCCGTTTATGTATCATAATAGTCAAAACCATATTCGTAATTAAATCAAAACTCCAACGTTATTTTCTCACAATGCCCATATATACATGTCTTCCACACAAAGGATCGAGCCTAAGCTCCCACACGACAATGTGGATGATGTTATTTTTCCAACAAGCATTGGAAAAAGGTTTGCGGCTCGTGTAGTGCTAATTCCTCCACTGTTCTCTTGTATGTAAGCCGAAGCAGCCCGTTAACGGCATTCTGAAAGCATTGTTGTTCATGCTTTCGGTGTTCATGCCGTAAACTCTCGTATACTCGCTTTGTTCATGCATTGTTTGTTGTTCATGAAGAACCGGCTTTCTCATCTTTCCGATATCGGTTGTGGACTTCCGATATTCTCCGATCCCGTATGCTTTCTCTATCGTGTATGCTTTCGATATATAATTGATCCGTTAGTGCTCTCATGCTTTCTTTCTCCGTGCCACGGCGCGATATTGATGATCCGTTAATCATGCGATATGGACTCCGCCGTTAACGGCTTTTTATATCATGCTCATCACACCAATTCCCATCCGACACGCAGCAATGGACGCGTCACCAGTGCATCTGTAGAAGCACTTTCTTTCTCATCACCTTCGACTAAAGTGTCAGATGTCTCAACGCTAATGGTTATAATACTGGTACGTCTTTAAATGACTCATATGATTCTAAAAGAGAATTCAACAGAATACATGTCTGATCTTCATCTTCTCATCTATGTCCAACAATTTACAAATGTAGGCCTCAACGTCAGCCCCTTTCGTCATCTTCGGATTGAACAACTATATCAATTGTATCTTTAGATAATCTTTAGATACAAGCAATTCTCAATAAACTTCTTCGCATAGATGTTCTTTAGTTTTGCTCTAATTTTACTCATGTATATAACAACTTATTCTATTCTTATTCTTTTATAGATTTTGATCCCTTTTCTAAGGAGTGCATATCCTTGATGAAATAGAATACTTTCTACGTTGAACAACTGTATCAATTGTATCTTTAGATAATCTTTAGATACAAGCAATTCTCAAGAGACTTTTTTGCATAGATGTTCTTTAGTTTTGCTCTAATTTTACTCATGTATGTGACAAATTCTATTCTTCTTCTTTTATAGATTTTGATCCCTTTTCTAAGGAGTGCATATCCTTGATGAAATAGAATACTATCTACGTTGAACTTTCGTTAGATGCTATTTCGATCTCTAATACTACTTGTCAGGACTCACAAAAAGCACATAAAGTAAAATCATCAAGTAATCACAATCGTACAAGCAAACCCAAACAAATAAACAATCCAAATTTTATGTGGAAAAATTCTAAGGGAAAAAATCACGGCACAAAGCGACAAGTAATACATCATGAAAGTAAAATTACAAGAGATAGCAAATCTCGCCGATTCAAATAACTCTCGAATCTCTTTTAAAACCTTAGTTATGCCATTGAATCCCTTTAGAACAAATCGCGCAGTTATGCAACTATGTGCGAACGCTCGATTGGGACCTTCGATGATATCGACGTACATCGAAGACCCATCGATGCCATCGAGTAGTAACATCTAAAACTGTTCAGTAATCAGTTATGATTTTTTCAGATTTTCTTGATGGGATCGAGCTTCTATCGATGGCATTGATATCTGTTAAATGGGATCAAGTGATCTGTCGATGACATCAATAAACTCTGTTATAGACATATTTAAGACTGACAACAAAAATTACCCTGAATAAATCACAAAGATCCGTCATTACAAGAAAATGGGGTTTTAGCCTCAGTTCAAAACTGTGGCTTAAAAGGTTATCCAAACTGAGGTTGAAACCCCCGTAGCTAAAGGCTTTCGCCTCAGTTTTAGCAACCGAGGTTAAAATGGCTTTTATAGCCTCGGTTCTTCAAGTTAAAAGAACTTTTTTGGCTTCAGTCTCGAAATGAGGCTAAATCAAAATTTTAGCCTTCCACTGTTTCCAACTGAGACTAAATCCAAATTTAGCCTCAATTGTCTCCAACCGAAGCTAAAACTATTTTTAACCTTGGTTCTCAACAATCAAGGCTAAGCCTTTAGCTACAGGAGTTGTTGTCTCTGTTTAAATAACTAAGGCAAAACCGAGACTAAATAAGGATTTAGCCTCTTTTGGCATCAACCGAGGCTAAATTCGGTTTTTGACCTCATTTCTCTATCAACCAAAGCTAACAATATCATAATCCACAAATGATTGAACCTGTGCATATTTCACCCATTTAACATTCATCAAGACAACAATCAGCACAATATCAACAAAAAAATTAATGGTCTATTTAAAGTTTTCAAAACAAACTACAAATGTTTTCCTTTCCTAGCCTTCCACATGAACTGTTTCAGTAAGGTCTCCTTCTGGACCGATCAGATGTCTACAACACCAACCTCACTGGCCATGATCATGTGTCCACTGTGTGATGTAAAAGCGATTGGGGCGCAATCCATTATGATCCAATGTCGCTCCAAGATAGCGGCAATCAGTAACTGCATTTATACAATAAATATGAGTTCAAAATACTCATGTCACATGCAGAATCATTAAAGCATGAAAATTATTCGTACAAGGCCTTTCTATCACAATTTAAGAGATCTGTCAAGGTTGCAACTTACAAATTGAAGGCCACTAAAAACATGATAGAAGTACTTTGAAGTTGTAATGTCAATGAACCCTGTCCTTGGAACTGCACTCTATTTGCTACAGCATCTACCCAATGCAGCACTAGTAAAAGCAAGAGTGTATTCTAGCACACTTCCTGTATGCATGTTGGTTTTCTACAACAGATCTGCAAGGAAATATATACTGCTCAACATTTGTTGTTCAATAGGCAACTCTACAAGTGGGCCCGCCTAACACCTTTCTTGAATCCCAACCTTTCATCTGGTGAGCCTAAATAGGTCATGCCCCAAAAAAAAACTCCCTTATCAGAAAGTCACCATGCATTGTTAGATTTCATTTTTCTCATAAAATTCAAACTATTGACTATACTATCTATTTGGACGGTTAAGATCATCTATCCAATGGAAGATATTTTTGTGCCAATGGAAGATATTTTTGTAGCACAATGAATAGGAGGGATCATCAAATTGTAGGCCCGCCCCCAGCTAGTTGTCAGGCCCAACAACAGAAGCTGATGTTTTGTTGCATCAAACATCATAGACTACCTCTAATCATATCATTTTCAACAAAAAATCAAACTAGCTGCAAAAAAAATTAAAAATTAAAAAAAAAAAAAAAAAAGGAAAAGGAGTACCTTTCGAGACTCATGAACTTCAGGACCGTTGTATGAATCGGGCATTATGTCAGACAGCCATAAACCATGGAAAGTCGCCTGAGAGAAATCATTAAAAATGCATCAATTTCATACTAAAAATCAAGAAACAGAATCACACGTGCTTTTTTAGCACAGCCAGCAACAACAGAAAGCCAGGTGCACACTTCCGGTGGTGATCTGACTGTTCATCCAGTAGGCCATATCACAGATGGACCCCACAACCATATTATCATCCCCCTCTATCAGATGGATGATCTGTGCTGCAAATGAATAGTTTCTGCAATGGAAAGCAATACTCCAACTTTGCAGCAAGGATTTTTCGATGAGGGAAAGTCTCAAGACACTGCCTGTCCACTAATTCCATGATCAGGTCCACCGATGAACGATCACGAACGCTAGAAGGCAGACCCCACTAGCAGTAAATTTGCAATTCAAGAAAGGAGAAAAGGAAAACAGAGAATGATATTCCTTACATCCAATTGCCGCTGCACCTTCCCCAATCGCTTCTTCGGCCTCTGAGCTGAGCTGGCTTCGATCCCGTCATCGCGTAGAAATCCTCCTCAATCACCTACAAGCCACCGCCTGTCCACTAATTCCATGATCGGGTCCACCGATGAACGATCCTGAACACTAGAAAGCAGACCCCACCAGCAGTAAATTTGCAATTCAAGAAAGGAGAAAAGGAAAACAGAAAATGAAATTCCTTACATCTAATTGCCGCTGCACCTTCCCTAATCGCTTCTTCGGCCTCCAAGCTGGCTTCGATCCCGTCATCGCGTAGAAATCCTCCTCAATCACCTACAACTACAAGCCAGAGAATTTATCATTCAGTGTAATTTCAAATCATAACTTGAGAACAAAATGAGAAGAACTAAGTCATTTGATATATCCAAAAAGATCCCATTTCTCAAGAATAGTAAAAAAGCCTAACACGACATAATCATATAAAAAAATTCAGCAATTTCCATAATCCTCTTCTTCAGCTAAACCTTCCCTTTGACAAGAAAACAGAGAGAGAGAGAGAGAGAGAGAGAGAGAGAGAGAGAGAGAGAGAGAGCAGCAGCAGCAGCAGCAACCCGACTGGTAAAAGTCATTTAAATAATCCATTCAAAATGAAAAAAACATAGAACCCACTTCCCCGAATCTTTCTTCCAACAGGAGGCTGATTTCAGCGCTTCCTTGAAACAATCTCATTGTTTATCATCTCAATCTGTCAAATTCACCAATCTCATTGTTTAACAAACAACACTTAACGTTGAGCGCTTTCCAGATTCCGCATTAAGTAAAAAATTTCACTGTTAACAAAACGGGCCCTAATACAATCAGTAGAAACTAGTAAATGTTCAAGACAAAATCAATCACAAAGAACAAACGCACACAATGAAAAGACTGATCTTACTAGAGTTTTAACTTACTGACACTTGGTCATTTATGGCATGAAATGGAACATGTGGCAAATCTCATGCCACAAGGACCAATGTACTGTATACATGTGGAAAATTGTGGATGAGATCTGAACTGTTCACTCAGCTATTGTGGTAGTGAATGGGGCAAAGACCAAACATCACAATGATTGGAGGATATAAAACAACTAACTTCAGGATATCCATGATATGGATATGAGAATGTGGATATGAGAATGGAGGTACTTAGCCATTGACTCGATTACAACAATCTCTTGGTTGTCCATTGCTTTTGTATGTGTTGCCCACCCAATGAATTGACCAGCCTGAATTTTAGGCAAGGATATGTACACGGTGGTGCCCACCTCTTGCACAGCTTGGATGCCACAAAAAAAGTGCAAAGTTGGCATTTCGATCACATGTAGAGTTGCATGACCATGCCCGCGAAAAGTTAATAGCATGCAGAGTATATGCTTACCATCAAGTGTTTCCATTACTGTCAATTGTCACCAATGTATCCAATGAGCCACAATCCCCAATGCAGCAAATCAACAAACCTGAGAATAGAAGAAAAAAAGAAAAATCAACAAAATTGGAGTTAGACATTTGAACCAAAATAAGCTATCTATTAATAAATCAACAACTGCTCAAACTAGTTTGACATTTGAACCAAAATGAGCTATCTATTAATAAATCAACAACTGCTCAAACTAGTTTGACATTTGAACCAAAATAAGCATCCGCATCGAAGTTTATGGGTCATCACAAGTTTCACAACTTACCAGTACCTAAATATCATTTCCTGTCGATTGAACCATTCCACTATTCAATTCACTTGGGCATCCAAACTCACACTAGGAGTCCACATAATGCATCGCATGGACCTATTTTATCTTAACCGCCTATTTTTATGCACACAATCATATGGGGTTTTTGGACATATCCAATCCATGGGGGCCACATCAGATCAACAGTCTGGATCACCAAACCACAGGCACCACATGTATAAAGTTGGGAGCCTCAGCAAACTGTAGATTTGTTGAGACTCATAAACTAGTACTTTTTTGAGAAGAGCTCATCAATTAATATTTAATACTCAATGGTTACTTTGTTTGAGTAGTGGGGGAAGCAATTGCAATCTGATCATGCCTCCTTTATTTGGCTAATTATTGCAATTAATTCAATGGTGTATCCAAATACGGGCTCAACTAACAGAATTTTAAAGGTCATAGCAGTAGATATGGGGCCCAGTTCCACATTGTTCAGTTCCTTCTTTGTCAGATTGAGTTATTGCAATGCAATTATATATATATATATATATATATATATATATATATATGAAATGGTTGGTTTTTCTGAGCAATAACAGTCTCTGGAGAATTAAGTTTACAATGTTATGATAGTAGGAAATGCACATCGTTATGTAAGGTTATATGATGATAAAACAATGGGTGGGCCATAACTATCAAATCTTATTGATGTTAAGTGAGACCATTAACAAAGTGGGATGTATTATCTGCGAACATGGGCTGCGGCAGATGCAATAAAATTCAATGTGGATACCTCTATTCTCAAGGAAAAGGCTAAGGCAATGGATGATGATCTTGAAGCCAAAAGGGCCCTGATGGTTTGTTCCCTGGAAAATTGATAAGAATGTATGGCCTGTTGAAGTTAAATAATATTGCTCTGAGTAATATTTATAATATTGTCCATTATGAATGCAATCTTTATGCTGAGGATGGCAATAATTGTGAAAAGTCCATTATGGTGGGAAGTGGGTTTGGTTGAATAGTGCATGCGAAAGATCTTGCAGAGGATTTGTACAAATGAGCCCTGTTTGCAGTGTGGGCAGATTTGGTTGATCAAATGCGAAGGCAGAACCTGCTTCGATTTATCACAACTTTCTTGTAAACTTATTTCAATATTATAGCACTATAACTTTTATGCAAATAAAAATAAAAAATAAAATAAAATAAAAAACAATTAAAAAAAAAAACAATAAACAATTAAAAAAATCAAAAAATCAAAATAAAACAAAAAGTAATAAAAAAGAGGGGTGAAAAGGAAAAACAGAGATACCTGGTGGGATAACAGGTTGTTGCAGATAGAGAGATCCCAAAGTAGCCATGAGAGAGAAAGAGGGGGGAGAGGCGCAGAGAGAGAGAGAGAGAGAGAGAGAGAGAGAGTCAGCGGCAGGGAGAGGAAAAGTCCGAATGATATGAGATAGTTTTTTTTTTTTTCCCTTTTATAGCGATCCTTTGCTGGCGCCTGGTTTAAGTTAGCGCCGGCAAAGGGTTCACCCGACCATCGGCTTTGCCCTGCTTTCTTGTAGTGGCATGTTGGTTTTCTACAACAGATCTGCAACAGAAAAGGAAACATACATTAGTTTCATGACTAAAGAACTAAGGCTAGGCAACCCAAACTCAATGAAAGACTAGCCTAGAACTAAAGCTAGGCAACCCAAACTCAATGAAAGACTAGCACATCTAAGGCAATAATTTTATCTGGAAAAAAAGTAATTAGTGATGAATTAGGTTTACAAACATAATTAAATCATACTGAAGAAATTGAAGAAAGCTTGCCACAAAGCTTAGAGATCTTGGACAAACTAAAAATTGAAGTAGATCCAAAACTTAAGTAGGCCCAATGGTAGAAATTTTTTTTTTTTTTTTTTAAAGTGGGTAGAAAAATGCTTAACATTGAAATCTCCCTAGGGTCCACTGTTATTTTCATATGCCATCCAAACCTTCATAAGGTCCTTTTTAACATTGAAATCTCCCTAGGTCCACTGTTACCTTCATAGGGTCCTTGTAGTGGCATGTTGGTTTTCTACAACAAATCTGCAACAGAAAAGGAAACATACATTCGTTTCATGACTAAAGAACTAAGGCTAGGCAACCCAAACTCAATGAAAGACTGGCCTAGAACTAAAGCTAGGCAACCCAAACTCAATGAAAGACTAGCACATCTAAGGCAATAATTTTATCTGGGAAAAAAGTAATTAGTGATGAATTAGGTTTACAAACATATTTAAATCATACTGAAGAAATTGAAGAAAGCTTGCCACAAAGCTGAGAGATCTTGGTCAAACTAAAATTGAAGTAGATCCGAAACTTAAGTAGGCCTAACGGTAGGAAATAACGAAATAAAAAGGCGGGTAGAAAAATGCTTAACATTGAAATCTCCCTAGGTCCACTGTTATTTTCATATGCCATCCAAACCTTCATAGGGTCCTTTTTAACATTGAAATCTCCCTGGGTCCACTGTTACCATCATGGGGTCCTTGTAGTGGCATGTAGGTTTTCTACAACAGATCTGCAACAGAAAAGGAAACATACATTCGTTTCATAACTAAAGAACTAAGGCTAGGCAACCCAAACTCAATGAAAAGGAAACATACATTCATTTCATAACTAAAGAACTAAGGCTAGGCAACCCAAACTCAATGAAAGACTGGCCTAGAACTAAAGCTAGGCAACCCAAACTCAATGAAAGACTAGCACATCCAAGGCAATAATTTTATCTGGAAAAAAAGTAATTAGTGATGAATTAGGTTTACAAACATATTTAAATCATACTAAAGAAATTGAAGAAAGCTTGCCACAAAGCTTAGAGATCTTGGTCAAACTAAAATTGAAGTAGATCCAAAACTTAAGTAGGCCCAATGGTAGAAAAAAAAAAAATAAATAAATAAAAAATTTAAAAAGTGGGTAGAAAAATGCTTAACATTGAAATCTCCCTAGGTCCACTGTTATTTTCATATGCCATCCAAACCTTCATAGGGTCCTTTTTAACATTGAAATCTCCCTAGGTCCATTGTTACCTTCATAGGGTGGCATGTTGGTTTTCTACGACAGATCTGCAACAGAAAAGGAAACATACATTCGTTTCATGACTAAAGAACTAAGGCTAGGCAACCCAAACTCAATGAAAGACTGGCCTAGAACTAAAGCTAGGCAACCCAAACTCAATGAAAGACTAGCACATCTAAGGCAATAATTTTATCTGGAAAAAAAGTAATTAGTGATGAATTAGGTTTACAAACATATTTAAATCATACTGAAGAAATTGAAGAAAGCTTGCCACAAAGCTTAGAGATCTTGGTCAAACTAAAATTGAAGTAGATCCAAAACGTAGGCCTAACGGTCGGGGAAAAAAAAAAAAAAAAAGTGGGTAGAAAAATGCTTAACATTGAAATCTCCCTAGGTCCACTGTTATTTTCATATGCCATCCAAACCTTCATAGGGTCCTTTTTAACATTGAAATCTCCCTAGGTCCACTGTTATTTTCATATGCCATCCAAACCTTCATAGGGTCCTTTTTATTGGATGGCTAGGATTTTGCGCATATCAGCCATGCTATCACATGCAGTAGTGTGTACCACTTAACATACGGATGCAAGCTTCTGCAGCTTTTGTTACTGCTGGTGCCCTAGGGATGGCAATTGGTCCTGCACTTGCCAGTTTTCTTCAAACTAATTTTAAGTTTTTCATAATCACAATCAATGCAGACACTTCACCAGGTTGGGTTATGGCTGTGGCATGGCTCACCTATTTAATTTGGTATGTACTGGGTGATACACAATCTATCATCTTCACAGGTGTGATTTCTTTACCAATTTATTCCTTGACTTCAGAGTAATAAATTTGAAGATGCCCATGCAACTTGGACATGGTGATGCAACCAGATTGCAGGTTCTGTTTCTAGATCTGTAATCTTCAAACATGGATCCAAAACTTACACAACGTTGCAAAATTCAGAATCTGAATCTTTACGCTCAGCAGCAGAAAATTGCAACTAGAAATCTGGATTTTTGTGCAGCAGATCTGAGACAAGAATCCTTTAGGAAGTATGGCATCTAATACAACAGGATGTTGAATATCTGGTTTTGGTACACAACAGACTAGAGTTGGGCTTATGCTTATGGATTTAAATCCCACCAGAAATCCACATGCAGAAGTAGGAATTGGAATGGTCTGAATCTGAATTTTGTCATAGCAGATTCGAAACCCTAAATCTTTATGACACCATACTCGCATCGAAACAGAAAGTATTGGACTGTGGTTCAACCCAATAGCATCCCAGCATGATCAACCCCTCCCCACCGCCGTTGGGTTGTTATTAGTGTGGAAAGGTTATTGTTATAGTTTGGAATGGAATGAGACATATGGTTTAGGTAAATAGGGCTGGATTTGGGTCCCTACTCATGGCTATCAAATGGCTAGGATCAGATCAGGGAGAAATCTAGGTATGGCCAGTCTATGGTGGGTCCCATCAGATCAACACAGTTGATCACTAAGCAATGGGCCCCAATCAAAATGCTTGTGTTTGCTCCGAATCGGAGCCTTTTTCCAAATTCAGTCCGTCAATCAGAAAATTTCCAAACATTTCTGCTCCTAATTCTTGACATAAAAATTTCATAAAATTTCACCATAAATTCGAACCAGAAATTTGGGTTCATAATACATGCATCTAACTATATGCATCAATCTATTCAGCTCGACTTTCACAGATACATTTCAATTTACATATCAGCACAAACTACATTTTCTCACAAAAAAAAAAAAAAAAACTGTAGTTTTCTTTCGTTCTGATCTTTCACAGATACATTTCAATTTACATATCAGCACAAACTACATTTTCTCACAAAGAAAAAAATAAAAAATAAAAAAAAAATCTGTAGTTTTCTTTTGTTCTGATCTATAAACCGAATACTCAATCCTACCATCAGAATCAATACCAAAGAAAAAGCACAAAGGGAAATTTGGTAGAACTTCTACAATTGAGAAATCTGAGAAAATGGCGGTAACTAGTATCATTCGAAACAGAGAAATATCGAATCCGACGCAGAAAATCAATGCAAAAAACAAGCAGAGATTAAAAGACGAAAACAATCAAGAAAATTCACCTCATATCAGCTTTCTTCCTGGGGACGCTGATTCTCCGATCGGATCGGAACGGAGAACGGAGGATCAGAAGAAGATGATCGGAAGGAAGGAGGAATTTGAGAAGGTTTTCGCCTCGAGATCTTTGACTCGAGCCATCGGATCGCTCGATTTCGAGCGGAGAAATAGGGTTGCTTTCTCGAATTCGGAAAAGAAGAGAAGACGGAAATGAAAATGGGGATTTTATTTTATTTTTTCTCTTCCTTTCCTTCCCCTTTCCAACTGGAAAATAGAGTCGAAGAGGGGAGGTCAGCCTTTTACAAAGTGGGTATAGGAATACGGTAGAGCAATATCTACGTAAATAACTAGAACCGTAGATAGACGAGTCCGTACGATGCCTTTTTTATTTTCTCGCGAAAAGTGATCTTTTAGGGTTCCGAGGCTGGTATTTTGACCAAAATATCTCTGTCTCGTATGATAAGTAGCTGAAAAAAGTAAAAGTATTTTGGTCTTTTTTGGTTCACGTTAGGTCTATACGTGTCAATTTCATTCGCCTAAAAGAAACCTTAATTGTGAAACTTAATTGTGAAAGTAGACGAATGAATCTAAAAAGATCAAAATATCCTTACTTTTTTCAGCTGCTTACTCTACCAGATAGGGGTATTTTGATCAAAATACCAGTGTCCGAACCCTAAAAGGTCGCTTTTCGCGAAAAGTGACCTTTTAAGGTTCCGAGGCTGGTATTTTGACCAAAATATCTCTGTCTCGTAGGATAAGTAGCTAAAAAAAGTAAAGGTATTTTGGTCTTTTTTGGTTCACGTTAGGTCTATACGTGTCAATTTCATTTGCCTAAAAGAAACCTTAATTGTGAAACTTAATTGTGAAAGTAGACGAATGAATCTAAAAAGATCAAAATATCCTTACTTTTTCACCGCTTTGCATTTTCAGATAGGGTATTTTGATCAAAATACTCATCTATGGTTCTAATTATTTCTTTCTAATTTGATTAGTCCATGTTTTTCCTAAACTCCTAAAAGGTCCACGCTGAAATAAGTTTTCGTCTAAAAGTTTTCCATCTATGGTTCTAATTATTTCTTTCTAATTTGATTCGTCCATCTAGTTTTCCCTCCGATGAATGGAAAAGATCTGAAAATTCCATTCTACATGATCAGTGACCATCTAAGATATGTTAAAAAACAAAATCAGTGACCAGACACCATTCACAATGATGATGTAAATAGAATGATATTTGGAATGTTATGATAGGTATAAAATGGTCCACCTATGATGGATAATGTAGATAGACGGTCCCGATCGACACATTTACCTTCCACCTATTGTGGATTATGCATCACATCGATCCAAATGGGATGCATAATTCAGGTCGAATACATAAAAGGGAACAATAATGGACATTGGGGAGGGTAATGGCCAAATATCCTAATCGTTGGTTAGGATCAGCTTAATTAAATCAGGTTCGTTAATGAGCCCATCCGACGTTTAAACGGTCTAGATATCATACATGTATGACGTGCACACTAAGATGGTGTGATTGATAACTATGGTTTAGATGGTAGACTTTGGCCTCAGTTCCTATGTAATCGAGATTAAAAAGCTGACTTATTAGCTTCACTTTCCTAGCAACTAAGTTTTTTTTTTTTTTTTTTTTTAAAAAAAATTTTAACATTTAACCTTCATTTTTACTAAATGAGACAAAATAATAGCCCTTTTGCTCGATTGGTGAGCAACTGAGGCCAAAAGTTTACCCTTTTGACCAACCGAGGCAAAAGGGCAAACTTTTAGCCTCAGTTACTCACCAACTGAGACAAAAGGGCTAGCCTTAGTTGCTCACCAACCAAGGCAAAAGGGCAAACTTTTAACCTTAATTACTTACCAACAGAAACAAAAGGGCAGACCTTTGTTTCATTTCTCAATAACCGGGGCAAAAAGGCAGACTTTTGGCCTCAGTTTCTCACCAATCAAAGCAAAATAGCAGACTTTGGCCTCAGTTTCTCACCAATCGAGGTAAAAGAACGGAGTTTTGGCCTCAATTTTTCATCAACTGAGGCAAAAAGACAGACTTTTTTGCCCTAGTTTCTCACTAATTGAGGCAAAATGGAAGATTCTCACCAACCGAGGCAAAAGGGCAGACTCCGTTGGCCTCAGTTTCTCACCAACCGAGGCAAAATGGATGACTTTTGACCTGGTTTCTCACTAACCAAGGCAAAAAATACTTTTGATGGCCTTAATTTCTCATCAACTGAGGCAAAAAAATACTTTTTCACCTCGGTTTCCACCAATTAGGCAAAAAAGGCAAACTTTTTTACCTCAATTTCTCATCAAATGAGACAAAATGGCAGCCTCAGTTTCTTACCAATTGAAGCAAAAAATGAACTTTTAACCTCGTTCTTTCAACCGAGGCAAAAATACTTTTTAACCTCTCTTTTTTTAACCGAGGCTAAAAAAGAGCAGACTTTTTTACCTCAATTTCTCATCAAATGAGACAACATGGCAAACTTTGGCCTCAATTTCTTACCAACTGAAGCGAAAAATGAACTTTTAACCTCATTTCCTTTACAACTGAGGCTAAAAAGCACATTTAACCTCTCTTATTTGAACCGAGGCTAAAAAATTGAGAGGCCTTGGCTTATAGTGAAAGATCAGTCAATGTCACAATCTCAGTTGTTCCTTGTTTTTCTCCCAAATGTCCTCAATCTACCTACGAAGTGTTGAGGAATTTGGCGGACAAGAGTGATGATTTCCAATAATGTCACCACTTTTCATTTAAGAAGGGCATACCATGGCCATCTAATTTATGCCACCAACCGTGTAACAACTGAACCATCAATACTTCTTCACTACGGCGTTGCGTGATTTGTATTCAAAGAAAACTGTCAAGATCAGTCAATGTCACAATCTCAGTTGTTCCTTGTTTTTCTCCCAAATGTCCTCAATCTACCTACGAAGTGTTGAGGAATTTGGCGGACAAGAGTGATGATTTCCAATAATTTCACCACTTTCATTTAAGATGGGCATACCATGGCCATCTAATTTATGCCACCAACCATGTAACAACTGAACCATCAATACTTCTTCACTACGGCATTGCGTGATTTGTATTCAAAGAAAACTGTCAAGATTCCATTCATAGATTTGATTTCCTTCGAGATGGGTGGGGTTCTCTGAGTATCTAATAGGGTTGGTTTTTCCAAAGACTAATTCCTTCTTCGGAGGACGTTGATTTAGGTTGTGAATCATCCGGTTCTTCTAAAATGGCATTCAATTAAGGATTATTGGTATATTGCATTAATTAAGACAGAGCCTCAATTAGGAAGCTTGAATTGGACTTTGGGTGTATGTTTTGGAATGAACATTGGAGGATGAATATCAGAATGAACATTGGAGGATGAAGATCTGATGTTGGAAGCTTGGTAGCTGTTTGAATAGTTTGTTTTTTTGTATCTGTTTTCCGATTGAATGGAAGCAGATATTAGTGAAATTATCTTAATCGAGGTTGGTAGATTTCAGTAATTAAGAGAGCCTCAACAAAATTCTTGGTTTGAGCCTGAATTGGACTTTTTTTTTTTAATCTGTAAAAAGAAGGAGATACAAATAGATGATGCCCCTCGGTAACAAAAAGGAGAGGAGGGTGCAAAAGGATGATTCTAAGCTAGGATCTGAGGGAGAAGGGACTTGGAGTCCCTAACTGAGCCAAGCCCTGTTCCGTCGAGGAGGAACTCTCCATGAGACTAATGGGGGAGGTCAGCAACCCGGAAAAAATCCATCCCATTGCTCTTCGCTGCCCATTCAGGCCAAATCATCGGCAACTCTATTGGCCTCCCTGAAGGTTTGGGATAAAGTAACCGAGATGCTTCCCCGAAGATCGATCATTCTCCGAGATGCTTCCCCAAATGTAACCGAGATCCTCTTCATCCAATAGAATACGTTTCACGGGGCGTTGTCGTACTTGGATACAAGGTCCACAATTGCTTTCGAGTCACTTTTCACTTCAATACTATTTAGGCCTTGGTCCACACAAAGGTTCAGCCAGTCGACCACCATCATAGCCTCCAGAGAAAGTGAAGATAAGATCACCTTTGTGGTCACAGCAAATACCCCCGCCACCAGATTGGCTTTGGTAACTGTTTGAATAGTTTGTTTTTTACTATCTGTTTTCCAATTGAATGGAGGCATATTAGTGAAATTATCTTGTACCACAACATGAGGGTTGGGTAATGGTTTTTCTTCTTCTTCTTCTTTTTCCTTTCCAGAAGGACGTCTCAACTTTTCCTAGTGTTTTATTGAGAATTGTTTTTTCCAAACTAAAAGCTTGGGAAATTTTTCTAAAAATTAGTTCAAAAGGAAAAAATAAAAAACTTAATAGCATCCTTCTCTCTACACTCACACCACTAAGAATTTCGACGGTGTTATTAGTACTCGAATTCAACTGGAATCCTAATTAAAATCTAATCAACTTTTATTAATTTTCAGACAAGAAGGCAGTTGACTCATCAAGGTGAATCATGTGGAATGATCTTACCATACACAGACAATCCGGCGGTTGACTCATCAGGGTGAATTGTGGCATTGAATCAGATGGGTCAGACCAGGTTCGAGTCAACTCATGTAAATCATTAATACTAAACCATGGGCCTCACTTATCATATTAAAAAAAGAATGTTATGTATCGTAGAATATTCAATATGATTTCACAAGATTTATTTTCATTCAAGAAACATATTCTAGCTAGAGATTCTTTTGACTCTACTAGTAATGAGAATTCGGAATATCAAACATTGATAAATCAATCAGAGATTGAGCAACTAAAAGAAAGTTCAATCTTTTAGGATTCATGGGCCATCCAAAACAATAGCCCAAGTTGGCCCATTGCTACCCTTATAGCTGTTGATGTTGAAATCTGGTTGTCCCCTGCTGCACCGTTGTGTACCTACAAAAATCAAACGAGAATGGGGACAATGGGGGCCCTGGTTGTAGCCGGGGACCCTCCGATGCCTAAGTTAGATTTAAGGCTTAATGGGTGGTCAAGTTGGGTTGGGGTAGATGTGCGTACCTTAGGCAAGGTTTTTTATTTCTACTCCCTTCAGGCCTCTTCCTTACATGGTAATGAATGTACCATGTATGTGTGTATCGTGCAAGGGATCTCTCCTCGGCGTGATTCTTGGGTAAGATATCATTTCTGAATGTGAAACAACCTGCAGTGGTCGGTATCCGAGGAGATCATGTTTGATAGCCGAGGCCGACCTCTAACTCACAGCCTGAAGCCAATAACTCTAGAACTCTAGGTCGTCATCCGGAGTCGATGCGAGGCCTCAGCTCGACAGTCGAGGTGAGTGCTTGTGGTCACCGCTTGGTCGGTAGCAGAGGTCGAGGTCGAGTTCGGTCGACGTCGACGTTTGCTTGATCGCAATAGGGAAGAGATCGGCCAGGCGACCAAGATTATCGTTCCTTGCGCCTGGGTTGTTTGTGAGGGTTGAGGTCGGTAACTCGAGCCCATCTCTTCCGGCCTTCTCATCCGAGCTGAGTCTCTCGATCAGTCCAACCTTACTCCAATTTTACTCACAACCATAGCATAGATTCAAGACTCGGTGACTCGGCTTGAACCAACGGGTCCCGAATTGAGTCGCAACTCGCCTGATTCGGGGTAAATTGGTCTGACCGGGGGTGTTGAGCAGGATCAGGTCCGACCGAGTTTGAGTTGACTCAGACGAGTCTCGATCCAAATTACTAGGAAAATGGCTTGGGCTGATTCGAACTCACCACCATGGATGGTCCCACAAGCAGTTTACTTCAAGAAGCCCAAGATTGCTAACCACAGAGAATGAATTTGGTAGTCGGAAAAATCATACCGGTAAAGCAGACGAGAGAAATGCTAACCAGATTCTGAGAAAACCATCTCAGTGGCTTCCATTTGATTTCGACGCTTGAACTCTTCATCCTCTTCGTAGTCTGCGGCTCCTTCGATAGATCAAAGCTCGACCCTTTCATCCTCAGCTCTTGGATACACCTGACCAGCGCTCGGTTGTCGCTTCTCTCCTTTTGCAATTGCGCGGACACCTTCGTATACCTGAAAAGCTTCAACTGAACAGAAAGAATTAGAACAAATGAAGTGAAAATTGATACACAAGATGGGGCCCACCATTTCCGGCACGTCTGATCATGAGATTGGATTGAAGATGTGAAGAGAAGGGTGAGGTAGAGTGCATGGAAGACGAAGAAGAAACAGCACAATTGGAAAACTTCGCGTTTGATGTTGTCCAAACGGGTTTCTTTAATGGCAATCCGGCGGGCGAAGAGATCTTCTTCTCGTTGCCAGAGCTTGAAGAGGAGAAGATGGCCTGGACTTTCAGAGATTTGCTTTAATGGGTGGTGATGAATTGCAGAAAGGGTGTTCGTGGCAGAGAGGTTCTGTGGTTGGTGCTCTTCGTCAACGGGGATTTCGACGATGTGGGTGTCTCTGCATTCCGCCATTGAGATAGAAATCAGGAAGAAGATGAAGATTTTCGGTTGAGGATGCTCAAATTCTCCTGAGGAATTTGGAGATTGCTAGGAACTTAAAATAGAAAAAGGCAGACACAAAAAAGAAAATGAAAATGAAAAATTCAGTGACAGTGAGAGACTGTTTTGATTTTGAGAGCTGATGTTGGGAGAAAGTCAAGGGGGTTTTCATGTATTTGAAGTGCAGAAAAGCGCCGAAATCTCCAACGGTCATATTTGAAATACGTAGGGATCTATGTTTTTCGGATAGGATACCATGCAACGGTCATATTTGAATCTCCAACTCGAATATGACCGTTTAACAACGTTTCTGCCCCCGGAGAAGGCGCAGAGGACAAAATGACCGAAGGCCAATGACATCAGCATTGTCTTTTGCCTTTTGTGCCCAGGTGACCAAGGGAAGCGGATTGCCTGCGGTCTGTGGGGCCCACCGTTATCTATTTATTTTATCCACGCCGTTCATCCGTTTTTACATCTCAATCTATTGCATGATCCAAAAAAATGAAGCAGATCCAAAGTTCAAGTGGACCACACCAGAGGAAACAGTGGATATTAAATGGCCACCATTAAAAACTTCCTGGGGACCACAAAACTTTTGGATCAATCTGAAATTTGTGTTTTCACTTCATCTAGGTCATTTCGACCTTATCAACTGGTTGGATGGCAAATAAATGCTCCCTAGGAAGATTTCAACGGTGGTTGTCATTACCCCAATGTTTCCTGTGGTGTGGCCCACTTGAGATTTGGATCAGGTTAATTTTTTGTCTCATGCCTTAAAATGATCTGGAAAAACGGATGAACCGAGTGGATATAAAATATTTACATCAAGGTGGGCCCCACAGTGGCTGGACAGGGTCATGAGGTAATCAGCTTTCGTGATCCGTCTGGCCAAAAGATCTTCTGGGCCACTCATCAAGTAGGCCGCAGTGTATGATGAATGTGGTCATTGGTCACTTTTTTCCTCACCTACCATTTTTTCATCCGTTGATGAACGGACCAACTTAGTTTCTGGCCAAAGCATGCTCTCATGGATCGATTCTCTCATATGGGCCGTTAATGGAATGGGCTGGCCCACTTTGGGTTGGGCTTGAGTAGCATATCAGGCCTCAGGCCAGAGCATTTATTAATCTGGCTGGGCTTAGGCTCTCAACAACCCATCACGCACATTCACACATATGTACTTTACATGTTCTATTTCTTTGTAAATATGTATATCCCACCGTGCAGTTGGATGGGACTGATTTTTGGGCCATGGAACATGGTGGGACCCACCTAATGAACAACCTGGATCTTGCACAATAATAGGTGAATGGAGGCTCGGCTGATATTTCTTTGGCCCATCGTAAGCTTCGGTCGAGCCGATGTCTTATTTTGTGGGCCAGTTTGGGCAGGTCTTGGACAGATGGTCCATTGACAACCCCACCATCATAGCCCTCCAAGGAAAGTTTCTGGCCTAGTATTCTGAGATTGGGATAAGTAACTCGTCCAAGTCGACTTCGATGAGGCCATTCAGTTCAGTACACCGAGTCACTCCCTGAGGACACCGGTCAAGTTAATCTAAGTTGCCGGGCCAAAACATGCGAGGATTAAATGGCTCCAGCTGAGCGAGGCAGCGCGCGACGGCTTTGAAGCAGCCAGCAAGCAACGGCTGCGCATATGTTTTTCAGCTGGCTGAAAAGCCTATTAGTAAAATGTGCGCCGGTTTGAAAAATTCTATAAGCACAGAACTCTATGATTTATCTGCTGACTGCAACGAGAGATGAAAGATAGGATTTCTACAGCTACCTAATGAGCTTACCATTATTCGCATACCAACTATCCGGCCCAGAGAGGCTGACAGAAGGCCATGCCTGGAGGAGGTCTAGGTTTGAATTTTGAACTGTTTTGGACTAAGCCATCATGCTGACTCTATTCAAAATTTTAAAATTTCAAGCCTGAGTCCAGCCCATTGATGACCCTAAACTATAGGTCTATACCCTGACTGTAGCAAGGCATCGGCCATACCCAATCAATCGTCAATGAAAAAGCGTAATGCGCGTGTTAATGCAAAATCAAATATTCTTTTTATGAAATAACCATTTTACCCTTTCACTGTAAGTCCCGTGCTTGTACACGCGTGGCATTTTTCTATTGGCTCTAGACGACGCCGATTGGATACTGACAGGTTTAGTAGTGACTCGACTACTGAAGTGACATCACCGTTCTGTGGGTCCCACTGTGATGTATATGTTATATCTACACGGTTCATCCATTTTGAGATATCATTTTAGGGCATGAGCCAGAGAATAAGGCAAATAAAAAGCTATAGTGGACCGCACCACAGAACACAGTGGGGAGAGTCAATCTCACCGTTGAAACTATCCTGAGGCCCACCATAATGTTTAATTGAAATCCAACCTATTCAAAAGTTAAAAAAGAAATGAAATAAGGGAAAAAACAAATATCGGCTGGATCTGCCTTTAGAAGTTTTTAATGGTGGGCGTCACTGTCCTCACCATTGGAGCTTTGGATTTAACTTATTCTTTAGATATTGCCCTAAAATGATCTCTCCAAATGGATGGAAGGTGTGGATACAAAACATACATCATGGTGAGGCCTATGGAACTTGGTGACTTTACTTAAGGGAAGCAGATTGACTAGTGTACCTCACACCGGCTATAATGGATCTGATCATGAGGTATGTGTTATATCCAAACTGTCCATCCATTTGGTGAGCCAATTTTAAGTCTTGTGACGAAAAATAATATAGATATAACTATCAAGTGGACCACACTGCAAAAAGCAGTGGGGGATTGAACTTCTACCATTGAAACCCTTTCTAGGGTCACAAAAGTTTTGGATCAATATAAAATTTGTTTTTTCTTTAATTCAGGTCTATGTGACCTTATGAACAGGGTGGATAGAAAATAAATGTTATGGTGGGCCCTATGAATTGTTTAACAGTGTAAATCATTATCTCCACTACTATTTGTGGTGTGATCTAAATGATATTTGCATATAATTATTTTTTGGATCATGCTCTAAAATGATCTCTAAAAATATATATATAAATGACGTAGATATAATAAATACATAACTGTGGTCCATGTATCTTTGATCTCCTTTCAACCATTCCTACAACTAGGAGCTCGAGGAGCATTAGTGCTCGTCGTCGCACCACACGTACCTACACCAACTATATAGCTTTTCTTCCCACTTCAGTACCGAGTCTTGCTACTCAACCTGTCAGTAGCTAATCGACGCCCGACCACTACAGCTGTATTATTAGGCCCACATTACTTTCCTACCATGGTGGTAAGGAGCCCACGCAACCAAAAGCTTTTTTGACATACCCTTTTTATCATTTTATCGGACTCTTTAAAAAAGTTTGTTTGAAAACTCAAGTGAGCCGCACTGTAGGAAAAAGTGGGGATGGGAATGCCAATAATTGCAAAATTTTAAATTCCACCGTGATGTGCATATGCCATCCAATCACCTAACAAGGCAAGGCCCACCAAGACGGAGGAAAAAAGTCAAATATCATCATTATTTAAAAATCTGGCGGGCCCATGAAGATTTCACTAGTAGGCTTCCCCATCCGTACTTTCTCCTACAGTGTGGCCCACTCCGGGCTTTCAATCGGCCTTATTTTGGTCACGTCCTAATGTAAGCCGTGCAAATGATGGACGGCGTGTATTTCCAACACTCAAATGGTGGACCCATGGGTTTTTAGTGCATGAGCTCCCAACAGCAACCGTAAACACGTGAGCTCCATTGGGCCTGTTGTATTGTGTGTGTGACATCCACTCCATCCATCATGTGTGCCCGTCAATATTAGATTAAGGGGACGGAACTGAGCCTGATCGGCAACATAGGTGGGCCACACCACAGGGAAGTGAATCCGACTGTCATCTAATAAGTCCAACCCTTGGATGGCTCACACTGAAGAAACAGACCCTTCTATGCATCGAGTATGGCTTTTGAATCGTTCGTTTGGCTCATTAAAATGGAATTGCTACTAGGATTTTTGGTAGTTGCTTTCCAAATTCACAGCACTTCCAAGTAGGATTGCCAACTCATCAAATCATAGCCGACTCATTCGGACTCAGTAACCCAAGCTCAGGTGAGTCATGACCAGACTCGGACAGGAGAGAATTGGGGACGGCCCTGCGGGTCAAAAGACCATGATATGCATTTTAATAATGATGCTGCATTTTCTGAAAAAAGGACTCGGATTGAGTGGGACCTAACACCGCGTGGCTCAGCGGTGTTAAATGGATTATGTGTCTCTATGAAAGATGAACTGTAACACCCGGCCTAATTGAAATAGTGTCTGTTGAGGTCAAAATCTGGTTAACCCTTCTCCTCTCTTTTACGTACTCCGAACAGGCGTCAAGCTGGGAATCCTGCACATAAACCAGAAGCAACAGACCACAGCTGGCGGGGACCCTCCGATGCCTAAGTCGACAACAGAATGCGGGTCTATGTTTAGGAGATGGGGGAGAGTCTCGTATGTTGCGTACTGCTCTCGTGGGATGTTGTACTATTTATACCTTTCCTTCGTTCGATCTTCGTCCGACAATCTCGGCACAATCAGTGGGGTTCGCAGATCGTGGAGATACTGCCTGAATCCGGAGATCATGTCTGCGACGTGCGCATCTGCGGACGGGATAATAGCGCATATCTATTCATGGCAGTTTCTCCACTTAGCACGCGAGACCTTTATTTTCGGAGACGACTCGGCTCGGATAGACCGAGGACGTCGATACTGATCCGAGCTGGTGATTGGTCAATCCGAGCTGAGTTCTTGATCCGTTGATAAGTTGTGCAGTTAATCTACCTCGGCCGTCATGACGGCCGCTTTCTTGCTCTGCCCATGACCCGAATATTTTCTCGTCCGTTCTCGGACGGAAGATAGTCAAGGATGGGAATTTCATCTAAATCCACCTTCCTATTACCGTGACGAGGCTCGGACTCCGCTCGGATGGCGGACAGTTGATCCCTCTGATTGTGGTCGTCTCGGATCGCCCCATAACAGAAGCCCCCTGCTCTCTGAGGTCATTTATGAGCTCGGAGAGCAATTACTTAGAAGATCCTTTGCCTCTGCCCGTTGGTACGCCTCTGCCCGTTGATGCATTTATGGCTCTCGTGTGAAGCATTGTGTACTCGGGATTTAGCGGCTTCGGACTAACCGCGAGCAGACACGTGGCGACGGTTAGGATTCCGAATCGTCACCGGCTTGTGAGTGACCGCCATGTGTGCTTGAGGCGTCGTATCGAGCGCTCTTTTTTGCGCTCGGGACCGTGTGGATTAACTCTCACATCAATCGAGGAAGATATCGTTACCTTTACCATGTTTTGAACCAATGGTATGTTACCACGTCGGACTCGGAGTCGGCCAGATAATGATTCCGACGCTGCCATTATTACGGCTCATTTAATGAAGAATCTCTTTAGTCTATAAAAGGCCCATCCGGGGTCTTCGTCCGACTGCTATCGTTTGTATTTGAATTGTTTTAACGGAGAAGGCGATTTCCGGCGAAGGCGATTTCCGGCAGAAGTAGTTTCCGTCATAGTTCTCACGCTTGCTGAAGCCATCTCCGGCTACTGTCTGGTGAGTTTAATCTTAAGCGTCCTTGTTCTGAGATGTCTTCCGATAGGGAAATGAATAAAAGCTACAATGACGACTCCGAACCGGGGAGTTCAGGTAATCGAGGAGAGGCCTCCGGGGGCTCTTTCGAGGCGGTACCTTTATATCCTCGGCCCCAGAAACGGACGGTAGCGAGAACTCACGCTCGCCAAGTTAGTAAGAGGGCCAGCAGGAAAGGGCGACGAGCACCCGTAGAGCAGCATGATCGATGTGCCGAGATGCCTCTGGTGGACGGTCGTCGGAACTGTTCTGTGGGGCTCCATAATAATGGAGTCTCAATGGGATGGATCCGCACGGGTCGACATACCTCGCTCCGTTTGGATCGAGCCCCGAGCCTACTGACGCTGCTGGCAATCCTGCGGCTGGGGAGATAGCCATATTTTTGTGTGGCTTATTATGCGGACTCCGTCTCCCGATGCACCCCTTCATCCGAGCTTTAACTGCTTACTTAGGGCTCGCACCTGGGCAGTTTACGCCCAATGCTTGGAGGGTACTAATCTCCGCTTACATCATCTGGCACCAAGTGGGGAACTCGGCGTTGACACCCGCCGAACTCATGAGCCTGTACTTGGTAAAGCATGAAGGCAACGATCCCTGGTACTACTTCGCGACCAGAGGTAGTAAGGGGTCAGGGCTCGTCTTGGGTCTTCCGTCCTCGAATAAGGACTGGAAGAACAAGTGGTTCTGGGCCGCAGGCGAGTGGGAGGCGCCGGCAGCGGAGGTCGGGGCTTCATCGACTCCGGTCCCGTTCGCTTCACTATGCCAGGTCGGGTCGAGATCTCTTTGCGCATTGCCTCTTACTTCGCTTTTACTTAAAAGAATAATTGTCTTTGCGTTTCACGAGGGCGTACCCTTTATTACCTCGGACCGGAAGAACCGATTGCCAAGGCGAGGACATATTCGGAGGAACATCGCCGTTGGTCGTATCTCGATCACGGCCGCTAACCTTTACGGTCCTGGCTTTGTAAGACGAGACCGCACCCCACTTCGCTCGGTGAGTATCCTTGCCTTTAGTCAATTTGGTTTTATAGGTCCGAGGTAGCGTTATCCTAACCATTCTTCTAAGACAGCATGACCGAGGCGTCTGGTTCCCTGGAGGAGGAAAGCCGCGTGTCACCGCCGAGGAGATGCGAGGACCGAGCCCCGGCGAAGGTAGTTCGGAGGAAGAAGGTCACACAAGGAGTTCGTCCTTCGTGTTCCGCCTCCGGGGTCGTGACCGGACGGTGGCACTTCCTCCCTCTATCCCAAACATCTCGGGTGGGATACAGCCCATCCATTTCCGCCTCGGCACCCTTGGTTGAGGGACCATCGCATCGCGATTGTGCCCCCAATTCCAATACTCACGGCGCAGCCGCATCCGCAATGTGTCCCCAATTCCAATACTACACGGGGGCGCCTATGGGGGCCCCTGGTCGGTGTTGATATGGTCGCGCCTCTACGTGACCCGTGCCTTGCTCTGCTCCGCAACAGGGACAACCCCTCCTCTATCCGTCGCGGCTCCCCCTGATGAAGGAGCGAGGTTCGAACCTCCGTTGATAGCTGTCCCGTCATCCTCCGAGAGGGAGGAAGCCGTTCGGATGGCTGACGCCATGATTACCAACCGGGTAATGAGGGGAGGCCGCACACGACGTTGAGGGTGAGGCCCAACCCTCACCGGGTAGTCTGACGGGAGCCGAGGAGGCGGCATGTGCTCCTACCTCAAGCCTGCATCTGACGAGCAGGGAGGTTCGAGCCGGGTTATCACATGTCTTGTTTGACAGACTGGGCGGCGAAGCACGTTACGGAGGAATCCATTTCGCGCCTCCTCGATAAACCTGGACGACCGCTTTTTGGAAGATTTGGCTGGAGTCTTCTACCAGGTACTTCCTGCTTCTTTAAGAGAGTTGTAGCTACTTTTTGCATTATTATTCCTTTCTCATTTCCTTGCTTTTGACCAGTCCGTTCCGAGGATCCTTCTATGTTGGGAGAGGGTCCGAGAACGTCGAAAAATTGACGCCGAGGTCGAAACCCTCAGGAGCAAGGTGGGGGCCCTCTAGACGGAGACGGAGATGCTCAGGGCGGAAGCGGGAGTCTTACGGGACAATGCTTCTATCCTTCAGCTGGAGCGAGCGATCCGTGGCATCGGCAAGGTAGCAGTGCCCGAATCGCTCCCAGCCCGGAGGGTCACGAAGGACCTCGAGGCACGTCATGACGCGGCCGTGGCCGAGCCGGGTCACTCCAAGGTCCGTGCCGATACCCCCGTGGTGAGGTTGCCCGACCGAGTGAGGACCGGAGAGGATCAAGGCCGAAGCCGCAGAGAGAAAGCGAGCCATTGCGCGGCCCCGAAACTCGAAGATCGAGGCCGAGGCCTCCTCGCGCTGGCAATTGCCGCGGCAGAGAGTCCCACAAGACCTCGAAGGAGAGGGACACGAGGCCGCCAAGTTTTACGACCGCGGCTTTGACGAGTGTCTTGTCGAGGTTCGGGAAGCCGTGACCCGACCTCGACCTCGATCCTCCCCGCCCGAGGACCCTACCGATATTGTCGCCGAGGCGACTAACCAGATCAAGCCCCTGCTCAAGCTCCTCCGACCCATCAAGACTCCGCTCCCTTGTATTACCTTTTTTGTACTACTTATGACATTTAATGAAAGAGCCGATTTTGGATTACCTCTTTATTGATTGTTCTTGTTCTACCAAGTTGTGTGGTCGAACCGAGTCCTTGATTCGTTAGGGTGTGATTTGGGCCTTTGATCCTTAAAAGGATCAACTCGCTTTCGCTTTCAGCGATGGGCCTTCCGTGTAGATGGGTCCGACTCCCATCCGGGGGTCGAAGTTGCCCATTGGCTTTGCCCTCCCGATTAAGGGGGATGCCTTTGTAGAAATTGGTCCGACTTCCTTAATGGGAAGTCGGATCGCCTCGTGATTTCCTCTCCTCAGTTGGGAGGGGACGACCTTGTAGAATCTATTCTTCTTGATGACAAGATTAAGCCGATCGGGCGTATTTTTATTCATAGCCTTAAAGGCTTGTCGCTTGGAGGCGTACATTTATTGATTGACTTTAAAAGTTAATAAGCTGCTCGAGTGCTTCATCACGGATAGTAAATTTTTAGATGCTCGCGTTCCATGGATGGGGAGTTGACGGCTTTCGAGATCCTCCAAATGGTAAGATCCAGGTTTAGTTGATCTGGACCACCCTGGTATGGTCCTTCCCAGTTGGGACCGAGTGCTCCGGTGCCCGGCTCGGCCGTGTTCTGGAAGACTCGTCGAAGGACTAGATCCCCTGGTCGGAATCGTCTGACCTTTACTTTAGAATTGTAGAACCTGGCTACTTGTTGATGTCGGGCAAGCGGCGCGGAGTTTCGAAACTTCTCGAATCTCTTCCAGGAGATCTAAATTGGCGGTGATTTGCTCGGTATTTTGATTTTCATTGTAATTACTCACTCGAGCCGTGGGGAGGCCGATTTCAACAGGCACTATTGCCTCCGACCCATAAGAAAGAGAGAACGGAGTTTCTCCAGTAGAAGACTGAGCCGTGGTCCTGTACGCCCAGAGGACGAATGGAAGTTCTTCCGGCCAGTTGCCCTTTGCTTTTTCCAGCTTCTTTTTGAGGTGGTGCTTGATAACTTTGTTTACTGCCTCGACTTGCCCATTGGACTGTGGATGCCGAGGCGAGGCGTAAGCATTCGTGATTCCAAGCTTTCTACACATACCCCTGAATTTGTCATTGTCGAACTACCTGCCGTTGTCTGAGACGATTGTATTTGGCACTCCGAATCTACAGACGATGTTCTTCCAGACGAAGTCAATTATTTTTGTTCGGTAATTTTTGCAACGGATTCGCCTCGGCCCACTTTGTGAAGTAGTCGACAGCAACGATGGCAAACTTGACTTGTCCTTTTCCTGGCCGGCAGAGGGCCGATGATGTCGATTCCCACTGAGCGAAAGGCCACGGACCGCTCATGGAGTCATCTCTTCCGCCGGTTGTCTAGGCACGGCCGCAAAGCGTTGACATTTGTCACATTTTCTAACATACCTCTTGGCATCTTCTTTGAGAGTCGGCCAGAAATATCCTTGTCGAAGGATCTTCAAAGCCATGGCTCCTACCGCCGCAGTGGTTTCCGCAGATCCCTTCATGAATTTCTGATAACATATTCTGCTTCCTCGGGCCGGAGGCACCTGAGGTATGGCTGTGAATACCCCTTCTTATACAGAGTTCCATTCAGAATGACGTATCTTGCTGCTCGGACCCTGAGACGTCTGGCCTCTGGAGAATCTGTCGGAGGGGGGAGTCGGTCAGCACGATGATCGAATGAGCTTGGAAATATGGACGCAACCTCCGAGCCGAAACAACCAAGCTGAGTGCAAGCTTCTCCAGAGCGGGGTATCTTGTTTCTGCCGGTACCATGGCTTTGCTCACATAATATACCGGGTGTTGTTTATTCCCCACTTCCCTGATCAGAGCCGAGCTGACAGCTGAAGCTGAGACCGCGAGGTATAAAAACAAAGATTCGCCTTCCTCCGGTTTTGATAGTAGAGGCGGTGAGCCCAGGTATTGTTTCAGCTGCTGGAAAGCTTGCTCACATTCGGGCGTCCACTCGGCTTTCTTATGACCCTTCAATTGCTGGAAGAAGGGGAGGCATTTATCGTGGCTCGGGATATGAAGCGTCCGAGCGCTGCTACTGGTCCAAGAAGGCATTGTATCTCCTTGACGGTCCCGGGGCGAACTCATGTCGAGGAGTGCTTTAATCTTATCTGGGTTAGCCTCAATACCCTCCGTCGACTTGGAATCCGAGAAACCTTCCCGAGCCGACCCCGAAACGCACTTTGTCGGGTTCAATTTCATTTGATATTCCCGAGGACTTCAAAGGTTTCTCCGAGGTTTGCTAAGTGATCGGATGCCTCGACACTTTTCACCAACATATCATCGACGTAAACTTCCATCGTACGCCCGACCGTCTTGCGAACATCCGGTTGACTAACCTCGATACGTGGCCCCAGCGTTTTTCGTGCCAAATGGCATGACCCGTAGTAACAATGAGAGCCTCTCTCGGTGACAAAGGTAGTCTTCTGTCTATCCGGGGATGCATCGCGATCCGGTTATAACCAGAGTAGGCATCCGAAGGAAAGCAGTTCGTGCCCCGCGGTGCTGTCTACTAGTTGATCGATCCGAGGCAGCGGGAAACTATCTTTCGGACATGCTTTATTCAGGTCTGAATAGTCCACGCAGACTCTCCACTTGCCATTTGCCTTTTTAACCAGCACCACATTTGCGATCCATTCCGGGTAATGTACTTCTTCTATGAAGCCGGCGTCCAACAGTACCGAAACTTCGTCCGCAATGGCCTCACACCGCTCGGCATCAAACGGTCTCCTCTTTTGCTTCACAGGGCTTGTGCTCCGGATCCACGTTCAACCGATGGACCAAGACATCCGGAGAGATCCTCGCATATCCGCGTGCGACCAGTGCGAATACGTCCCCGTGTCGTCGCAGAAAGTTAATAGCTCCTCAATGTTGCTCAAAGGCGTGAGTGATGTTCCGAGCCGAACCGTCTTGCTAGGATCGCCTCGTCAAGTGGTACCTTCTCCAAATCTTCAATTGGCTTATTCTCGAGGGTCCGCGCGGGTCCAAGACATCGACAAGGAGTGCTTGCTTTACGATGCACCCTTTCGAACCGCAATAGCATAACATCTCCGAGCCTCGCGTTGATCGCCTCGGAGGTAACCCGTCCGCCTTCTTCAAAGAAGAAATTTCATCATCGTGATAAGTAGACACGACCGCCCGCATTGCATTGAGGGAGGGCCTGCCCATAATCACGTTGTGCACTGATGGTACATTGACAACAAGGAAGTCCACCATCAGGGTGACTTGATGTCGCCCTTCTCCCGCGGTCACCGGGAGGGAAATGGCCCCTTCGGAGATTACTTTTTCTCCGGCAAATCCGTGTAAGGGGGTCTTCACAGGTCTGAGACGAGACTGTGGAATCCCCATTCTTTCGAAGGCTTCAGAGTAAATGACGTCGGTGAGCTTCCGGTATCAACGAGAATCCTGTACACCTTATGATTAGCTATGGTCATAGTGACTACCAAGGCGTCATCATGTGGGTGTTGGATCCCCCGAGCGTCCTCTTCCGAGAAGGTGAGGCTACAGGGACTGACCCGTGGTTCTTTGTTAGGGCGCTCGGTAAGGTTGACGTAATGCTCTGGACTCCTTCGAGAATGAGCTTTTCGGGCTCTGTTTGAGTCTCCTCCGCCCGATGTGCCTCCGAAGATGGTGCGAATCTCCACAGGTTCTTCGGTTGGATTTTTGGAGCGTTCTCGTACTCGCTCTTCTTTCCGAGCAGCTTTTTCTTGTTTGGTGTACCGACGTAAATGCCCCTTCCTAATAAGGGATTCAATCTCATCCTTGAGATCTACACATTCACCGGTATTGTGGCCGTGATCCCGATGAAAGCGACAATACTTGCGCTTGTCGCGGAGTTCTGGGTCTGCTCTCATACAGACTGGCCAGTTGAGAAGTTTTTCACCTCGGATATCCAATAAGATCTGCTCTGGTCGTAGTGTTGAGAGGTGTGTAGGAACGAATCTCCCTTCCGGCTTTCTCGCTTCGGCCTACGACCCCGAGAAGAATGATCATCCGAATTTTTCCTTGGAGCTTGGGGCTCTTCGTTCCTTGGCCTCTTCCCTTTCCCATTCTCGCTTACTTGGATACTCTTGCGGGTAGCAGAGAACTCCTCAAGATGGACGTATTTTTGGGCTCTAAAGAACGAGCTCGGCTAACGTCTTTGGGGTTCTTCCCTATAGAGAAGGCGAACCTTCCTTCCCTCAAGCCGCCGCGCATACTGCGGCGAGTGCCATCTTGTCGTCGTAGTCTTCCACCTGTAACGCCTCCTCGTGGAATCGGGCAATATAATCTTTTAAGGATTCTTTTGGCCCTTGTTTGATGGTGAGCAGGTGGGTATTGGGTTTTCGGCTTCTCTTATCGCTTATAAACTGGGTAAGGAATGACCGAGACAACTCTTCGAATGAACTTATGGATCCGGCTTGAGCCGACGATACCAACTCCGAGCGGATCCACCATGAGTGATAGAGAATCCTCGCACATCATTGCATCGGTCGCGGTGCCCAGACCGCATCCACGAACGATAAGCTTCCACATGTTCTCCGATGGGTCGCCTGGACCGAGTATTGTATGACAGCGAATCCGAAATCTCCGAGGCATCACTGCTCATGATTTCTCGCGGTGAACGGAGGCTTAGTTTCTTCCATCATGGCTTGAACCAGGCAAATGATTGATAACGGCCGGCTTGTTGTTTCAGTAGCATCGTGACTTGATTATTCAGTCCGCAAATCGTGTCTCCTGTGGATCTCTATTTTCCGCCACTTCTTCCCGAGTGTTCTCCCGCTCCGGGATCCTTCTTTCCTTCTCCTTTCCAGGGTGTGACGTAGGTCGGTTGGAGCCAAAGCCGAGGCGGCCGGGACATCCGTTGGGACTTTAGCCGTCACATTCTGGGGAACTCGGGAAGGTTTTGAGCCGACATTGGTGCTCGGTTAGAAGGTTGCGGAGATGTCCACGCCTCGGGCTTCTTGTCGCCGAATGGGCCCGAACGGTTGGTCCAACTTCCGTGCATATTGGACTTCTCCGCTCGGGTTGTTGTTGGGGCTCACGTTCCCGCCTCATTCGTTGCAGCTCATCGCGCAAGGCCTGCACTTCGCCTTGTAAAGCGCGGTATTTGTTGGAACGATTGCGAGAACGTTGAGAAGGGCCCGGAGCGGACTCCGCATGAAGTAATGATGAGGAGCGGGTCCGCTCCTGCCCACCACCACGCCTTTCTTCTTCCCTCTAGCCATCGCTATTCGTCATTCAGGAAACCGACTTTTGTATCGGTTTCCCACGACGGCGCCAAAAATGTTGAGGTCAAAATCTGGTTAACCCTTCTCCTCTCTTTTACGTACTCCGAACAGGCGTCAAGCTGGGAATCCTGCACATAAACCAGAAGCAACAGAGACCCTGGCTAAGCCGGGGGACCCTCCGATGCCTAAGTCAGGACAACAGAATCTGGGTCTATGTTTAAGAGATGGGGGAGAGTCTCAGATGTTGCGTACCTGTTCTCGTGGGATGTTGTACTATTTATACCTTTCCTTCGTTCGATCTTCGTCCGACAATCTCGGCACAATCAGTGGGGTTCGCAGATCGTGGAGATACTGCCCAGAATCCGGAGATCATGTCCTGCGACGTGCGCATCTGCGGACGGGATAATAGCGCATATCTATTCATGGCAGTTTCTCCACTTAGCACGCGAGACCTTTATTTTCGGAGACGACTCGGCTCGGATAGACCGAGGACGTCGATACTGATCCGAGCTGGTGATTGGTCAATCCGAGCTGAGTTCTTGATCCGTTGATAAGTTGTGCAGTTAATCTACCTCAGCGTCATGACGGCTGCTTGCTCGGTGCCGGTTCCATGACCCGAATATTTTCTGTCCGTTCTCGGACGGAAGATAGTCAAGGATGGGAATTTCATCTAAATCCACCTTCCTATTACCGTGACGAGGCTCGGACTCCGCTCGGTATGGCGGACAGTTGATCCCTCTGATTGTGGTCGTCTCGGATCGCCCCATAACAGTGTCCTTAAGCATCCATGTGTGAATTGACGCAGGACAACGATCCGATCGCACGTATAAATTTATTACCGGTAAATTAATCCAAATTAAGCCACTAATGTGATTGAATCCATCTACGTTTGGGCCAAACACGGGCCATAGAGCCAATCAGTCCAATTGCACTTGGCAGCTGTCTGTATGAACCGTGCACCACCCAAGGTAGGACGGAAAATTTCGAAACTTGGGGAGGCCAAGGGCCTCATTGGGTTTGTGGTTCATCACGGATTAAAGACTCGGACAACACCCGTAAATGGACAAATTGTGTCGTCCAGTCGGCACCTGGAAAATGCAAGTCACCCTACTTGGGAATAAAAATCTGGATTTTTAAATCAATTGGCCCCGCTACTCGAGTCAGTGAATTAGGGCATTTTAGCCGTCGAATCTCTTCTAAATTCTCACCGAAGGCTAAAGATATTTCTCTGTGCTTGCCTACAAAATCTAACCATTGATCAAGGATCGGTGATCGTTGATCACAAATTGGACCATTGCGGCAGAACCTTGCATCCGTTTGCCGTCAAACTTTGCACAGCCCTTCATCGAGCCATGGGGCACCTATCCCATAAATTAGATGGGTCAGGGGGCATCAAGGCAGCCCCAATAGCCATAAATGGGTCCCATAAGGCCATTTGAAGCAATTAACATAACTCAAGGCCAACTGAGCAATTTTTATGGGTATATAAGCTCTTAAGCTTTTCTCTCTCTCATTTCCACTGAAATTTCAGCAGCTGAGGGAAAGAGAGAGGAGAGATAGAGGAGAGAGAAGGAGAGGGAGAGTTGTGTAGTGTATGTGTGCTTGGGGATTGAAATTCTCCGCACCCACATCCTTACATTGCCGAAAACCCCGACCCGATCGCTGTAGAAACAAGCTACGTTCGATCCAAGGTAAGATTCAGACTCCAATTCATCTCTCTCTAGCAACAAGTCTCATGCATGCACCTTACCACGATTTTCATATAACGCAGGGCCCTGACACGTCAAGTTTATGGACCTGACGCCGTTAGAGCGATCGCAAAAACTTCCGGTCGACATAGGTGCGGATCATTACTTTTAGGTGGCCGATTATCGTGCCTAGCGTAGACCTTAGTAAATGTGAGTGATATATATGCTTGCATGTTGCTGAATTTTTGGAACTTCTTTATTTGGAACATAGACATAGGTTTTCCCCTAAAATTGGGAGACGGGTTTAACTCCCGAGAGCTCCCTAATGTGTGAATGTTTGTTTGTTGGTCTATTAGGAATCACATGTGCAATTCTCCAAAGATATTGTTGATTTGGTATCTTAAACTTCATCACATGCAATTGCTAGGTGCATATTGGATGCATGGTTTGCCTGCCCGTCGATTTGCTGAAATTGTTGTGCTTGGCTTCCATTACCTTGTTGAATTGTATGATTCATGTTGGCGCATGCGAATTAAATTGTTGTGAATGGGTGTATGGTTGTCTGTCTTTACTAAATTGTTAGAACATGTTGATCCTGATCTCTAATTGTTGCTGAAATTGTAACGTTGATTCTTCACATGCGAATGTTTTGGCGGTCTTTAGCATGTTGTTGTCCACATGCCTAGAATGTTGAATTATGCTTGTCACTTGTGAAATTATCCATGAAATTGTTGAATATATGTTATATACCTGTGCACATGTTCCCTTATGAATCGGCCGATCAACCGAAATCCCTTGGGGCAACCTTTTCGTTGGGTTAGCCCACGAGCAAGTTTGGCCCGACTAGTGTTGAGGGTCAAATATTGCATATTAGACCCCAGTTATTACCGGATTTATGAACATGCCACTATTTAAAATTTTAATTTAATCGCAATTGTGATGCAGGGTGTATTTACGAGCTTGAAGGGAAATATGGTGTTAAAAACATAAATTTAACGCGCTGACATCACCAAGGCATTGGATGGGATTCCAGGGGACCAAGATCGGAAGATTTTCACGCCAGAAATCCGAGGAAACCGAGAAACTGAAGCTCAAATGACCAGAAATTGGTCCATAATGTAAGATCACACGGTTCCAACCATCCATTCAGCTCAAAACGTCATACATGGCATGAAGATCATAAATGTACTGTACACGTCGAGTTTCAGCTCTTGGATCACTGGGGAAGTGACCCAATGGACAAATCAGCATATAAACCGTCCATCTGGGGCCCATCTGATATCTGAATGTACTTCAATTTTGGTCGTCACCCTTTGAATGAGGTGGTAAAACCATCAGACGGACCAGATTTCTCACACACATCAGGGTGAGGCCCACTTACGTGAGTGGAGTGTACAGGAAGCTGTGCACTCACAGTGCACTGAACCGCGTACAGCAGTCAAGCTGCGTTTGACCGAGCAATTCCAAACAGAGCAGGAGACTCTGTTTTTCTCCAGCGCCTGGCCGTCCACGGGATGACTGGTGGGCCATCAAAACCACCCCAGATGTATAATCTGAACCATCCATCAGTAGCAGGGCCCAAATTCGACCGAACCCTGATGTATTTCACAGAAAACCGAGCCCATTCGAAGACACAAATCTCTTGCAAATCGACTGTGCGCAGGGCCTCCATCGGCAGATGATACCAAAAAAATCAAGTGGGCCGCGTCAAGGACGACCTAAAACCGTGCAATTTTGACCGAAATTCCGAGTGGAATTCAGTGGACGGCGTGGATTCAGCAAATGATAGGGAATGGGGACCCCACCAGTTACGCAGACCAGATTTTACGCATGCGTTACGCACGGACGTGCGTCCGATCACCGTGGGGATGTACAGCCCAGATGACGTTCGGATCTCTGATCCGAACCGTCCAAAGGCTCTCCCAGGGGGCCTGTACCCTAGCCATGAAGAGGAAATAGATTCCATGCTGATGTCGGTGCCGAAAATCTGAGTTGAACGTAACTCGTTTCTGCGTCTGGTCCGCGTAAACAAAAAGGCTTCCTTTTCGGTTACAATTTCTCTGCGGAAAAGGGATCGGTGGCACGCTCCCAGCCATAGCCTTATAATGTCTGTATAAAAGAAAAACAGAGGGAGGCTGGGAGGAGAATCCTGGAGACGTGGGGCTTGGACGGGAAGCACTAGAGAAGTTTATTTTTCCCTTTTCTTTTCTTTTCTTTTCTGTGGAGATTAGCCCAATCATCATTATGTTTGGCTAAACCTCTTAGCTAGGGCTAAGGGGTGAAGCTTGTGGGGGTGATGGGAAATTCTACATGCTGATTTATTCTTGAATTGATGTGATTTTAGTTTTTATTTAAGAAATTATTTTAGTTATTAATGGTTTATTGTGACTGAAATTACAGTAGATCTGTGATGGCTTGAGTATTTTCTCTCCTTTTATGTTTTATGACGTCAGAAGCCCTGTTGTTCACCATCGTCTCTTGGGCATGGTCTGATGCCTGTACCCTTCCTAACCTTTATGACATGTGATTGGTTGGTAATTAGTTTAATTCTGTTGTTTGCTTTGTCTCCTGGGCATGGTTTGGTGATGGAATCCATTCTAATTCATATACCTTTCATCTTTTCAAAACCACATCAAAAGAAGTTCATTGATTTTCATGAATCAAGTGTAGTTCTCCCTGATCTCTACAAGTGGATCCTCTGAATCCCTAGTTTCCCTTCTCTAAATTTTCTTCCCAGTTTAGATTAATATTTCATCATTATCCTTAAAATTACACTCAATTTAGATTTCATCTTATTCTAGTTCTAGTCCTAGTTAACTTTAGATAACGTACAGGTTTCAGTCCCTGTGGATTCGACCTCGGTCTTACCGAGTTTATTACTACATCACAACCCTATACTTGGGGAGTGAACAAGTTTTAGCGCCATTGCGGGACTGACGCTACGATTTTCTGAAATTAATTGGTTTTAGAGTTAGTTTAATATTAAGATTTTACTAACTTTTAGTTTTGGATTTTTTTTATTTTTTTTATTTTTTTTAATTTTTAATTTTTTTATTTTTTAAAACTAACCTGTTTTCTTGTTTTGTAGGAGTCTGAGATAGAAACTTCTAATTTGGTGATATCTTCCTAATTTCTTTACTTTTTCTATTTTTAGAATTAGGGTTTTATTTTTAGAAATTTTCTAACCTTAGACTTACTATTCTTAAAAACTAACTTGTTTTGTTTTACTTTGTTTTGCAGGATCTTAACATAGGAACTTCTTATTTGGTAACACCTTTCTAACTTCTCCTCTTACTTTCCATACTGCTATAGGATTTCTCCTTTAGATTTAGATTCAGAGTTAGGGTTTCACCATGTATATGCACGAGTGGGAACGTCAGTATGCTGAGAAGAATAACATATATTGGGATGATGATTATGATAGAAATCCACCAATATCTCAAAACTTTTCTGAAACTATCATCGAGAATCGACCGGAATATAAAGATCCACCAGTTAAGAAGTCCTTACGCGATCATATACGGGAGAACAATTCCACCCCACCTAACAAGACGCGTGAATGTTGGGGTTATCATAACTATGGGAGTGAGAATTACTATCACCCATCTGAGAAAAAGAAAACAATGCGTGATTATATTATGAGTGATAATAAGTATTACCAACCATCAGATTCTCCCACCTATGATCTGTATACTTATAATCAGTGGAAACATCAATGTTGGAAAGATGAACCAACAACCTATTATAGTGATTATTTTTTTGGATCCCCTACCTTTGAGATTCAACCAAAATCGATCCAAGAGAATTCATTTCAAAGTGACACAGACTCTTCTGCTGACATGAGGAAATTACTAGAAGAGCTTGAGTCACGCCTTGATAGGTTAGAGGAAGCTTGCTCATCCTAACTACAATCCAATCCAGAAATACAATGCGAGGAAAGTGTCCCTCACTCGCTTTTGACGAAATCTGGAGTTTGGAATGAGGAGTTGGATTCCATTAATGAGCATACGGTTCAATTCCCCGATGAGTCGATCTCAATGACTGTTCAAAAGAATAGTGGAGATACTTGGGTGTCTTTCAAATACAGTGATGATGGCACACTTTCCTTACATGATACACAGGATCTCAAGGATGAGGTTGAGGTTAGTTTATTCGAACCTCAACTGAATTTAGAATGTAAGGAAAGCGACCCCATCCCAAGTGTGCACTACACAGAATTAGATGATGATGCGTATTGGAATGATGATCATAAACGTGCAGCCCAAATTCCCCTTGAATCAATTTCAAGATTGGTCCAGGTTAATGATCAAGACGAACACGAAGTGATCGGTCATAATGAGTCACTCCCCTCACCTGACATGTCTGATTTAAAGGTAGAGGATGAGCCCCTTACAACCTACACTTCTAACTCTTGTGAAACGTGTTTGGACCACTCCTCTGAATCGAATGATGATATGATTTGGGAGATGGACGAGCTACTCAATATGACTCTTGAATTTGAAACCACCTAGTTGAGGCCACCATCTGAACTGTTGAATAATGACGATTCAATGCCTCTTCTGAGTAGTATCAATGAACAGAGTCCGCACATCAATACTTCGTCTACTGACCCTCTATCTGTCTGTGCAGGGCTGGAGCAAGAGAGCACACCTCCATTTACCTTTAAAAATGATGGGTTCCTTGGGCAGATCAGTATACACTTCAATGTGAAAAATGAGTCACTCTCAGCTGAATGTCCCAACTCTTTGGATGATTGCTTGGCACACTTTGCAGAATCAAATGATCCCATGATAAGAGACATAGTGAATGCCTTGCAAAACAATATCTCGGTAGTCATCACTGACCGAGAGAACCCTTACTCTGAAACCCCTCCTTCCACAGATCCTGAATGTTTACCATTAAGGGAGGAGGAGCTAAAAATTGAACCGAAGTCTGATACTTCGGAATGTGTTGAGACTACACCACTTCTTGAAAATTTTTCTCAATTTGATCTACTTGTAGTCTCTGATTCACCATGGGATACTAACTTCGAAATTTTTTCTGACACAGGTGAATCATATATACTCTGGATACCTCAAGCGAATCAACGTCAATTTTTTAATGAGGTACATAAGTTTTTCTGTGAAAGTCAAGCTCCAGGGTGTCCAAGCCTATTGAAAAAATGGCTTTTGGATGATCCTGTTGAGGAACTTATTGAGAAACTTATCAAGATATTGGCCGGAAGAGGAACCTTGCGGCATGACTTAGTAGTTTTTCCCTGCTTTCTTAGGACTAGGGTAGTTTGCTTTTTGTTATTTTAGGATAGACGGTAAACTTAGCGCTCCTGGGAGGCAACCCAACTTTTTCATTCCATTTCATTTTCCTAGTTAGTTAGTTTAATGTTTGTGGGTAACATTGTTGCAAACCTTCACGAGACTACAAATCGTCCACTAGGGGCAACCTAGGGGTTTAAAGGCTTGTTGCATACGCTAAATGCAATCGAGAGCACCTGCGAAAGTGGTATAGGTAGGATTTTATTTTTGTTAGTTTTGTGTTACTTTTTCTCTCGTGCTGATTGGATTCCATATTGAAATCTCTTGGAAAGTCTCTCACGATTCATCATTCGAGTACTATCTTCCCATCACTTCATATTTATTTTTTGTTGTCCCATGTGCATTCCATGCTCATATCTTTTACATTGAGGACAATGTAGATTTTAGGTTGGGGGTGGGAGATTAGGTAACATAATTAGTGTTTTTCTTAGTCTTAAGCAAAAATTGTGTAAAAAAATTTTTAAATTTTTTCTAGACTTTCTAGTAAATTCGAAGTGATTTTGATAGATATCCTGGATTTAAAATTTCAAGATACGTGATGTTGGAAATTTATGACTCTTAAATTCAGTATCTGCTAGATTTCACAGTTAAGTTTGAATTATTAATCCAGGATTAGAAGTTGTAAACATTGATTGAGTCACGATTTCCCATGTCACATCTCGCTTACACATTAAGATTTCAGTTTGAAACTGAAGGGTTAATTTGGTAATCACTGAGCATGAAAAGAACCAACTTAAAAACAAAAATTTCAAGATCGGGCTTATAAAGAAGAATTGAAAGAGTAAGTCGCATAATAGGCATCATAGGTTTGCTCCCTATAGATGAAGATTCGATTCCCCATGGTTGACATGAGAAAAGAGTTAGGCGACAAGTTTTCACCATAGGTTTGCTCCCTATAGGTGAGGATTTGATTCCCCTCCTTGACGCTACTGTTTATAAAGGAAATCAAAGGTTGATAGAATGAAAAGATGATCTAAAAGGCAAGTGTTGGTTTCAGTTTTGGTTGTCATGAATTTTGTTACCAATGATATCATAGAAAGTGACGATTGGATCTCTTAATGATGGTAAGTGAGATTATACTACACATGGAACTCAATGTTTAGAATTATTCTGGTTAATGGATTAATATTTGAACTTGATTATGAAGTTATTGTGAGCTTGATTCCAAGAGAAAGTAATACCCAACATTCATGAATCTTAGAAGTCTGGTATTTGAATTGTTTTTTGAAATATCACTCGAATTTATAGAAATTGTCCTGTAAGACTCAATTTATTTTTCGCATATTTTGCTCGGGACTAGCAAAATGCTAGTTGGGGGTTGTGTTGAGGGTCAAATATTGCATATTAGACCCCAGTTATTACCGGATTTATGAACATGCCACTGTTTAAAATTTTAATTTAATCGCAATTGTGATGCAGGGTGTATTTACGAGCTTGAAGGGAAATATGGTGTTAAAAACATAAATTTAACGCGCTGACATCACCAAGGCATTGGATGGGATTCCAGGGGACCAAGATCGGAAGATTTTCACGCCAGAAATCCGAGGAAACCGAGAAACTCAAGCTCAAATGGCCGGAAATTGGTCCATAATGTAAGATCACACGGTTCCAACCATCCATTCAGCTCAAAACGTCATACATGGCATGAAGATCATAAATGTACTGTACACGTCGAGTTTCAGCTCTTGGATCACTGGGGAAGTGACCCAATGGACAAATCAGCATATAAACCGTCCATCTGGGGCCCATCTGATATCTGAATGTACTTCAATTTTGGTCGTCACCCTTTAAATGAGGTAGTAAAACCATCAGACGGACCAGATTTCTCACACACATCAGGGTGAGGCCCACTTACGTGAGTGGAGTGTACAGGAAGTTGTGCACTCACAGTGCACTGAACCGCGTACAACAGTTAAGCTGCGTTTGACCGAGCAATTCCAAATAGAGTAGGAGGCTCTGTTTTTCTCCAGCGCCTGGCCGTCCACGGGATGACTGGTGGGCCATCAAAACCACCCTAGATGTATAATCTGAACCATCCATCAGTAGCAGGGCCCAAATTCGACCGAACCCTGATGTATTTCACAGAAAACCGAGCCCATTCGAAGACACAAATCTCTTGCAAATCGACTGTGCGCAGGGCCTCCATCGGCAGATGATACCAAAAAAATCAAGTGGGCCGCGTCAAGGACGACCTAAAACCGTGCAATTTTGACCGAAATTCCGAGTGGAATTCAGTGGACGGCGTGGATTCAGCAAATGATAGGGAATGGGGACCCCACCAGTTACGCAGACCAGATTTTACGCATGCGTTACGCACGGACGTGCGTCCGATCACCGTGGGGGATGTACAGCCCAGATGACGTTCGGATCTCTGATCCGAACCGTCCAAAGGCTCTCCCATGGGGCCTGTACCCTAGCCATGAAGAGGAAATAGATTCCATGCTGATGTCGGTGCCGAAAATCCGAGTTGAACGCAACTTGTTTCTGTGTCTGGTCCGCGTAAACAAAAAGGCTTCCTTTTCGGTTACAATTTCTCTGCGGAAAAGGGATCGGTGGCACGCTCCCAGCCATAGCCTTATAATGTCTGTATAAAAGAAAAACAGAGGGAGGCTGGGAGGAGAATCCTGGAGACGTGGGGCTTGGACGGGAAGCACCAGAGAAGTTTATTTTTTTCTGTTTATTTTTCCTTTTTCTTTTCTTTTCTTTTCTGTGGAGATTAGCCCAATCATCATCATGTTTGGCTAAACCTCTTAGCTAGGGCTAAGGGGTGAAGCTTGTGGGGGTGATGGGAAATTCTACATGCTGATTTATTCTTGAATTGATGTGATTTTAGTTTTTATTTAAGAAATTATTTTAGTTATTAATGGTTTATTGTGACTGAAATTACAGTAGATCTGTGATGGCTTGAGTATTTTCTCTCCTTTTATGTTTTATGACGTCAGGAAGCCCTGTTGTTCACCATCGTCTCCTGGGCATGGTCGGATGTCGGTACCCTTCCTAATCTTCATGACATGTGATTGGTTGGTAATTAGTTTAATTCTGTTGTTTGTTTTGTCTCCTGGGCATGGTTTGGTGATGGAATCCATTCTAATTCATATACCTTTCATCTTTTCAAAACCACATCAAAAGAAGTTCAGTTGATTTTCATGAATCAAGTGTAGTTCTCCCTGATCTCTACAAGTGGATCCTCTGAATCCCTAGTTTCCCTTCTCTAAATTTTCTTCCCAGTTTAGATTAATATTTCATCATTATCCTTAAAATTACACTCAATTTAGATTTCATCTTATTCTAGTTCTAGTCCTAGTTAGCTTCAGATAACGTACAGGTTTCAGTCCCTATGGATTCGACCTCGGTCTTACCGAGTTTATTACTACATCACAACCCTATACTTGGGGAGTGAACAACTAGTCGAACCGCGACTTGTCGGTCGTAGTTGTACTACACGAGACGTCGTTCTCAGGTCGTACAATCTGTGGTTCGTCTTGTGGGGGCATATTAGCCTATTGATCGGTCATCCTTGGATGTTAATCATGCTTGGACACGCTTGATTGAACTTGAGATACCTTGTGACCCTTGCGCCTACTGTTAATTATGATTTACGACCCACAAGACTCATGAGCCGGGGATGGTGGTATGAGACACTATGCCCATGTTGTCGGCCTACGCTCGGGTGATGAGCCTCCCCATAGTGACCAGTGAGCACCATGACTCATGAGCCGGGGACGGTGGTAGATACACCATGCTCGTGTTGTCGGCCTATGATGGGGTGACTGCGAACAGGACTTTGAAGTCCCAATTGTTTTCGTATAAGCTTAAGAGCTATGGGATTGACGAATCCACGAGGGCTAAGGATCGTGAGAGTCATACAACTACGACCATTAGAGTCACACGATCGGATTAGGGCAATATTTTTCGACAATGGTATCTCGATTTTGTTGAGGGTCAAATATTGCATATTAGACCCTAGTAATTATCTGATTTTACGAATATGGTACTGTTTAACGGCTCAATTTAACTGTGTTTATGCTGCAATGTGTGTTTAGGAGCTTGGACGGAAACAGGGTGCTAAAAGCATGGAATTAACGCTCCGAAGTCACCAGAGTAAGGGACAAACTCCGGAGGACCAAGATCAACGAATTTACATGCCAGGGATCCGAGGAAATCAAATTGTTCACATTGAAAATCGCCCGAAACTAATCCAAAATGCAAGATCATGGGGTTCCCACCATCCGTTCAGCTCGAAACTTCATACGTGGTATAAGGATCATAAATTAACAGTACACGTCAAATTTCAGCCATTGGATCCCTCTAAAAATGGCCCAACGGACAGATCATCCCCCATATCCCTGATTTGGGGCCCGCCTGATAGCTGGATGTGCTTCACTCTTAGTCTCAACCCCTTAACTGGGGAGACAAAATGGATGGACGGCGTAAATTCATCATAAACATCACTGTAAATCCCACAGGGGATCATGAGCGTGCACACACAAAGGTGCACTAGCATTGTACCTAAGCAGGGGATTCGGTCAAACTATGTTTGACCGCAAAAATCGAAAAAAGGAAGGTCTCTCCTTCCTGTTTCTTCTGCTACGAAACTAGGAACAGGGAGTTTCGGACGAACGGTTGTGGGCCACCATGAAGATCTGAAAAACCGATCCGGACCGTCCATTAGAACCCCAAGGTCTGTTTTACCAAGGCCTAGGTGACGATATTTTAAGAAACAAAGAGGATGGGATCATAACCATTCAAGTAAGAGATGAACGGCAACAAGAAATTTTCGTGGGCCACACCAATAAACTTCTGAAACCTGCCTTTCCTGTCCGAAATTAAGAAAGGAATATAGTGGATTGTGTGGATTTCGCAAAACATCAGTAAAGTGGGTCCCACCAACGTCACAGTGAACTCACCGTCCGTAGCCCTGTTTACAGCGCATCCGGAACCGGGACGCTCCAGGGCGTTTTGCAGACATGGCCAGGATCGATCCGGCGATCCTGGCCGTTCAAAACCATTCCAAGGTGGGGCCGATTAAGCTCAAGGGGCCTGAATGGGTTGGATCGTGCATCAGATGAAGGATTTTGTTGAAGATTATATCAAACACATAGCTACGCTGCATAAAGGGAGCTTCCATCTAAATTTTTACCAGCTGTCAACGCACGAGGCAATTCCGCAGCCAGCACCGTCTTTCCGAAACTCTTCCAGCCTCCCAGCTGCCTTCATTGCGTATAAAAGAGAAGAAAAGAGAGAAAGGAGGGGGATCTTGGCTTCGGCTTGGACGTCTACATGTGAGAGAGAGTAGTTTGTGTTTTGTTTTGTTTTGTTTTTATTTTTGTTTAAGGGTTCTAGCCTGTTGAGGGTCAAATATTGCATATCAGACCCCATTTATTACTTGGATTTATGAACATAATACTGTTTAACGGCCTGTTGTAATCATGTTTATGATGCAAGGTGCAATTACAAGCTGGAACTGGAAATGATGATAAAAGCACAGATTTAATGCTCTGATGACATTAAAGGCAAGGGACGGACTCCAGCAGACCACGATTAATGGAATTACTCGCCAAAGATCCGCGGAAATCGAGAAACTGAAGCTCAAGTGGCCTAAAAGTCAGACAAAATGTAAGATCACAGGGTTCCCACCATCCGTTCTGCTCGAAACTTTATACATGAGCTGAAGAGCATAAATTAACCGTACACGTCGAAATTCAACTCCCGGATCTCCATGGAAGTGGCCCAATGGATAGATCGGCCCATGAATCTCTGATTTGGGGCCCACCTGATATTTGGATATACTTCAAGTTTGGTATCAACCCATTAAATGAGATGTAAAAGAAGATGGACGAAGAGGATTTCTAAAAAACATCTCAGTGGACCCCACGTTAAAAAACGTGTACACCATGTACATGAGGGCCGCCGCCCACCGAACGCATCAAGTCGGGTCAGCAGGCGCTGACCGGACTTCCTTCTTAAAAACAAGTTTTCCCGTTTCCTTCACCGCAACAGGGAGTGCGGACGAACTTCGGCGGGCCATCATCTTGATCCAAACGCCAAATCCGGACCGTCCATTCGTCTTAGAAGGTAAAACCGACCGTAGATGCGGTGATCTTCCAGATTCATGCACGGTACACGTGGAGACAGTGTCCACAACATCTACGAACGGCGGAACTAAAGATCAAGTGGGCCGCACCAATTTTTCTATAAAGATATTCTTTCCCGGATGGTTTTTCGACGCCGATCCAATGGACGGCTTGGATTTCTTCAAAATACATCGAAGTGGAGCCCACCAGCTTCGTCAGCGCAAGTAATAAGCTCTGCTTCGCAGCGATCGTGAAAACCGGACGCTGGTCTTCCTAGTGGGCCCCACTCGTTGCCCATTCCGATGATCCGTGTCGTCCATTTGCTCCGAAGGGTGGCCAAATCCCTGGCCAAGCTTTCCCTTTTAGCCCAAGAACGCGATCACGCGATTTTCACCGTTAAACGAAGAATGAACGGCCGCTTGAGTTGATTAAGCGGGCCACGCCAGAACTTACAAAACCACCCCTTTCTTACTGGTTTTTCATCAGGAGTTCAATGGACGGGGCGGATTTCATCAAAAACATCATCGTGGGGCCCACCGTTCCTCACAGCGTACCCTGTTTACGCAGGGACGCGAGTCCGTGAAAACCGGCCACGGTTGGCCATCCTGTGATCAAGGATGTGATCGAATCAATGATCCAGACCGTCCAAAATCCAGATAAGAGGGTGTTTACCCTATCCAAGAAGTCAAATTGCTCGAATGGGTTGATCAGTTGTCGTAAAATCAGATAAAAAACAGTGGGTTCTGTTTTGCTGCGTAAAACAGGCTACGCCGGAATGGAATCCGACTCTTGGTGGGATTGTGATACACGCATGAAACATATAAAAGGGAGAGGGAGGACGGGAGGAGATTTACACAGAGGGATCTGACTTTGGAGGTAGGAGCTGAGAGATTGAGGGAGGCTGGACGTGAGGAGAGAGAGAGACAGAGAGAAAATGAGTTTGTTTTTCTTTTGCTGTTTTATTTAATTATTTTATTTTGAGAGATCTAGTCCACTCATGTGTGGCTAAACCTCTTGGCTAGGGCTAAGAGGTGAAGCTTGTAGCGTGATGGGAGGCCTTTTTGCGTGTGCCATTGTTTAGACTGAATTGATGTTGATTTGGGTTTTTATTAAGGGAATGTTTTCAGTCTTTAATGGTCTGTTGTGACTGAAATTACAATGGGTCTGCAATGGCTTTGAGCATGTTCTTTTCCTTTTATGTTTATGACGTCAGGAAGCCTTATTGTTCACCATCGTCTCCTGGGCATGGTTGGATGTCGGTACCCTTCCTAACCTTCATACATTGATTGGTTGGTAATTAGTTTAATTCTGTTGTTTGCTATGTCTCCTGGGCATGGTTTGGTGATGAAATCCATTCTAATTCATATACCTTTCATCTTTTCAAAACTACATCAAAGGAAGTTCAGTTGATTTTCATGAATCAAGTGTAGTTCTCCCTGATCTCTACAAGTGGATCCTCTGAATCCCTAGTTTTCCACTTATGAATTCTCTTAAATTTTAGTTTAATTATTTCACAATTATTCCTCAAATCATAATTGGTTTAGATTTCATCTTAACCTAGTTCTAGTTCTGGTAAATTTTAGATAACGTACAGGTTTCAGTCCTTGTGGATTCGACCTCGGTCTTACCGAGTTATTACTACATCACAACCCTATACTTGGGGTGTGAACATAGCCCCACTATGTCGGGCTAAACCTCTTAGCTGGGGTTAAGAGGTGAAGCTTGTGGCGTGATGGGAGATCTCTATGGCTTGGATTTGTGACTGATTGAAGTTTGATTTAATTTGATTAATAGGAATGCTTTCAGTTTTTAATGGTTTATTGTGACTGAAATTACGATAGATCTGCGATAGCTTTGAGCATGTTCTTAGCATTATGGAGGTATTAATTTGGGAACCCTGTTGTTCATCATCGTCTCCTGTGCATGGTTGGATGACAAAACTCTTCCTAACATTCATACCTTTCATCTCTTTGAAGATTAGATCAAAGGAAGTTCAGGTTGCGTTTTAAAGACATATCTTCCAATTGGATGAGGATGGGACTCTAAGTCCAGTTGAGTTCATGAATCGAGCATAGATCTCTCTGATCTCTATAAGTGGATCCTCTGAATCCCTAGTTTCTTACTTTTAAATTCTATAAATTTTAGTTTCCTATTTTACCATTATTCACTCATATTCACCTAATTTAGATTTCATCTTTTTCTAGTTCTAGTACTGGTTACTTTCAGATTACGTACAGGTTTCAGTCCCTGTGAATTCGACCTCGGTCTTACCGAGTTTATTACTACATCACAACCCTATACTTGGGGAGTGAACAGATTTCCCTAACTTGCTGGATAAATGAAGTTAATTAATCAACTTGACTAACATTTACACGACATTGCATTATTCGTTTTGGCAATTCAGCAGTCGAGATCGCACTGAGGGAGTGTTGGTCATTCGTGACCGTTAGATGTTGTCACTCAAGGGAGTGTTGGTGGTAAAAGGCATGCATCGTGTCATTAAATCATACATTGCATTAACTAGAGTATCTAGGATTCTATGATGTATGTTGTTCACTAAATTTATTATTGGGTATGATAACTTGTGTAACTTTTTATTAATGGTATCACTGAGTTAGCTACTCACTCCCGCTCTGGGACAGTATTCTAAAACACCAATCAGAATTTGGCATGGAAGCAGAGACACTGGAGTTGGACGCGCCGGAGGACGCCGATGTAGATGACGAGGAGGAGCGGGCGTACTTCCAGACTTTTAGTGGGTCTTTCTAGATCGGTTGGTGATCGCTGGATTGAGCTAGGGCCCTAATCTTTTTGGAATTACTGTATGGATGGGACTAGGTCTCTGATGGATGATATTTCAAATGTTTGGATATTTACCTTATTAGTAGCACTTAATTTTCTATATGGTTTAATTTTATTTTATGCTTGATTTAATTCTCCATTGCCCACAGGATACTTTACATTCATATGCATACGAGGCCTGTTAAGGCATACGTGGCACTCGGAAATGTTGGGGGCCTTGCACAAAACCTTAGGATCTAGCCCTCCAAAATAAACCAGAATTATGGATAATAAAGCAATGAAAACAATCAATGCATCAATCACACATCACACAAGAGAATTTTACGTGGAAAACCCTCAAAGAGGTAAAAACCACGGGACCTCGTCCAGATCAACAATCCACTATGAAGTAGAACGTTACAAACTTCTTCACTCACGCAGGAGTGGATAAACAATAAGAGAAATAGAGAAAATAGAGAGATCTAACCAATTACGAGGACATAGAAGCGCTGAGATATAGATTGCACAGTAGAAAACCTCCATGAGCAGAACCTCCCTTCTATAAGCTTCCTCTCTCTCTTTCTCCCTCTCTCTCACCTTTGATAGCCCTAAACCCTTTAGCAAATCTCTTGTAAAGCTTTAGGAAACCCTCTTGCTATGCCTAGAAAGCCCTAGGAACTCCTATTTAAAGTTTTAAGAAACTCCTTTCCGCATCCTAGTTGCGAAAGGACTTGTGACACGAAATCTGCGCAAAATCGTGGAACGAATCTGCATAACCTCGACTGGTCGAACCGAGTCCATGACTGGTCGAACCGAGTCCATGACCGGTCGAGAGCCACCTTCGACTGGTCGAGCACGTCGGTGGACTAGTCGAGCACCCTAGAGAAAAATAGTCCACAGTCGCTGGACTTTGAGTCGTGCCACGACTGGTCGAGACCAGCCTTCGACTGGTCGAGCGAGGCTCACGACCGGTCGACGACGGGTCAAATAACCCATAAAATCTCTCCCTTTTTGACCCAGGAGGGATCCACCTTCTTCAAGCCAACCAGGTTTCTACAAACCTCAAACTTGCCCTTGAACAAAGCCTTGGTCATCAAGTCTGACCCATTATTGTTCATGTGGACCTTCTCAAGCTGTAACACCTTTTGTTCCAAAGTATCCCTAATCCAGTGATACCAAATCTCTATGTGTTTCGAGTTGGAATGCTGACTTGGATTCTTGCTCAAGTGTATAGTACTTTGACTATCGCAATAGATCACGTGCTCCTCCTGCTTCAGGCTAAGTTCCTGTAGGAACCTCTTCATACAAAGCATCTCTTTACATGCCTCTGTGACTGCAATGTACTCGACCTCTGTCGTCAACAACGCTACGACCTTCTGTAGCTTGCTCTGCCAGGAAACCGCTCCCCCTGCAAAAGTGAACATGAACCCCGATGTAGACTTCCTGGAGTCTATGTCACCTATCATATCTGCATCTGTGTAGCCCTTTAACACAGGTTTACCATCACCATAGCATAAGCTCAACCTAAATGAGCCTCTTAGATACGGCAGTATCCACTTCACCGCTGCCCAATGCTCTTTGCCAGGATTGACAAGATACCAGCTGACAACACCAATCACATATGCTATGTTTGGGCGTGTACACACCATAACACACATCAAACTTCCTACAGCTGACGCGTAAGGTATCTTCTGCATCTCTTCCACCTCTACCTTCATCTTAGGACACTATCTGTCGCTCAATCTAAAGTGACCATCTAGTGGAGTACTGACTGGCTTCGCTGCATTCATATTGAACCACTCTAGAACTTTCTTAATATACCGCTCTTGTGACAGCCAGAGCTTCCTGCTGCTTCTGTCACGGGTTATCTCCATTCTTAGGATCTGTCTAGCTGGGCCCAAGTCTTTCATCGCAAAAGACTTGCCCAACTCCTATTTCAGCATGTCGATCTTCTTGATGTCTTTTCCTGTAACGACCCGTAAATTTCCGTACATTGGGTCGAGTACCACCTCGACCAGAAATCACGTAGGATTAAATTCTTTCGAAATTTAACAAAGTTAACTAAGTACTAAACTCGATTAGCCATGAAATCCGTTAGGATCGCTTCAAATACGATCTGCAAGACCCAAAAGTTGCAGAATCATTGACGCTAGGTTACCCTAAAGTCTAGAACCAAACCCATTTCCCGTCTCGCTCTCTGAATGAAACGAAACTTCGTGATTAGGTCTAGATCGCACATCGAGTCCGATTAACCCGAAAGCTTGAAGGAACCAGGACCGCCCACCGGCTTAACAATCATCTCAAAATCGGCTCCATCCGATGTTCCATGGCCATTCGCTTCGATCCGGAGCGAGTGTGTGTGAAAACACTATTCCCATTCTAAAATAAATATCCGGAATAGTGATCCGCATCATTCGCTGACGCGTCGGTGATAAGCAACCCGACCGTCGAATCGGACCAAATTACACCCTCGGATTAAGAAAAATTTCGGAACATTTACATGTACTTGGAATTTCGATCGTGGCCCGCCGACCGGCGAACCGAAAGTGGTCCGCCACGTGCGATCTGGGGAATCCGATCGAGTCAAAATGTAATCCCACGTAGATCCATAGATGGTGAGCTTAAGTCCGACGTTTGGTTCAAGGAGGGCCACCAGAACCTCCTTTTTGAGCTGGAAAAGTGGCGAAATGCCTATATAAGCAATCACCCTTGAAACTGAGTCTAGTTTGGGAATGTTTTTGGCTATAAAAGGGGCTTAGAACAGCCCCTCTCACAGCCATACGAATTTGGGATTTTAACCCTAGAGAGAGAGAGAAAAAGAGGGAGAATAGTTTGGGATTTGTGGGAGATCTTCCTCCTACATCGCTTTGGATTGTTACACGGCCTACACCCGCTTCATTCCGTGTGTTTTCCTATGGTATCCATCCCATTTGAAGGTAAGAAACCCTAACCCTAGGTCTGATTTAAGGTAGGATCGATGTGGGTTGTGTAACGACTAACCGATTCCGCTCTTTAGGCTAGAAAACTCCCGTATACGGAAGATTTACTACCCTTGCTGATTCATTGCGTTTCAAAAGGCAAAGGTGAGGACTTTAAGTGTATAAGTTACGGTTTTCAACGCTTTCAATGTCAGATAATGGTAGATTCATGATCTGCTTGCAATTGCACATGTACAAAGTGCTTTCCGTTTCCTGTTTCGATTAACGTTGCAAAATATGGAATTTCACATACTCTAGGTATACGTAGAAATACCGTATACGTATTTTTTTGGATAAATGTTTGACATGTTTATTTAATGTATGATTATATAATATATGAATAAAATACTAGTTCAGCGAAAGGAATCGCCAAAATACATGTTCACTTGTAAATGCGACGTATGTTGAAATTGTGTATTTTAGAAATACCGTATACGTATTTCTTTTGGAATAATGTTTGACATATTTATTTAATATATGCTTATACAATACATGAATAAAATACCGGTTTATGAAGGAATCACCGCAATCTATGTTCGCTTGTAAACACTATGTATGTTGAAATTGTGTATTCTAGAAATACCGCATATGTATAAATTTTGGAAATGTAATTGTCATGATTATTTGTCGTATGAATATGATATGCACGGATAAAATAACCGCTTGGCGAAAGAATAGCCCTAATACGCATTTGTTAACATACGTCGTGTATGTTGGAATAGTGTATTTTAAGTGTTCGCGTAGATGCTTGTGTGTGTAAATGTTTGTGTGTTAGTGCCTTAGAGAGGTACTGATATGGGATTCCCGACTCCCTTAGAGACATGTGTAGACCCCCCACGCGGTGGTTCGCTATAACCACTCACTTGTGATGTGTATGTAATCGTATCCCTATGTGTATAGTGCTTTACAACATGCTTTACAACATGCTTTACTTCATGCTTTACTTCATGCTTTATAACATGCCTGCTAATATGCTGTATTGCTTATTTATCATGCTTTACTCCACATGCTATTGATGAGAATCTGTTGAGTTTGGGACTATGCCTATAGTCCAAACATTCGGTACCAGACTTGAGGTTGTGGTCGAGATGCATGTCGCCACAAAGGATGTGTCCGCGAACCCGAGTCGTACTTCCGGGCGATAGTGGTTGGCCACACGGAGTGCTTTTGCGCTCCATATCGCTCAACTTGTGGTGCGCTCGAGCTAGTCGTCGTGCCCGTCAAGTAAACCAGAGTGTATATGTATGTTCACCATGTTTGTCGCTATCTGCTTGAACCTGGGGTACTAAACTTACCAGGTGGCGATCCCGTTAACCATGGTACCTCGATCCGCTAAGATGCATGAGCCGGGCATGGTGGTATGGGACACCGTGGTCGAGCCGTCGGCCTCTGCCTGGGTCATGTGCCTCCCGTAGTGACCATCACAAGCGCAACCAAACTCGTGAGCCGATTATGGTGGTATGGGACACTATATTCGAGCCGTCGATACTTACGGCGGAGACCCGAGTACGGTGAGACCCGTGCTCGTGCCGACGGCGACGAGTCCTCCGTAGTATCTTCGAGTATACTCCAAGTGTCCGTGATTGGCGACGAGTCTTTCACGCATTAGAGTATGAGTTGAGCCGAGTACGGTGAGACCCGTACTGAGCCGACGGCTAGTGATTGAGCCAAGTACGGTGAGATATGTACTTGAGCCGACGGCCGACCGAGCCGCATACGGTGAGATCTCAGATCCGCGCCGACGGTGACGAGCCCTTTGCGATGCCTTCACTACGCTTCTCAAACCATAATATCGTATGAGATTAGTTAGGATTGACGACCCTAGAATGGATCATGTTTGGGAATGATATAAGGGAGGTACCTTAGTTTCCCAATACCGCCGGTTGAAATGGATTAATAAAAACTTGGTAATCATGAGCATCATCGCACCGCATGTGCTTTGTAGATGTGGCGCACCGAGGGAGTTAGCATTCGCGAACGTAAGATGATGTCGCTGAGGGTGGTTTGGCAAGGGCATACAAAGATCATGTCATATCATTTTTGTACTTAACAAGAGTAATTAGAAATGTTTGATTTGTCTTGCGTTATCATTATTGCTGATTGATTTGATAACATGTTAACCTATGCTTTATTGTTCCACCGAGTTAGCTACTCACTCCCACGTTACGGACGGTGTTTGCAACACCCACCGTACTGTCGCAGTGTAGATGGCACCTCTGCTCAGGAGCCTGAGCTCGACTTCGAGGAGGATCAGAGGAGTTCTCCTTTATGCAATACTGACGGCTATGCTTAGGCCGACTGCATCGCGGGATTCCAGGGCTTATCTACAGAGTTGTATTTTGATTTTTGACTTAGAAACAATACATGTATATTGGTACTCAGTTAGTACTCATACTCTGGAGTTCACAAAATTTTGATACTTTACATATTTTGAATATAAAAATTTCAGTCTTCCGCTTGCCTTTATACAATTGAACTGGAGTATGAATTACTGTTTTGGTATAATCTCATTCATGTTTATTGCGCTAACTCAGACAACATTTAACCATCATTGTGTATGTTGCATAAGTGATGCGTTGGAACTCGGGAGTTGAGTTCATACTCGACCCCCGATTTTCAGGGCGTTACATTTCCTATGATGAGCATGTCATCAATGTATAAGAGCATAACTAAAAAATCACCATCTGAGAACTTGCACGTGAATACACAGTGGTTCGACTCCGTTCTGTCATACTCATGTTTCAACATAAACGAGTCAAACTTCTTATACCATTGTCATGGAGCTTGTTTCAGCCCATACAAGCTCTTCCTCAGCCTACACACCATATGCTCTTTGCCCTTGACTTCGAACCCCTCTGGTTGGTGCATGTAGATCTCTTCTTCCAATTCACCATGGAGAAAGACAGTTTTAACATCTAACTGCTCTATCTCCAGATCCATGCTAGCCGCCAACCCAAGCAACACCCGTATGGATGTCATCTTCACCACTGGTGAGAATATCTCCTCGAAGTCTATGCCTTTCCTCTGACCAAACCCTTTCACCATAAGTCTGGCCTTGAACCTCGTCTGTGAATTCTTCTGCTCAATCTTCTTTCTGAACACCCACTTGTTGCTCAGAGCTTTCTTGCCCTTAGGCAGTTTCACTATATCATAGATGTGGTTCTTATGCAAGGATTCTATCTCGTCTTGCATAGCTTTCAACCACTCCCCCTTATGCTCATCGGCTAGGACCTCAGAATAATCTTCTGGCTCTCCCCCATCAGTTAACATAATGTACTCATGTGGCGAGTACCTCTTGAATGGCTATTTGTCCCTAGATGACCTCCTCACCTGTGGCTCAACAAGTGGATCAAGTGGGGGCTGCTCCCCTGGTCCATCTTCTAAAGGAACTCCCTCATCCTCTGCACCTTGCTGTATTCCCCCATCATCAGGCACCACAGGAGGAGTAACCGGATTCATGTCTTCTAGCTCACCTGAACTAGATTGGTTCTTCTCTGGCTTACCAATGTCTTTTATACACTAATCTTCAAAGAAAACCACATCTCTGCTCCTGACGAGCTTCCTCTCGATCAGATCCCACAATCTGTAACTGAATTTTTCATCACCGTACCCTAAGAATACACACTGTCTGATCTTCATATCGAGCTTGGACCTCTCGTCCTTTGGTACGTGAACGGATGCCCTGCATCCAAACACCTTGAGATGACTGTACGATGGATCATGTCCAGTCCACACCTTCTCAGGCACTTCTCCATTCAACGGGGCTGATGAAGACCTGTTTATCAAATACACTACCGTGTGCATTCCTTCTCCCCAGAACGTCTTGGGCAATTTCGCATGAGATAACATGCATCTGATTCTCTCTACAATGGTGCGATTCATTCGCTCAGCTACACCATTATGCTGGGGGTTCTTGGGAATCGTTTGTTCATGCCGTATACCCATGAACTTGTAGTAGTCATGAAAGTCGCCAATGTATTCACCACCATTGTTAGTGCGGATGCACTTCAATGGTCTACCTGTGTCTTTCTCGACCATAGCATAAAACAATTTAAACACACCAAAGACCTCGTCCTTGGATTTCAAAGCATAAACCCAAACCCTCCTAGATGCATCATCTATAAAAGTAACAAAATACAATGCCCCACCCAAGGTTTTTGTCCTCATATGACCATAAACATCAGAATAAACCAAATCTAATGCATGCACTTTATTAACATGAGAAACAGATTTAACAAATGAAACTATATGTTGTTTCCCTGATAAACAATCAAGACAGGTTTTGAGAGGTGTACCTGTCACGTCTGGAAGGAGTCGCTTCCTCACTAGTAACTGAAGCCCTTTTTCACTCATGTGGCCTAAACGCCTATGCTACATGTCAATAGCTGAATCTTCCGCTGCGTTCAACCCACCCTTGCACATACTGACACTTGCCTTGTAAAGGGTGCAATACTTCTTTCCTCTGGCCACGATCAATGAATCCTTAATGAGCTTCCATCGCCCACCAGCAAACCGGCGTTCATAGCCATCATCATCCAGCCTTCCCGTCGACATCAAGTTGAGGCGAAGGTCTGGGATATGCCTCACATCCCTGAGAACTAATGTGCAGCTTACATCAATTCTCACACAAATATCATCGACTCCCATGATTTTTGATACGCCAGAATTTCCCATCTTCACAGTCTCATAGTCACCTGACTTGTAGCTTGTGAAGGAGTCCCTGCGTGGAGTCGCATGAAAAGAAGCTCCCGAGTCTATCACCCAGTCGGTGTCCTGACTCGTAGCCATGAGACATACATCATGATCTGTAAAAAGAATAACTACAACGTCGCCATCTGAAGCGACCGCAGTGGAATCTGATTCATCTTCCTTCCATTTTCCTTTCTTGTCATTTTTCTTACCACGACATTCATGCTTGTAGTGACCCATTTTGCCACAATTCCAGCAATCAACATCTTTTCTGTTACTCGACTTGCCTCTTGATTTATCTCGGGCCTTCCCGCCCTTCCTGTTCTTTCCTCTCCCCCGTTCCTGTGTCACAAGGGCCTCTTGCTGAGTAGACCCCTGAGACATTCTCCTTGTCTCCTCATTGAAGAGACAACTGATTACCTGTTCCATGGATATCTTTCTGTCTTGCGCGGAGTAACTTAGAGACACCACCAATGTCTCTTAACTGTCAGGCAATGAACTAAGTAATAGTAAAGCCTGCAATTCATCATCCAGGACGATCTTCATAGAGGTGAGTTGGTTCACTATATTGCTGACCTCATTCATGTGCTCGGCCACAGAACCACCATCCTTGAATTTAATATTCACAAGTCACCTTATCAAAATAATTTTATTACCGGTTGTCTTCCTCTCATACAGCCCTTGTAATTTCAGCCATAGGCTAGCGGCTGAGGTTTCCGTAGACACATGATGGAACACAGAATCATCCAACCATTGTCTAATGAACCCCACCACCTTTCGGTCCATCTTCTTCCAATCATCATCAGTTATATCCTTGGATTTTGTTGATATGCCTAGAATTGGATAATATAAGTCCTTGCAATAAAGTAAGTCCTCCATATTAGCCTTCTATATGGTCTAGTTAGAACCATTAAGGCTGATCATCCTTGATGAGCCACCTTCCATAATTCAAAACCGATCATACCCATTCAATGAACTTAACTTTGATACCACTTTGTTGGGGGCCTTGCACAAAACCTTAGGATCTAGCCCTCCAGAACAAACCAGAATTATGGATAATAAAGCAATGAAAATAATCAATGCATCAATCACACACCACATAATATAATTTTACGTGGAAAACCCTCAAAGAGGTAAAAACCACGGGACCTCGTCCAGATCAACAATCCACTATGAAATAGAACGGTACAAACTTCTTCACTCACGCAGGAGTGGATAAACAATAAGAGAAATAGAGAAAATAGAGAGATCTAACCAATTACGAGGACATAGAAGCGCTGAGATATAGATTGCACAGTAGAAAACCTCCATGAGCAGAACCTCCCTTCTATAAGCTTCCTCTCTCTCTTTCTCCCTCTCTCTCACCTTCGATAGCCCTAAACCCTTTAGCAAATCCCTTGTAAAGCTTTAGGAAGCCCTCTTGCTGTGCCTAGAAAGCCCTAGAAACTCCTATTTAAAGTTTTAGGAAACTCTTTTTCGCATCCCAGTTGCGAAAAGACTTGCGACACGAAATCCGTGCAAAATCGCGGAATGAATATGTGTAACCTCGACTGGTCGAATCGAGTCCACGACCGGTCGAGAGCCATCTTCGACCGGTCGAACACCTCAGTCGACTGGTCGAGCACCCCAGAGAAAAATAGTCCACAGTCGCTGGACTTTGAGTCGTGTCACGACTCGTCTTCTACGATTGGTCGAGACCAGCCTTCGACCGGTCGAGCGAGGCTCACCACTGGTCGACGACGGGTAAAAAAACCCATTAGGAAATTCTGAAGCCGAGTTATTACTCGACCCTTGAATTTCGGGGCATTACATGGACTAAAAGTTGAGTATGGACTCAACCAAGCTACTCTTGAACATGCTTTGCGAGATAGGGAAGAGTGTGAAATAACAACAAAGAAGATCACCATATTACTTAAGTGATTAAGACCTTGAATCCATAATATAGTTTCTTTAATCCACAATGCTTTGAATAATAAAATGCAAACTTTAATTAAGAGTCTTGATTCGACTAAATTTAAATTTGTCCAAAATAGTAGAATTTACTAAAAACATAAAATTTTAATTTAATTTTGCTGAATGACTCCTGATATGATAAGAATCAAACTTTAATATAATGTCATATGTTAAAACTCTAAAATAAAATATATACGTCCAACTTAAAACTTATTAGAAATGTTAAGTAAACTTTTTTCTCTAAAATTATAATTTTGAATTAGAATGAGTTATTTTCTTACGGAAGGGAGTAACGGGACTCGCTTATAACGTTGATTGGCCCTGGATGGCCAATTCCAGCAAAAAATCATAGTCCTGCATCTCGTAACCAGATCAAAAGTTATAATCGATTAATGGTTCCCATTTCGAATAACAATTTCTCCATATACGAAATGAATTTCTTCCATCTGGATGTGGATGTGCCTGATGCTCAATTACATCGTGCCCAATATAGGATTAAGCTTAAATTTGAGACCATGTATGCTTCCATTCAAACTTATTTCAATCCATCTGTGACAAGAATCGGTCTATATCTTTTCCAACATCACGTCACGTGAGCCCATCTCCAACAATAATTACTATTACAGTAACTGTTTTCACTTTCTTTCTTTTTTATAATGTATTGTGCAGACTTATACTGAGGACTGAAAGAAGGTTGATCCATGCCACATACATGGAAATCAAATCACTGAATTGAAACCATTCCTAATTGACAAGACATTGTAGAAAGTGATTGACAAGAACTACCACGCCTCTGTTGAACAGGGCTTGGCCCAGCCCTAGCCTAGCTGATGACAACCCTAATTCCATACTTTTAGATGGACATTATATATTCTCATGCGTCCATGTCATTCTAACCATACATCACAAGCGGATAGGATCTAAACCATTGATTTCATATTTCCAATATTGAATAGGCCATGCTCCAAATATTACAATGTTTTGGATTACTTTAACCTTTAAAATGGTGCCACACAGATAAACTCTGAAAGACAGAAATATCAACAACGGCTCCCATTTAGCCAGGAAAGGCTCATTTATCAGATGTTTAAGATGGTCCAATCCTAGCAAAATTTAGTTAAGGATCAATAAATGACTGTGCCCATAAGATGCATGGTTCAGATCATCATACACATGCCATGTGTGGAACAAAATCTAGAGGCACAAAAATGCTCTACCTCCAAGGTAGGTAATATGTTCTCTACTGTGTTTGTGTTATGTCTATATAACAGTCTATCAACATCATTGTTACATAACAAGTAAGGCTGGCAAGCATTATTAAGTGGGCCACCATTATTGGACAGTTCAAAGATTATTGTTAGAACTTCCCAGTCAATGCACGCGTACGTGTAATGTTTCAAACCATTGATCATTTTAACTTTTTCTCTTATAGGACCTGCCTTGGCCCGCTTGAGCGGTGAGTGCCTTTTCAACCTGGTTGGGATGAGGTCCAGGCCAAAGCTAAAGCTGAAAAGAACCATGGCAAGCTTATAATTAACTTTAAAACTCTGTTTACTCCTCTTTTTATAGACATGATATGATACGATTTGACTAGATAGGGCGTGTTTGGTCGGTGGGATTAGAAAGGATTAAGGTGGGATTAAAAAACATAATTATTACCCATGTCTGGTATGGTCCCCGATGCCATGAGATAAGATTAATTTCATGCTTTGTTGGTAATACGGTGGTACATTGAATGGATATGCTCACCATCATTTGAAATTAATGAGAATAACACACATGTGTTATATCTAAACCATTCATTGTTTTGTAACCTCATTTTATGACATGGGCCTAAAAATAAGGTAGATCCAAAACTTATGTGGCCCCAAAGAAGTTTTCAACAGTAAGTATTCAATCTCCGTTGTTTTTTATGGTGGGGTTCACTTGAGCTTTAGATTTACCTGATTTTTTGGCCCATGCTCTAAAATAATCTCGAAAAATGGGTGGACGGTGTGGATATAGCCCACACATCATGGTAAGGCCTACACAACTTACTAAAATTGAGTGAAATTAGCACAGACCCAATGCAATTTCATCTAATCTAATTCCAAGCTTTTCCATTCTTCCCAAATATGGAGTGGAATTGGCACACGACCGGATGAATCCCCCACCCAATTCCTTCTAATCCCACTGCCCAAACATGCCCAAAATCACTGACACGTATAAAGCTGGGTCAATGAACAACTTTCAAATATGCTTTTTGTGAGCCCCGCCTTTGATAATAGCCTATAGCTTAATCAAACCTCACTAAGTATTGTCTTGACGGGTGTAAATGTAAACAAGATAGTACCCAATTTGCAGCTAGCCCACCAAAAAAACAGCACTGGCTTTCACCTAAAAGCACCTTCTGATACACAATATAGCTTCACTTTATTTAAAAGATTAAGAGCCTGTTTGATTTTCTAATTACAGCCAGTGTATTTCTAGTTGGATTTTCAACGTGATGTTGACCGCCACCTTTCATTTGTAACACTCACGCCATTATTTGTAACACTCACGCCACCTTTCATTTATAACACTCCTCTGCGTTACCTGCTGATAAAAATGTTAAATCATGAGGCCCATCATGATGTGTGTGTCTTATCCACACCGTCCATCCCTCTAGCCAACTCAATTTGGGGCATGAGCTGAAAAAGAAGTAGATTCCAAGATCAATTGGACCACAACACAAGAAACAATGGAAATTGAACTCCTACCATTGAAAGCTTCTTGAGGACCCCAAAAGTTTTGGATCAAACTGATAGTTTTGTTTCCTTTTTATCTGTGACTGTGTGACCATATGAACAGGTTGGATTACAAATAAAAATCAATGTGGCCCTAAGGAGAAAACAACTTTCAACCATTGACATCTTAATGATCATTGTTCCTTAAGGTTTGGTCCACTTGAGCTTTTTATTTTCTTAATTTTTAGGTTCATGCCTTAAAATATATTTTTTAAAAGGATGGATGGTGTGGATAACTCACATATATCATGGTGGGGCCCACATATTTAAATCAGTAATAACAGACATTGTATGGACCACTTCTTGAAACATAATTCCGGTGAATTTCAAACTGGTGGGGTAAGTAATAATTACTTATTTAGCTGTATTTATCAGGGAAATTAAAAATCAAACAGCTCCAAAGTAAATAATGGCTGTTATTTGACAAGTGGGCCCAAATACAAATCTAGTAGTTGGCATAACACACCCAAATGCAAATCTACAGTTGATTTTTGGCCCTAGGAGTTACTATTGATGAGCGCACCTATGGATGGAGCGGATTTCATGTAGACAACATGGTGGGCTTCACAAGGGAGCAACCCCACGAGACTCTAGGGCGTGTTTGGGCGGTGGGATTAGAAGGGATCAGGTGGGATGGGATTCAAAAAACATAATTATTACCGGTGGCAGTGGCAGGGATTGTGCCGTTGCCATCGGATAAGATTAATGCCATGCTTTGTTGGTAATATGGTGGTATATTGAATGAATATACCCACCATCACTTAAAATTATTGAGAATAACACGCGTGTTATATCTAAACCGTTTATTTGTTTTGTAACCTCATTTTATGGCATTTGCCTTAAAATGAGGTAGATCCAAAACTTATGTGGCCCGAAAGAAGTTTTCAATGGTAAGTATTCAATCCCCGTTGCTTTCTTTGGTGGGGTCCACTTGAGCTTTAGATTTACCTGATTTTTTGGCCCAAGCTCTAAAATAATCTCGAAAAATGGGTGGACGGTGTAGATATAGCCCACACATCATCGTGGGACCTACACAACTTACTAAAATTGAGTGAAATTGGATCGAACCCAATGCAATTCCATCTAACCTAATTCTAAGCTTTTCCATTCTTCCCAAACATGGAGTGGAATTGGCACAGGACCGGATGAATCCCATCCCACCCAATCGCTTCTAATCCCACTGCCCAAACACGCCCTAAATCACTGACTTTCAAATATGCTTTTTATGAGCCCCGCCTTTGATAATAGCCTACAGCTTAATCAAATCTCACTAAGTATTGTCTTGACAGGTGTAAATATAAGCAACATAGTACCCAATTTGCAAATAGCCCATCGAAAAACAACACTGGCTTTCACCTAAAAGTACCTTCTGATACACAACGCAGCTTCACTTTATTTAAAAGATTAAGGGCCTGTTTGATTTTCTAATTATAGAGTTAATTTAGGGTAAATGGGTAATAATAATTATTTACCAGTATATTTCTAGTTGGATTTTCAAGGTGATGTTGACTGCCACCTTTCATTTGTAACACTCACGCCACCTTTCATTTATAACACTCCTCCCGTTACCCGCTGATAAAAATGTTAAATCATGGGCCCATCATGATGTGTCTTATCCACACCGTCCATTCCTTTAGCCAACTCAATTTAGGGCATGAGCTGAAAAACGAAGCAGATCCCAAGATCAAGTGGACCACAACACAGGAAACAATGAGAATTGAACTCCTACCATTGAAAGCTTCTTGAGGACTCCAAAAGTTTTGGATCAAACTGATATTTTTGTTTTCCCTTTATCCATGACTGTGTGCGTGACCATATGAACAGGTTGGATGACAAATAAACATCAATGTGGGCCTTAGGGAGAAAACAGCTTTCAACCATTGACGTCTTAATGATCATTGTTCCTTAAGGTGTGGTCTACTTGAGATTTTGATTTTCTTATTTTTTGGGTACATGCCTTAAAATGTATTTTTTAAAAGGATGGATAGTGTGGATAACTCATATATATCATGGTGGGGCCCACATATTTAAATCGGTAATAACGGACATTGTATGGATCGCTTTTTGAAACGCAACTCCGGTGAATTTCAAACTGGTGGGTGAATTTCAAACTGGTGGGGTGAGTAATAATTACTTATTTCCCTGTATTTACCAAGAAAATTAAAAATCAAACAGCTCATAAGTAAATAATGGTTGTTATTTGACAAGTGGGCCCAAATACAAATCTAATAGTTGGCATAACACCCCAAAATGCAAATCTACAGTTGATTTTTGGCCGTAGGAGTTAGTATTGATGAGCGCACTTATATTTAGGCCATCAATGAGTCCATTGTTTATTTGGTTTTGCGACGGATTTGGTCCGTCATAAATTTGCGATTTTGATGTAGTATAGATGGAGTGGATTTCATGTAGACAACATGGTGGGTTTCACAAGGGAGCAACCCAACAAACTTTAAGTCTCTAGGATGCAACAGACCAATGGTTTGGATTACCTAATGATGGGGCCCACTTGTCAAAACCGAACTAACATGTGCAAATGCTTGGGCTTGTAAATCTTGTAATTCCTCCCAACTGGTTCTGGACTCGTACTTTCATAACCCAACTGACTGATCTATCTAGACCAATTCGGGCTGGGCCCACACTATGCTCCTGAAGATAATGGCAGTCCATGACAGCCATAAATGGGCTTAGGGCACTAGATAGATTCTAACTCCCAACACCCCATCCTTAATAACCAATCACAAACATATCACATGAATCTCAAGTGTAGTCTAGGACTCACCAAGCAGTATGGTTGCCAATGATCTGGACTTATCGGTGGCTAGGATCTTCCGATCTAACTTAAATATGGGCCCCAACTTAGACGGACGGCAATGTGAGCCTCACATTAGATTACACGGCCAAGGGATCATATGCTGGGAACATTTTCCAGACCAAAAATGTCTTCTTATGAGAGCTCACTGTAGGTAAAAAATTAAAGTTGAGTGAAAAAACTGTGATTATTTAGATAGTAGAGTCATTTTAATAAGAGTAGCTGAATTATAAAATATTTAATTTTTTTATTTTTTAATTCTAAAAACAGGTAGAGAGAGGTGTGAAAAACCACCTGTGACTTGACTAAACAAAATCCAGTCACCGAGATTGTTGGTTATCCAAACAAAAATTTGGATGCTTCCAGTATTTCCAGGGTTGTGGGCCTACCGTCATGTTTGTGAGAAATCCATTCATTCATCTATTTTGCCGGCTCATATTGAGACATAAAGTATAAAAACACAATAGATCTAAAACTCAATGGGGCCACGTGATTAAAAAAAAGAGAGTTAGGGATGAAAATGCTTATCATTGGAACCTTACAAAGGTTCATTATGATGTTTATATGTTGTCCAAACCGTTTATAAGGTCATTCTCACTGAAATGACTTAGAAACACAAAAGTATTATCCGAAACTTGTAAACTTCTACAACACCATTAGGGCCTGTTTGGCTGGGCGCATTAGAGTGGAGTACATGGGATGGGATGCCGTTTAAGGTAATCAATGGGTTGTCAGTGGTTGTCCATTGATACCATGGTTTTGCAATAGTTCAGGATAGATATGGCTGTGTGTTTGGCAAGGAGGTAAGATTCGGTGTAGTCACGGTATTAGATATCATGACATGTTTGGAACGGATGAAGTACTGGTACTCCCATGCAGCTGGCATGTTTACTGCAACTAGAGCTGGGCATCGGTCCTGATCGGATCAGATTAGGTATAACTCGATCCTATTCGAATTTCCAATGGTTAGACCCGAACCTGATTCGATCTAAGATCGAATCCAGGTCACCTGATTCAGACAGACCCGATGCCTAGTTGACATTACCCGAACCGGGTCCGCCTCGGTCAGAAAAATCCAGCCGGATCGGATTAGGTATGATTTGAACGGTATGAATTAAATCAAATTGTTTCATATGGTGTGGTCTAAGTTAACCTTTAATATATCTCTTTTTTGTACTCAATGACTAAAATAATATTTCAAAATGAATAAACGGCTAAGATGAAATATATACATCAAGGTAGGCCCTACATGGCTCTGAAAGAACATTTAATTTTCATGTACACGTTTTTATTTAACTTTTAAATTTACTTCCTGTTCACAAAACCTCTTACTTGCTTTTCACGCCAACGGGTAAATTTGAATTTTGTATCCACACGTTAGTGAGTTCTGTGGATCTAATCATGGGGTAGGTGTTATATCCAAACCGTTCATCCGTTTGGCAAGCTCGTCTTATGGCTGGAGACGAAAAATAAGACAGATCTAACTATCAAGTGGACCACACGGATGGTTTAACAGTGAAACTCATTCTTTGCTGCTATTTGTGGTGTGGTCCAGATGATCTTTGGATATTATTCATTTTTTGAATAATGCTTTATAATGATCTAAAAAAATATATAAACGGTGTAGATATAATAATTACATCACTGTGGGCCCCATATAACTTTAATCTCCTTTAAACTGTTCGTACAACCCGAAGCTCGAGGTGCCAGAGGCGTCACGACGGGCTACTCCCTTGCCAAGTCGTCATTGCTCTGTGGACCCCACCATGATATGTGTTTCATCCATGCCCTTCATCTATTTTTATAGATTATTTTATGCTATTAGAAAAATAAATGAGGTATATCGAAATCTCAAGTGGACCACATTATTAGAAACCGCATTGAATGAATGTTGACCATTAAAAGCGTTTTGGAGGCTATAAAAACTGATATTTATTGTATACCCGACATCAAAACTGGGTCGGGTTTGTTCGGGTCGGTTCGGACCCATTCGGTCTGGGTATTCAGACCGAATCTGTTCGAATATAGTGCTATCCGAACTTGATTCGAAATACTTTCGGATCTGGACCATTAGAATCGATCAGGCCTGATCAGACCGTTGGTTCTGTTCGGAACGGTACTGAGTCGGGTTTGGTCGGGTCGGATCCACCGGATCAGGCCTAAGTTGCCCACCTCTAGCTGCAACAGTCATCCGATCATGTCAGTGCAAACGGTTGTTGTGGGCCACACAATGATGTTTTGATGACAACCATTCCGATCATTGTGAAATGATTTTCTATTTTGACCGTTTTAAAAAATTAGAGCAAAAAACGACTTAGATAGGTCATAAAGTGAGAAAAGTTGGGAAGGGATGATCACCGTTGATTCTCTCTTGGCCCTACCCAAGTCTCATAATAGAATAATTTTTTACTTGTGGAATAATCTGTGATAGATGTTTCATATAATCATATAAACAACGTCTCTTTGAGAATCAGAATAATTTCTTTTTTGGTGTGGCCCATAATTCATGGTTTGATCTAATTTTTCAGTTACTAGCTAAGAGAGGGATGATTTGACTGATGGACGAAGTAGATTTTATCCAAAAATGACAATGGGTCCCGAAAAAATCATTTGCACCACACCCTAGTGTGGTGAAAATGTTTGCATTGGATAATTTCCTAAGAAAGAGATACATCAACAACTCTCACTTAACTGATGGGTGATGTCCCCAGGTGGGATTGCCCGAATCCGTTGAACCACCAGCTTTGTTTACGAGGGTGCCTGGGATGACGTGCAATGGCCGTCCCAAATGCTACATGGAATGGGATAGTTGATCGTAGCCCTCCTATTACCACCTAATCTCATCCACTGTGTCGGGCCAAACACACCCTAAATGTTTCAACGGTGGACATTCAACCTTCTCGGTTTCTATCATTTGGCCCATATGAGTTATAGATGTACCTAATTTTTGGGTTCCTTAGTAAAATGGGGTGAGTGGAGTGGGTTTCTCACAAATATCATGGAGCATCTTATCCAACTTCTAAATGCAGCAACTTTTGCCCATTTGGTTGTACACACACTAACGTGACTTGTGGGACTTATAGCTATAGATGGTGTGCTCTATGGGCCCCATCATGATGTATGTGTTGGACCATGGCATCTTTCTAAATTTTCAGCTCATTTTAGAGCATGAGCTCAAAAGTGAGGTAGATTTGAATCACTGATGGTGTATGTGCTCTATTCTAAGTGTCCATCCGCATTTTCAACTTGTTTTAGACCATGAGCTCAAAAGTTAGGTAGATCCAAATCTCAAGTGGACAACACTACGAGAAACAATGATGATTAATTGGACATCCATCATTAAAAACTTTCCAATACTTGTTTGGTGGCTTAGGTGGCATTAGGTGAGATGGAATTGCACATCTCTGGGATAATTTCTTTCCAATACTTGTTTGGTGGCTTGGTGGGATTAGGTGAGATGGAATTGCACATGTCTCGGATAATTTCTATTCGTTATTTTGGAGATAATGAGAAGGATTGAGATTAGGTGGTGTGGAATCACATTTGGTTCTATGTAAAATTTCTAATAGATTATGAAATCCATTACATTTGTGAGCTCTATATTAATGCATATATTTTACTCATGCCATCCATTCATATGTACTTTTTATATGTGGCATTCTGAGTTCTATATGGATACAAGTGACCACAATTCGTTGTGAATAAGTCGATGCCCATCAAATGTGGATTTTATTTCATGCCATACTTTTGGAGAAGAAGAATTTGATCACAAACATATGATTGGATGGTTAAAATAACAAGATATTTCCATATATATAATTATTATGTAAAATGGTGTTAATTCCGTCTAATAATTCCATACCCTTTAAACTTGTAGAATTCATTATAATATTTTTAAAGTCAACCTCTAGCAACTTGATCCAAAACTTTCGTAGCCTCTTATAAAGTTTTCAATGGTCAATCACCACTGTTTCCCATGGGGTGGCCCACCCGAGATTTGGAATTTCCTTATTTCTTGGTTAAGCCCACTATTGAGCTTGGAAAAATGGACGGTTGGCATTGATAAAACCACATGTATCATGGTGTGTGACCATGAGTTACTCGTACGCGGTTATCATACATAATAAACTCAGTTGGGCCCATCTTGAATGTATGTGATCTATCCTTTCTGCCTATATTTTTTTCAAATAATTTAAAAGGTTGAACCCAAAATTGAAAGATATCCAAAGATCTAGTGGATCATACCACTGAAACCGTGGGGATATTGATTTCCACCCCCCACAGTGATGTTTATTTGTCATCCTATTTGCTCATAAGATCATACAACATGGATTAAGGGAAAATAAAAATATAGGCTCATCCAGAACTTCCATGGACCCCAAGAAATTTTCAACAGTAGACATTTAATTCAAACGTTTTGTGTGGTGTGATCCATTTGAACATTGGACATGCTTCAATATTCAGCTCAAGCCTTAAAATTATCTGGTAAAATGTACCATCGGAGCTGATAAAATATATCAAGCAACGGTGGACCCCGCAGAATTTACTCAATACGCTAAGGGCTTGTTTGGCAAGGCAGATCCCACGGTATTAGGAGGGATGGGATCAACAATATCCTGGGATAGGCATGACGAGCCAAACAAATCCGGTGAACTTCTCCCGGGATATGAGCAATCCCGTGAATCTTAAGACAATCCACTAAGGCCCTGTTTGGGCAACTGGATTAGAAGGAAGGCAGGGATTGTCCCCTCGATTCCATGGGATTAGATTAATGCCCTCCTTTGTTGGTAATACGGTGGTACATTGAATGGATATACCCACCATCATTTGAAATTACCGAATAACACATATGTATTATATCTAAACCGTTCATTTGTTTTGTAACCTCATTTTATGGTATGGGCAAAAATAAGGTAGATCCAAAACTTATGTGGCCCAAAAAAGTTTTCAACGGTAAGTATTCAATCCTTATTGCTTTCAATTGTGGTGGGTCCACTTGAGCTTTAATTTATTTTTGGCCCATGCTCTAAAATAATTTCAAAAAATGGGTGGACAGTGTGGATATAGCCCACACATCAGGGTGGGACCTACATAACTTGCTAGCATTGAGTGAAATTGGCACGGGACCAATGTAATTCCATCCGATCTAATTCCGAGCTTTGCCAAACCTGGGGTGGAATTGGCACGGAATCAGATGAATCCCTGGGCAACAGGATTAGAAGGGATTAGGTGGGATTGTATTCAAAAAAACATCATTATTACCCATGACAGGTATTGTCCCCTGATTCCACGGGATTAGGTTAGTGCTCTGCTTTGTTGGTAATATGGTGGTACATTGAATGTATATACCCACCATTATTTGAAATTACCAGAATAACACATATGTATTATATCTAAACCGTTCGTTTTGAACCTCGATAGTATGGGCGAAAAATGAGGTAGATCCAAAACTTATGTGGCCCCAAGCAATTCCCATTGGTGGTGGGTCCACTCGAATTACATTTTTGGCCCATGCTTAAAATAATCTCAAAAAATGGGTGGACGCCCACACATCGCCTAACAACTTGCTAGCATTGAGTAAATTGCGAGGGACCCAATGTAATTCCATCCGATCTAATTCCAAGCTTTGCCAAACATGGAGTGGAATTGGCACGGAACCAGATGAATCCAATCCCACCTAATCCCTTCTAATCCTGTTGCCCAAACAGGGCCTAACATCACCATCATTACCTTAAAATTGATCCTATCCCTTGGGTGAATGAATGGGAAGGTAAAATCCCGGACATACAAGGCATGCCAAACAGACCCAGTGAACTTGTCCGAGGGTATAAGCAATCCCATGGATCTTAAGACAATCCACTGACACCATTATTATTACCTTAAAATTGATCCCATCCCTCCTAATACCACGGGATCTGCCCCGCAAAACAAGCCCTAAAGCGTAGCGAGTTACTCACCACGAAATCCGTTTCCCATGGTAATATCCAAAAGTGTCGGGGCCCACCTCACGGACGCGAACGCCTAAGCCATAAATCCCCTTTTTCATACTTTCACGTCCGCTCCTATAAATGACCCTTGTCCTGAAATCCAGTACCTCTGCCACTCACTGCCATCCGTCATTTTTCAAGGAGGAGGACGAGATGTAGAAGCAGCAGACGAGAGAAATGCGAATTAGGGTTAGGGTTTCTATCCCGACTGCTGATGGATCAGATCGAGTCTTCGATCCGTCGCGTTCTCCAAGACCACCACAAGATCAGCTCGAGCCTCCGGAGTGAGGAGACCAGGATCGACGGCCTAAATAAAGAGATTAAGATCTTGGAGGATCGGATTCGGGCACCGCTGTCGTCAGGGGATGATTCGGGGGAATTGGAGCGGCAGCGGATGCAAAATCTGCTTACTTATCAGTCGACGCTTATCGCGCGGGCCGCTTCGAGGACAAAGCTCCTAAGAGCACTTCATGAAGATCTGCTTGTATTGTTTCTACGGAGGAAGCAGCTGCGGCAATTTGGTAATGTGCTCTTCTTTTAGTTTTTTAATGTATTGTATGGATGCTTGGTGGAACAAAATGTCGTGTTTTGCTTGCCTAGTAGTGGTAATCTCACCTGGCCTTGTTGTGATATGGGCCGTTCCTCGTGTACCCTATTTTGGATTGGCCATGCGCAAAAAGTCTCCTTTAATTAGTCAACTGTTCATATGCAGTATGGGTGTGATCTCCGATAATTGGATTTTCTGGGTTTTTCATTTGGGTAATGATTCGTTCAAGTGCCACCATATGAACGGCATGTATTGCAGAGTGCAGATCGCATTGTATGGGTGCTGAACAATACACTGTTAGGTTGTGCATTGGCGGTTACAAAGGTTTTGTTGGCATTCAGAAATTGTTGTTTTTACTTGCATTTGTGTCATTTGGTGTTAGTGTTAGCATTTGATTTGTCCGTTTGTAGGTAGTTTGACTGAATTACAATGGTGTTTCCTTTTTCACTTAAAATTGTTTAGTGATGGAGTGAAAAAAGTTTTAGGTTTTGTATCTGTTTGACACCCAGAACACAAAATGACAGTCTTTTTTAGCTCATACATTTACCCTTTTTTTGTTCCATTTACACATTATCATTTAGGTGCATCCTTGCACTAGAAATTCTGTTTCCCCATTTTCTCCACTGTACACATTTACGATGGACATTGTGGCGACATGTAATTTTGGGGAGTACCTGATTTTTTCTGAAGGATACCGAAACATCATTAAAAGCAGGCGAATGTAAATGTACTATAATAAAAGTGACGGCAATGGTCAGCCTATCAAAAGTGACTTACAAATTTTTTTTTTTTTTTCGCATTCCCAAAAAAATTTCTCATCACCCTAACTGGAGTCCCCCCCCCCCCCCCCAAAAAAAAAAAAAAAAAAAAAATTCATGAGAAAAAGAAACAATTAGATTCTTCAACAATGAAAAAGAGCTTCTATGGTTTGGATGCCTTTGAAGACACCCAACCTATCACAATAGTTGAGTCTCCTTCAACTATATCCACTAGTTGGCAAAGATTCTGGAACTCCAAAAGGATGCCCTCAAGTCCTACTACTTGAGAAGGTTACTGAGGGGACTCGAATTGGTTTAGCCTCAGCTTGATTTAAGTACTTGAGAAGTTGTTTGAGTGCATGAAGAATTTGAAATTCAGACTCCGTGTAAGTCTTTTGAGCTTGAAGAATTCACTAAATTCTTGACTTACATTTGACTCCAACAGTCCAACTTGGGCACCCATTTTGTGATGTGAGTTGAGTTTCAAGTTCTCAAATGTTGAACTTATGGGTACTTGTCATGACGTTGCATGGTAGAAAATAGAATTCCGTAGGAATTGTGGTTATGTAAATAGATTTGACTGAATCAGCATTTAATTGCAGTGCTGCCCCACTTCAGTCAGAGTTTCTCAGCTGTGCCACTAATTTCTTTAAAAAAAATTATTTTCTCTTTTCAGTTTCTTGACTTTCTTTGTTTAGAATATATACAAATAAATAAACAGCTGTGTACCATAGGATAAATTGCAGAGCTCATGTAGCACGTGTTGTTGAAATATGCCACACTTCCATAACCTTGTTCTAGATGTATTATGTGCCTTTTTGCCCATTGATGCTTTTGGATTGGCACTGGCCTTCTGTTGTTCAGTTACAAGAAATGTAAGTGCCTAATGTCTATATCCACAATTTAATCATTGTCTTGTGCAGATGGCACTGGTGGGTCAGGTGTTGATGTGGTCCCTAATGTTTCTCTAAGCTCCGGATTGTCAAGTGGTGATGATGATAATCAAGGTTTCCCAAATGACTGTTCGATGCCGGGATCAATGGACATCATGAGGATGAGTGATGACCATGACAACTTGGAGGAAGTAACTACGGAACAAGAGCAACTACCCTTGGGTCTAAAAATGCTTCAAATAAATATGAATGAAGATGCATGTTTGACCCCAGAAGATGGGAGTGAATACGGAGATCTCCAGTACAAGAATAATATCCTAGATAATATTGCCATGAGCATCTTAGATCCAAATTCAAACGTCGATAACATTTTCAAAGAGGCTATGGAGAGTTCCAACTTTCCTTGTGAGGAAGCTCAGGGTAAGTTGGTTACGTGTTTATTTATTTATTTATAATCAAGGCCATGTATTAACACTTTCTCCTGAGTTTCTACTCATCCTTTCCAAAGTTTATGTTGATCCAGGTTCCAAAAAGGTGCCTAAAAAAACAGGCCGAGCAACTTATCGAAACTTAGCTAGACGTCTGACTGTGGACTTCGATGACCTTGGTAACCCAACTGGCCCAAATGCTGGGGCTTTCAAAAGATCAATCAATTCATATGTATGTCATTATTTACCTGTCAGATTTAAGCAAATTGGGGATGTTCCAGTCGAAGACTATAAATCAGTATTGAATGTGTTAACAGTAGGTACCTTGATTTTCTTCTCCTTTTTTCTTTTTGTATGCGTATATTTCCTTCAAATATTCAGTGAATGTCTTTTTCTTTGATCTAATCAAAGGTCTGCACTGGTTGGTTCACAGGAAAGATATAATTTTGATCTTAATAGAAGCTATACCAGGAAGAAGATCTCATCCTGTTATAGGCAACATAAATATAAGCTGTTGGTTCAGGTCAAGAAAGACCTTGAGAGAGGTATTGAACCACAAAAACCATCATATGTGAAGAAAGAAGATTGGGATGCTTTTGTTGCAAAGACAAAAGATGAAGAGTTTGATGTAAGTTTCTTTTTGCAAACTAAAATTTTGTACTTCCTCTCCATGGCTTTTCTTCTTTAGATGTGCTTTGTGTCATACTTTCCTTTAAAATGCATTTACAATCATAGAGGATTAGCAAGAAGAACAAAGCAAGCAGAAGTCAACAGAGCGCCCTTAACAGGAAGGGCTTGACGTCTACTTCCATCCACAAAAGAAAATTGGTGAGAGGCTTAGGGTAACCTGGTTTAATGCCAACTTATTGGAAGTGATTTTTGGATTACAAGTTTTATGGTTTTTGAAAGTTTGGGTTTTTTATGACAGAAAGGATCAGAACAAGGTGTAGTGGATGATAGTATCTGGTCAAAGGTGCATAAACCTAAGCGAGGTGAAGTCACTCATGCCTTTTAGATTCATTTCACAATCCTCATTGAGCTTTCTGTTAGTGAACTTGTGGATGATCCATTCTGTTACTTGACTATGCTGAACAGATGATCGAAATCCTTTGCATGCACAACATGTGTCTGAGTCTGAAGGTGTCATCCATATGTGTGCTTGTATTCATGGTTTAGTTTCTATAATTGACAGGATATTACTAATGCTTTTCGTATCAATTCTTTTCTAATGCAAAGAGGTCCTTTCTTAGAATCATAACTCAAATCTTGCTAAAAATAAAGAGAAAAATGAGTAAATTATGAAACTAACGGAGAAACTTTTCCGAGGACTGTTTTGATAAAAGTGGTGATGTGCGTGTATGAGATTTTGGGGAAATGCTTGTTGTGATGACAAAGCTCTATGCTAGATGTTTGGTTTACCAGTTTACCAAGAGTTGCTTTGTCCTCTCAATTCCATATCTTATTTGGGGATAGGATTGTACTTATGTCGATGTTTTTCATGAGGATAGGAGAGAGTGGTATTTGGATGTGGAATCTCGAGGAAGCAGGGAAGGGGAAGAAGGGAATAACGGGTCCCAATCTATACAACAACAATCTTTAAAAAAATGATATTCAATTGCAGTAATGGTGGCCTTAATGGTCAACCTTATAACTGTTACAGTATAGGCCATAACAGCCTTTACGACCCTCGTAATGGACGTTACAGCTCTGTAATGATTGTTTTTTAAAAGAAAATAAATGTATTAGCACCGTATTGGACCGTTGTGGGCCTATGACAACCTGTTATGGGCTTTTTTTTTTTTTTTAAACAGACGGGTGTTACAGCTGTGTATCACATAATGGGTCCCATTGTTACATTTACGTAATTGTTTTTTAATACCATGGTTCTAAGATGGTCCTTAAACTAACCTACAATCCTAGCCCTGTACCTTCTTTGCGGAGTCCACATGTGTACAAGAGAGGGTGTCCAATAAGGCTGTCAACAGGCTGGGTTTGGTCAGGTCCTAGAGTACATCAATGCAAGTTAATTGGGTTCGGGTCTTACTGGGTGTGGGTCTCATGTTTGAGAACCCTGATCTGATTGGGTCCCGATACCCATTAGGTCTTTGGACTTTTGTTTGAGTTTGGTTGGGTCTGGTCTGGGTCAAATAAATGGCCTTTGCATTGTCAGGACCACCCAATGGTTGGATTAGACACATGCATTTGTTACCCTTTGACACATGCGTGATGCATAAACAAGGCTTTCTTACATGCTCGTTTGTTGCTAGATAAATATGTATGTATGTATGTTTCTACATATGTACATATGTATAATATTAATAATTCGATTAACTGAACAAGAAAACATATAGAGTTGGGCAAGAAAACATATCGCTTTCCATGTTGACTGAAATACGATGGAGGCGTTGAGTCAGTATATGTTCCCTCCAATTAAATCAAACAGTGACAATAAACATATTGAGTTGGGCAATTGTTTTGTTCACATGGTCTTTGGCATGCTGCATCGGCAATGGGGTATCTGCCACTTGATGGAAAGACATGACACTTACCCGGTTAGGCAGTGGATCCAGGCTGTCCTGTGGTCCCATTTATGGACAGTTCTTGGTTGAGAAGTGCATGGAATGAACCATCACAGTTGTACAGTGGCATTAAATCACAGGAAATGAAAACAGGGTTCAACATTCAACAGGGAAAACACGATGACTTGCATTGTCTATTGGCATGATGTTGACTGCAGGCGATCTGTAGGACCTACGAGATGGATGATGTAGCTTCACTGACTCACTTGTCTTGTATCATGTTTTTGACATTGGATGCTCCCTTTTGTTTTGGTGTGCTAGATCACAATTGGTCTTCTATCCACATTGGGAATTTTAGTCTGCCATGGGACACCATACATAAAATCTGAGCAAGATCACACTCTACATAAATACTCAGGCGTAAAAGTCATTGAAATTATGTAATGCATGTTCTTTTAAGTGGTTAAAGTGTGTGCTTGTATGTATCCCCATTTCCCATGGGATTCTAACTTTTTGTTCTTGATCTGATCTAGTTCTCCTGATCAAGAACTAATTCAGTTTATATCTTTTTCTGGTTTGGACCTGTTTATTGGTTCCTTGGGTGCATTTCTAAGTATGCACATAAAATATAAAATGAATCTCTCATTAAGCCCGTCATTCTTTTGGGATAAACGAGGCTATTAAAAAAAAATCTTGATTTAGGAATTGAAAACACGTTATATTTTCCAGTTCTGTTAGTGTTTCTTGCAATTCGTCTCAACCCGGGCATCCAATTTATAAAAATTTGAGGTTTACCATTGGTGCTTTAGTCTAATATTCTGGATTTGTCATTTTATATAGGTCGTCCAAGGAAGCTAGTAGATGTGGTTGAGGACAATCATAATGTAAGTTATTTCATTCCTAATCTTACTCCCACCCATTAGTTCCTTTGAGTGAATGCTTTTGCTTTTGCTTACTTTTATGGTTGAGTTTGACCTATATGACCCATACGCTTGTGATTAAAATCCAAAGTCCTGTCGCTGTTTGGGACATCACAGGGATGCAGATGGACATGTGCATCTCTACTTGAAATGAAAAGGCATGATAATGGGTTAGACATGATATCATAACACAAATGTGTAAGGGGCAGGTTTTGATGGGAATTTATGAAATAATATTATCTGTTGGGTTTTATCTAATCAAACATATATTATGTGTACTCATCAAAGTTGTCTTTGAAATATTCCTTTGAAATGGTTATCTTTTGTTTTATATGAAAATGCCTTATAATATTACAAAGATAACAAATTTATGAGATTCCATTTTGGAAACTTCAATTTCCATATATCCTTGAAGAAGCTTTGGTTTTAAAATTTTGTGAGATTTTTCCCACCGTAAATCTCACCTTTTAACCATCGGCTTTTCTGAATCACCCAAACTTTATTTTCCCAGACTAAACTATGATGCATTTTTCTTGGACGAGAATACCCCTGCAATACAAACCATTGTCTGAAATCTTCTCTCATCTCCTTTTCATACCAGAATACCCTACTACCAAAAATCAATTTTCTGGAATCCTCTCTCCTCTTCACACCAAAATACCCTACCATTGAAAACCCATTTCCCGAAATCTTTTCCTCTTCATACCACAATACCCCTTTACCTAAAACCCATTTTCTGAAATCTTACCTCTTCTTCATACAAGAATACCCTTCCACCAAATTATTACTTCTTTTTCTTCATTTTATTTTGTCAAAAAATGACGAAAATGGTGCCTCCATTGAAGAAACGACGTATTGCACGTGTATTTGAACAAATCACCCCAAACACTAAATTTTAGATCGAAAAAATTTGCACTTGCGCGAGTTCTCGGTCAATTTCATCGAGTCATCGATCAATTTGCCCGAGTTGTCGGTGAAATTGCGGGAGTGTGATCAGTGAAGTTGCCCGAGCACTTCATGAAATTGACAGAGAAATCATAAAAAATTGACTAAGAACTTCTACAAATTGATTGAGTAATTTTTGAAAATGACCTAGTACTTCTTGAAATTCACCGAGCACTTCATGAAATTGATCGATTACTTCCTGAAATTCACAGAGCACTTCATGAAATTCACCGAATACTTGATGAAATTGACCGGTTACTCGTTCAATTTCATGTAGTGCTCGGTCAATTTCATGTGAAGCTTGGTTAATTTTTGGTCAATTTCATGTGAAGCTCGGTTAATTTCATGTCATGCTCGATCAATTTCATGTGATGGTCAGTCAATTTAATAAAGTATTCTATTAATTTCATAAAGTACTCAATCGATTTAAATTATTTCTGAATTTTTACACTATGCTTCACTAACTATTGAACTTTATTTTTGATATATTTTGCAATTCATTCTTATAGATAACGAGTCTCTAGTTGGAGTCCCGAACCTATCCTCCAAGTGTTCGCTAACATGGTGGTTTGATACCGTGAAGCGTGGGTTGGAAAAGAATGAGAGTCGGTTAAATCTTTTTAGGCAGTCCCCATTTTCCTTTTTGCTGCACATTCCATCGTTTAGATTTATGGGAGTTATATTTCACCTGTTTTTCGTAAGATATATAGATGATTTTGTATTTGAGATACGAAAGAAAGACAACTTTGAAATTTACGGAGATGGACTTCGCCCTTATAACAAGGCTTAAGACTGGAGACCTTTCTATACCGAGAAATCATCTCATTAAGAAGACAATAAGAGAGAAGTACCATAAAGAGTATCTAATATTAAAAAAACATATAGGAGAGGTGTTTGAAAAAATATTTGACACCAATAAGCATGAGGATGTCGTGAAGGTTGTCTTTATTATGTGTGTAGAGTGGTTTATTAGGGGAACTGACACCAAAACTATGTGCAACATAGAGTATATTGACCTAGTCGACTCTTTAGAAGAGTTTTATTGCTATCCCTGGGGTAGTCCTTCCACACAATGTCTGAAGGGGTCGAAAGTGCTGTGATGGCATCACGTGGGTGTCGTTGTAATGTATACGGCTGCATATTTCCTCTATAAGTAAGGATTCTTTCCTTATTTTACATAATTAGAGTTTATATTAAAGTATAGTTTCTTAACCTCATGTAATTTCATTGTAACAGATATGGGCCATAGAGAGAGTACTGGCCCTAAAGAGTGTGTGATTTCATATGTTCCCTCTCAAATTCCAAGTTTCATTCGATATCGAGGCTGTTAGGATTGGAGGTACAACAAAATATATGAAAAATTCGCTTCTCCAACCCACGCTTCACTGTATCAAACCACCATGTTAGCGAACACTTGGAGGATAGGTTCGGGACTACAACTAGAGACTCATCATCTACAAGAATGAATTGCAAAATATATCAAAAATAAAGTTCAATAGTTAGTGAAGCATAGTATGAAAATTCAGAAATAATTTAAATCGATTGAGTAATTTATGAAATTAATAGAATACTTCATGAAATTGACCGAGCATCACATGAAATTGACTGAGCACTACATGAAATTGAACGAGTACTTGGTCAATTTCATGTAGTGCTCGGTTAATTTCATGAAGTGCTCTGTGAATTTCAAGAAGTACTTAGCCATTTTCATGAATTACTCGGTCAATTTGTAGAAGTTCTTGATTAATTTTTTAATGATTTCTCTGTCAATTTCATGAAGTGCTTGGGTAACTTCACCAATCACACTCTGGCAATTTCACCAACAACCCCTGCAAATTGACCGAGGACTCAATGAAATCAACTGAGAACTCGCGCAAATGCAAATTTTTTCGGTTTAGAGTTTAGAGTTTAGGACGGTTTGTTCAAATATACTTGCAATGCGTCGTTTCTTCGATGGAGGCACCATTTTCGTCCTTTGTTGACAAAATAAAATGAAGAAAAAGAAATAACGGTTTGGTAGAAGTGTATTATTGTATGAAGAAGAGATAAGATTTCAGAAAATGAGTTTTAGGTAGAAGGGTATCGTGGTATGAAGAGGAGAGAAGATTCTGAGAAATGGGTTTTTGATGGTGGGGTATTCTGGTGTGAAGAGGATAGAGGATTCCGGAAAATGGGTTTTTGATAATAGGGTATTCTGGTATGAAGAGGAGAGGAGAGAGAAGATTTTAGAAAATGGGTTTGTATCGCAGGGGGTATTCTTGTCTAAGAAAAGTATAGTCTGGAAAAGTAAAGTTTGGGTGATTCAGAAAAGCTAGTGGGTAATAGGTGAGATTTATAGAGTGAAAAATCTCAAAAAATTTCATCCTAAAGCTTACCAAAATGGGACTTGAGCTTTATTCCTGCACTGGAAGCAGACGAGAAAGGAACCCTTCATATAAAGGCCTCTCCATTTCCATGGAGCCATATTATGGAGAATCAAGGGAGATCACTCGCACACCTTGTGCTTGTGCATGGTTGGAAGGGTTGGTGATGGGGCACTTGTGTGCTTTGCATTCCGCATGTACGCATCACTGCAAGGAGAACTGAAATGCCTTGGAACTTTTCCTGAAGCAGCCTAGGCTTTCGTTGAGTCGCAGTGCAAGCGAGGGGTCTAATTTGTGACTTTGGGTTGATCTGTTAATTAGGATCTGTTAACATGCAGAATGCAAAGCACTTGTGTGCTTTGCATTCCGCATGTACGCATCATTGCAAGGAGAACTGAAATGCCTTGGAACTTTTCCTGAAGCAGCCTAGGCTTTCGTTGAGTTGCAGTGCAAACGAGGGGTCTAATTTGTGACTTCGGGTTGATCTGTTAATTAGGATTTGACCAGCTAGACAGAATTGGTGACATAGCACCTGCATGGATTCTTGACTGTTGACATGACTGTGTGTTATATTACTTTGGCGTGGCAGTTAAACATGATGGTTCGTCGACATGTCAATTCCTGGGTGTTAGTTACATGGTCCATTGTGGATGATAATGTGGTAGGATGACTACATTTTTTGGCCAATTCCCTGAGGGAGAGAAGTGCCTCAAACAGTTTCGTGACTGTTTAAAACATGCACGAAGTGGCTTCCACTAGTGACCATAGCGTGTCTATGGAAGGGTGCTTTTAATGGGAGTTCTCACAGAATTTTACAATCTGGTTTCTCTGTAAATACTCACCATTGGTCTCTTTCCCTCTCTCCACCATTTTTATTTTATTATTATTATTTTTTTTATTGGGGGGGGGGGGCAGGGTTATTATGTCACCTCAGAGGCAAAATAATAATTCATTTTCTGTCCCTGATTGTTACTGGAAGCGTTCAAGGTCAATTAACCAATATCGTGTGTTGAAGATCGCCAATTGAGATTCTTGGCTTCATTGTTAGTAGCCCATTTGCAGAGTCCAGTTAAAAGCATAGTGGGGTGAGAACTGTCTTGAGGAAAGTGACTCTATAATGCGTCTCATAATTGCTTTCTACACAAGAAATTATTTTACCCGTCTGAATACCTGATTGGTTTTGCAGATGGGAGCATCAAGTGTATGTTGCTATCCCATTTCACCTTGTTGGTTTTTTTTTTTTTTTTTTTGGTATGTGGATGAGTGATGCACCTTCTCATTATGGGGTTCTTCCAAAGGGGCTCTTAACTTGTATTCTCATCTTCATCTGCACATTACTCTTATTTCTTGGATTTGAGATTTTATTTTTCTTGTCTAGATGAATGTGACAAGTGATCTTTTTCTAGCTAATTTGATGGTATTTAGCTTCGTTATTCAGTTCGTTTGCAAGACCAAATCACTGGGCTGCAGACGAGCTTGACGAAGTCCTGATCTCTTTTTTTCTTTTTATTTCTGAACAGGTTGTGGATATTATGGACATTCATATTAGCCAAGAGGTTGGTCATTTACAGGTTCCTTGCATTTATTCAACCCATATGACTATTTTTGTGTATTCACGATTCCTAAACACAGGTCAAGCATGTTAGTTATCTTGTTTAGTGCTTTTGGTCAGGTTTCCCTGCCCCCGACTATCGTGATTATTATTATGGGTTTTTACACTAACCTCCTCAGTCCTCATTTAATCTCATAGTTACATCCACATCCCTGTAAAAAATAAAATAACACATGGCTACTCAACTAATTTTTAACACATGGCTACACATGGCTCTTTCGATCCCATAACGCATAACGGTTGCCACTGTTACCATTACATAACGGTTGTTACGGCACACTTTGATATTCCCCATCCAAAGTGAGGCCCATCATATAAATGGTTCAGATCATTGAAATATAACCTGAGATCCAATGACTAGAGTCTCACATGTATTCTATATAAATATTCAGGTATATATTAGCTCTTCTTTACGTGGAAGGTTGATGACTTTGGATTTGTTGTCAATAAGTAAGAGTTATATGATATTATAGCAGGGTATGATGGGTGATACACATGCATTTGCATTTGTACATGTGGCATCTATGTAACTCAATTTAAATGGTCTAAATCGAAGAACCCATTGTAGATAGGATCTTTTAGTATCTGTTTTATTTTTTGTTATATATATATATATATATATATATATATATACACTTTGATCCTTTGATCGCTTATTATGTCCACTGTCCATGAGTAATCAACTAATCTAATAGTGAAGGAATGAGTTCAATATGAGTTTTCTTTGTAAAACACCTAAAGTGAGGCCCACTGTTTGGACGTTTTGATTTGAGTTAGTGCCTGTGTATCATCCGTCACACTAGCATAACTTTTCTTCTTCCAAGAAGTCATCTTCACTGACGTCTGAAATTAGACCCGTACCTCTTGCCCACTGACATGTGTGACTAATAGAAGGCACACCAGGCTCTAAATGGACATCTCGGATGATTAGCAAGATTGTCGATTGTTGCATATGGTAACAGCAACAGTCATTTTTAGTACATAACACCAAAATTGTAACATTGATGTGTAGTTTCAAACATGCATACCATTTTTTATTTTTATTTTTCTTTTTAAATTACGAGGTATGTTGTTTCAAGGTTAATGTTCTTGTTTCTCCTATATGGGCATCTTAGCATCTTCTGTAACAATTCATTGGCCTTTGTTTTGGATTACATGAGATTCAGATTAGTGATATTTTGGATATGTGGAACAGGGTTTTGGATCAGAACGGACGTTAAAGGGTTATCCGCATCTGGATGCTACTAACCAGTATGAATACTGGTAAGCTCCCTCATGGCTTATGCAAAACTATAGTGCGGGCTGGTTATGGACTGGTTGGTGTCAGCTTGAGCCTAGCCCAGCCCTTTGAGTAGTTGAGCCTGAAATCTGGACCTGGGTGATAACCATAAATGGGCTTGGATGGAAGAGTTTCTGTTTAACAACAGGGCCAGATCAGGTCTGTGATTCAGGTGCTTGTAATCATGAACTTTCAACATGCATGGGGGCTTTATTGATGAACAATCTTTCTGGCTGGCTGCAGGAATCCGACTTGAGAGACTGCAAACATCTTGGCATCTCTCTCAAAATCAGAGGAGAAATCTTCATCCCCATCAATAGTGGTTGATGACGTTATTGTATATGTTGTTTGTTACTACATTGGTTTTTTTTCTTTTTCTTTTTCTATATATTTTTTCCCTTTCTCATTTCCGGTTTTGGAATGCATTTATTTTCATTGCACAGATGATGTAACTTCAGAAGATTATAAATGGAAAATATTGCACTGGTAAAAGAACTGTGGACGCGGATGAGGTGAATATAGGATTTTTGAGGCAAAGGAGAAATCAGGAGCGAGTAAAACAATTACATCATTGTGGTGCCCACAGCTTTTTTCCATCACCCACCAGTTCCGCACAGGAGGGGTCGCTACTCACAACCCAAACCCAGCTTGGAAACTTCCATTTAGCCTGAAGAATGTTGAATGATCTGCCAGTACAGCTGCCGTTTTCATCTCGCTTTGGATGGTGTTTCTGAGGTTTTAAATCACAGACGGAAGGTGCATGCCGATTGATCTGTTGGAAATCGGATTGTGTACTGAGTAAACTCTTTTGGGCCTACCATGAACGTGTGTGGTTTATCCACACCGTCCATCTGTTTTTCCAGCTCATTTTAGCAGTTGATCCCAAAATTGAAGCATATCCAAAGCTCAAATGGACCACACCACAGGAGAGTCGGAATTGAACATAAACTGTTGAAAAATTATCGGGGCATAGAAGTTTTGGGTCAAGTTGATATTTGTGTTTTCTTATGAACATTACCATGGGCCCTAGGAAGGTTTAAACAGTGGAAATCATTATTGTCAGGTGTGATCCACTAGAGCTTTGGATATGCTTCATTTTTGGGATCAAGTGCTAAAATCATCCGCTAAAATGGATGGACGGAGTCGATAAAATACCCATAGCGTACTGACTTACTCAGTACGCAATCCGCTTCCTATCAGTTGAAGCAGTAGCCTATGATGAAATGTGTTTTTTAGTTGGTCCTTTGGAATAGTAGGACTATTTAAGGAGATAGCCAGCCATCCTCCACATGTCAACAAGCCTAAGGGAGTACTAGTAGCTCCGCTTCACTTGGCATTCCTTAGTAAAAATAAGATGAAACTGATCAGGTATTTGTGAGATCTTTCCCAGCACATCAGTACTATGAAAACTGTAGGCCGCACGGTGAAGATCACCGATACATTATTGAATAATTGGACAATGGATTACCTGACATAACATACAAGTATAACCTGACTAGATCTGGACGTTAATTGGGTATAGTGCCTGCTTTACTGAGAGGTGATTGAAAGGCAGGTTGTCGTTGAAGATGGTGCTATGCAAAACATGTTTGAAAGTTCTTCAGTTGAGTTATTGGTAATGGTCTATTAGCCATTCACCTCTCGCACCACGTCATGGTCGGACAGAGCTCAGTTCAGGTAGAGCAGTTCCCAAGTGGGTCACTTAGATCCGTTTGAAGTTCTTATGGCACGGTACCAGAAGCTGTGTACTGTTGTTTGTTGGTGGTCAGTTCTAGTAAATTATGGTGATGGAATTTTGTGATCGGTAGCTGGAATTGAATATGGATGCACAATATATACTCAGGTTTTAAATTATGACAGGTGGGGCAGTGTGGGAATTCAATACACTGGTTTTAAATCATGACCGGTAGGGAGCAGGATGCAAATTTCTTACAACTACTGTACAAGGAGCCTGTGGAACAAAAGCTCTGGGCCACCACAATGTCCATTGGACATCCTGTTTGTCCAACGGTTTCCCTAGCTCACGTTAAGAAGCTAAGCAAAATAATAATAATAATAATAATAATAATAATAATAAAGTAGATCTACACACCAAGGCACACCGCAGAAAACAGTGGTGTTAGACACCACAGCTGAAACCTGTTAGAATAAAAGAAGAAAAAGATTAGTAAAAAACAAGAAAAATTGTTTTCACTTTTTGTTAACCTACTTATTTTAATTGTGTTTAATTTTATCTCACATTGAAAAGAAAATTTAAAAATTAAGATTTTATATTAAAATTCCTTACTAATCTTTTGTATTTGGAAACAAAGCTATGCCATGAAAGCAACACTGCACCGTGGTCACAATCGTGGTGTAGTCTTTGGTTGGGTACTTTTGTTTTCTTTGCAAATGTTTTATCCTACGCATGCACATCAAGACAGAGCGGTCGTACATGTTAGTAATAGTAATTCACAACGAAGGATAGTAGAAATTGACCAGATCTATCAGGTTCAAGGCTCGACTTGAATAGTCGATTTCTCAAAACAGATTTGCTGCCCTTTTTCTGGAATTTCCAGCAAGTGCAAACTAAGGAAATCTGCAAATTGTCTTCAGGATACAATGAACTCTCAATCTGATTTTCAACACGAAAATTTGCACATTTAAGTGTTGAACATATCTCTAGTTTTAACACCGATATGCCTTAAGACGTTCAGAAAAAATTCAGCAAGAGATTAAATCGAGAGTAATTGCACAGAAGATGATATAATCGTAAGGATTTTGAGTATATATTCTTCTGGATTATAGTATCCAGGATTTATATCATTTGAAAGGTTATGGATTTCTTCCTGAAGAGGTGTTAAAGAGCCTCTTCAAGAAATCCATACCCATTCACAGCAAATAATTGCCTTTTCATGAAAGGACATGACTCTTGTCCTATGGCAGTTATTTCTGTACCCATTCATGTAAACAGCTTATCCAACAGAAAAAATCAGATCCACATAAGCGACACGTGGCATAGGTGCCACATGTACAATCATGTCATAATTACTCTCAATTAAAAAATAATAAAACATCAGTACCATGGCCCAAAAATTGAACCGAGTGCCAAAAAGACTAAGGCTTTCTTAGCTCCTTGCGACGATGCGAACGTTGAAGTGCTAAGTGCGCCTAATAAAGCGCTAAGCAAATTTCTACACGCCATTGCATGTGGCAATATGCAGCACCCACAGGAGATTCAACCCCTGGTTGTATAAGCAAAAACTCCTTCTCTTACCGACTGGCTATACACACTATTTATGGAAAGTTTAAATAATTAATATATTTATTTACTTTCTACAAATAATTTTTTTTATTTTTGAAATTTATTTTTATTCTAAAAAACACCAACAGTACACCTACTTAGTAATTAATGAACGACATGTACCTGACATGTATTTATTACGCTGCTCACATGCGCCTTGTGCCCCAAACGGTTACTTACCTTCTTCTTCATAAAGGCTTCCCATCTTCATCGTATATACATCTGAAAATTATCCCCTCTCTAATTTTCTTCTGGATTCTTTCTATAGCTTTTGTTTGGACAAATAAGTGCAAGCATTGTTAAGTTTGTGTGGTTGAGGTCATAAGTGTACTGATCAAAGCTGTTTATCTTTGACTTGAGTTGTATTTCGGAAGTAGACTTAACATACCTTAACTTTCTATATTATTCGCTATTATTTCTGTTTTTGAATTTTTTGTTATATATTTGTATTTTAGAACCAACAAAGTCATCTTACACTTTAATGTTTATATGCCATCAAACCCAATAATAATTGATCTACACTAAGAGAACCAAGGAAAAACACAAATAGTAGTTGGATCCAAAACTTGTCTACAAAAAGGTTTCAGTGGATGGACAAAATGGATAAAACTGTGACGATGCCGCTCTCGGATCAGTGCTCAGGATCTAAAAATTGAAGGTTCAGTCACCACTGGCTCATTTGTATGCAGCTAGTTACCAACCACACAGTTTTAGGAAAACAATTCACTGATTTGTTCAAAAATATATGATAATGAGCTACAATGATGAAACTAGAATTTTCAGATCATAACACAAATATAAACATGACAATTACAAAATAATAATAATAAATAAATGCAGACTTTGACATCCATTTTCTTTGATATTGATGAGGGAGGGTTTTGATCTTTGCTTGTAATACCATTTCTCAAACTCAAAAATCCATTGAAAGGTTTTTGAGCCAAATGTCTAGTCATGAAGACTGAGTTGTACTCTTATGTCCCATTCAAGTACTTCTTCAATTTCCTTTATTCTTTGAGTTCTCCTTTCTCTAAAATCTATTTCTCTATAAGCTGAAAGGAGAGAGAACATTAAGACATTGAAAATGATATGAGATACAAATCTCATTCTTCAAGTAATGTAAGGGTATTTATAAATGCAATGCATAACATCCATGTAATTCTAAGGGGCGTTTGGATAGTAAGTTACTTAGGATAAGCTACTTATTCCACAAGTAACTTATCTTGGTTTCTATTTATTAAGCTAAAGTGATTAAGTACCTTTAAGTAAAAAAGTTACTTATAATTGATCTTAAGCTAAACTTACTTATCTCAAATAAGTTACTTATCTATTGCAGTAAGTAGAAAAAGTAACTTAGTGGTATCCAACCGGGCCTTAAGAAATATCAAGATAGGTAAAATGTTGTTTGAACAAGAATCGCTGGATGAAAATCATAACACCGCAATTAAATAAAAAGGAAAATAAAAATCAGTTAGAAAAGATTTTCTATCATTTGAAATTCAAATAAAAAGTTATTTAAAAAATGATAATTTTCATCCACAAAATTAATTCACATACCCTCACATTTGAATTTTAGAGGGAAATGATCTCCTTCAAGTCTAGGAAATTCTAGCAGTTATGTTAGAAGAGGTGATCAATCACTATCAGTGTAATGTAATACAAGGCTTTGTTTGGGTGTAATTCTATATGTAGATCATCAATTGTCAAAATAACTCATGGTGGCATTGACTGTGTTTGAATGTAGAGAAAATGCCACTCACTGCATGAGAAGCTTGTTTGCGAAAGTGATACTATAAATGTAGGGCTATCGACCGTTTGATGTGGATTGCCTGCTAAAGCTTTTCATAGAAACTTTCTTAGATGAGAAGCTAGGTGGGCCACCATGATGTATGTGAGAAACCTGCTCTGTCCATCTGTTTTTACAGATCATGTTAGGACACGAGCCTGAAAATGACGCAAATCCAAAACTCAAGTGGCCGCACAATAGACTAATTTTAGTGTTATCAGTTCATCTTTTGGATGGCATAAAACATTACTATGGAGCCTACTACATTGTCTTGTCGTGTGGTCCACTTGAGTTTTAGATTTGCATCATATTTAAGTCCATGTCTTAAAATGGTCTGGCAAAACAGATGGACAGAGTGGATTTTTCTTAAACATTACGGTAGGCCCCACCTAGCTCCCCATTGCAGTGGTCGGGTTCTAGATTGTTAACCGGCTCCAAGAGGGCCAAACCCACCTGAACCCGACTTAGACCCAACTTCTAACTGGGTCTGGAAAATGGGACCAGGCCAAGCTTGGGATGACTGGATTTAAGGTAAGCCTAGTAGGCTCGGTCAAAAAGCCTATTGCCGACCCTAGTTGATGTGAATGGACCCACAGGGGAAAAACGGTCCTTCAATTCACATTTGATTGGAGGAATAGTAGGGAGGGTTCACCTACCACATGGCTATTGTCCCTTTATTCTTTTCAAATCTCAACCATCCATTTTTTTAATAGCAAAACAGAAACCAAAAATCTCCCACGTTTTCCTTGTGGGCCAAAGCCAGAATTGACAAAATATGAAGGACGTGGATTGCCTAATGACGCTGCCGGACAAAAAGATTCAAATCTCAAGTGGGCCACACTACAGGAAAACAGTAATGATTGAAGGTCCACCATTAAAAACTTCCCAAGGCTTACAATAATGTTTATTTTCCATCCACACTGTTGATTAGGTCACAGAGGCCTGGATGATGGAAAAACAAAAATATCAGCTTGATCCAAAACTTTTGTTGCCCTCAAGAAGTTTTTAATGGTGGGAGTTCAACCATCACTGTTTCCCATGGTGGGGTCCAAATGAGATTTGGATCTGGCTGATTTTTGGGTTCATGCCCTAAAATGATATGGAAAAATGGATGGACGGCCTGGATGAAACAAATACATCATGGTGGGCCCACAAAGCACTGTTCAGTAGTCAGTAGGCAATCCGCGTCCAAACAGGAGGATGGGGTGATGGCCGACTGCACTTCTACCCTCAGTCTTCTATTGTACATGGAACTCACTATACACGATCCAGACCGTTGATCCAGTGGGATCTACAACAGATGGCCCATTACCAAAAAAAACAAAAAACCACTGATTGGACGATCCCTTCGAACCCACCGTTGATCTGCCAACAGACGGTCGAAAAGAATGGAAAACGGGTACAATTACAAGCCAAGTCTGCCCACTATACGGTCAGGATCGTCCGATCAGTGAAACACTGACATGGGCCCACTTATGGAAGAGCCGTCTCTACACAGGACACGTGGCAGGGTGATGTCTCGATGGGGCGGCTCACATAAATGCCTTCCTTTTGGAAACCCAATAAATAATCCTATCCACTATCGTGGCATGTTTGACCGTTAACTGTTGTTATTTTGTACCGTTACTTTAGTTTCTATATATCAGAGGAATAGGATTACCTAATAGAAGTGAGCTTTGAGATCTAAACCATCCATGCCAGGCCCTCCATATCGGTCGGATCTGATTTGCACATCACCTTGCCACGTGTCCTGTGAATAGTGGGATCTACCATATCAGGGTTCTTCCTGCTCCACCGTATCATCTCCGTAAAAAAAGTAGGAAAAAATTAGCAAAAGCAGAGGTATTTTAGCCTAATTTGTCCGTACGATTAGGGGTCTACTTTTGTGCTTAAAGTTTATTCAAGTCCAATGAAAAATGATAGTAGTATGTTAGGTCTATACGACGCAAAATCCCAGGCAGGAAAGCAGACGCCGATTGCATACTAACCCTACCGCAGTAGCGCGTCAACACTTGTCGGTGTTCTGTGGGCCCCACCATGATGTATGTGTTTCATCCGCTCTATCCATCCCTTTTAAAAAATAATTTTAGGGCATTAACATATAAATGAGACATATTCAAATCTAAGTTGGACCACACCACAGGAACTAGCAATAATTGAACGATCACCATTAAAATATTCCTAGGGCCCACTGTAATTTTTATTTTCAATCCAACCCGTTGATTTGGTCACACAGACATGTATGAAGGAAAAAAAAAAATCATATCAGCTTCCTCCGAAACTTTCGTTGCCCCAAAGAGGTTTTTAATGGTGAGCGTTCGATCACCACTGTTTCCTTTGGTATGGTCCACCTAATATTCGAACATGCCTTATTTTTTTTCTATTATACCAAAATGATCTATGAAAACGGATGGACGGCGCAGATAAAACATATACAACATGGTGGGGCCCACAGACAGCGACCAGTAGCAACGCGCTGGCAGGGTCAGTATACAATCCACGTCGGTAAAGCACACACCGATAAAAGAGGAATTGTATGGTACCGTAATATACTCGTGCTTTCAACCGTAAAAAGTGGGTCCCATGGTTCGATAATCCAGACCGTTTGTTCTTTCGGGTCCTACAAATGAATGGATTATAACTTAAAATATTTCTCTATTGGAAAATACAAACCTTCTGATATTCAGTATCAGATATACGGTTAAATGAAACAGATACAAGAAATGTCCAATAAGATATAAAATGATGTGTTATTTTCTAATCATGATCAATCGATGGTGGGGATAACTTATGAACGGTCTGGATTGCCGAATCATGGACTCACTCATCAGAATAAAAAAACCCGCGTAAAAAATTCAAAGACGCGCGTTTTTTTATCTTTTCGGTAAAAGCGCCAATATCTGGAATTGGATCGCGTCCGACCCCGGTCGGACATAACAAGGTCCGACAAGATCTGTGTGGGAATCCACCGTTAGGTATCTGTTTATCTACGCCGTCCATCCACTTTGTTAGATCAAAATAAGGTATGTTCATGAAAAAAACAGATCCAACGATCTAGTGGACCATACCAGAGATGACTGGTGCATTTAATGCAACCCAAGTCTACTATTTGGTGTGGTTCAATAGATAGTTTGATCTGACTCATTTTTAGGACATACCTTAAAATGATCTGATACAAATGGATGGACGGCGTGGATAGACAGAACATCATGTTGGGACCCACTCAGATCTGGTCGGACCTTGCTAGGTACGACCGGGGTCGGACGAAATCTGCTTTAGTCTTCAGCTGTAGATATCTTCCGGCAAAAGGCCCTTTTTAATCCACTGCAGAAAGGAAGCATTCATTTCTCTTTTTGGGGATTTCTGGGGTTTGTTGATTTCAGCAGAAGAAGATGTTTTCTGGTCTGATTCATTGCAATGAAGGTGTTATTCAACCCAAGGAAGAAGGACATACACCCAATCTCCGTGTAGATCCTTGCCTTGTTCTCACTGCCGATCCAAAACCTCGTCTTCGATGGACTTCTGATCTTCACGACCGATTCGTCGACGCCGTGACTCAGCTCGGCGGTCCTGGCAGTTAGTTTTTCTCTTCCATTTCTATCATTTCCTTTTTCTTTAATTCTGTTACATTCTAATTCGATGCTTTTTTTGGCTGCGTAATATCTTGAAATTTCATGATTAATTAGTGTAATTTGGCGCGAAATATCTTGAAATTTCATGATATTTGTTACAACCAAATCCAGCCTTAATTATTATTATTATTATTATTATTATTATTATTATTTTTTTTTTTTTTGTTGTTAGTTCTGTTTGGCTCAAATTCGGTCGTTCTCATGATGTGTAAGTGTTGGGTGTGTCAGAGCCGAATATAGCTCGAATCGAACTGAACGCCTTGTGACCCCATGCTGCTGAATAGACGGAGAGACTGAGTTCCTTATGGACTGGGCCGTCTATTCAGCCACTGATTACAAAGAATCATGCAATTTGCAAGGGGGTTAAGTGCGCGATAGCTTGTACAATTGAACGATACGACAATATAGATTAAAAATAAAAATGAGGCTGAAGTTGATTATATTATTGAATGTGCAACTAAAGTCCCCGCCTAAATGAAAATTAGAAGGGATAGCTTGAGTGTCTGTTTGATGCCCCACTGGGCTTTGTGGTGAGTCGAAGGTGATGGGACGATTGGCTGTTTGTTGCAGAGTCGAACTTCGTAGGCAAGGCAATCGATGGAATCTCTAAGCGAGCAGGCAAGAAAGCCATGTTGTCCTTTTGTTCGAAACTTGGGGATCTTTGTAGCGGTCCAATGGGTGTGATCATGGACATAAGGTGGAGAGATAAGTAACCTAATCGGTCCATGTTTTGTTGTAGCTTGTTGGCTAGCAACGGAGGTATTAGGCTGAAACTAAACTAACGTACGCTAAACTAGGATAGGCGTCCATGAGCGATGAAAGATAGGTAGCGTTATGCTGTATAAGAGAGTTGTGTTGGAAATGACGAAATTGGCTTTTAAAATGTTAAAATTGCCAATAGCTGTTATTGTCGACGCAGTTGGAGGAAGGAAGATTATGAGCAGCTAACATGGTCGTTACCATGAGACACGTGTCGCATGACCAAATAGGTAAGAAAAGTAACTGCATGTGGCAATGTTAAAATCTAATTTAAAAAAGAAAAAAAGAAGAAGAGAAGAAGCTAAGGATGTGCTCATGATGAGCAGAGATTGTGGAGCAAAAAATGTAAACTCTCTAGCAAAACAATAAATTCAAAGTGATTGTCATCTACATGTGGCAAGACTTGAATGCTCATAGTTATATAATGGCTTGAAATATAGAGCACAATCATGCAATTTGTTGGAGACATTTTTTTTTTGTACATGTAGTGGAATGTGAAATGCCACATTTATGTGAAGGCTTAAAAGACTTACATGAGATCGCACAACATGATAGAAGATAATCTCTCGTTACACGTGGCTAATTGTAATAGGCCACGTTTGTTGAATGGCATGCATCCCACCGGGTGTGTCAAAAAATGGTGTTTGGCTCAAATTCAATCGTTCGTTCATATGATTTGTAAGTGTCGGACACGCCGAAGTCGAATGTGGCTCGAATTGAACCAAATGCCTTGTGACCCCAGGTGCCAAAGAGAGTTGTGTTGGATTAGCATGTGCCTAGAGCTCTTTATTCTTCGTTTTATTTATAGCCACATAGGACAGTTGTTGGGGAGTGATCTTTGGCATTGTAAGAGATATGGCTTTCGTCGTCGTGAGTGAGCAGTTTGGGGGCAACCTCTCGTGCCTCCGGTGTCGCATTACAATGTTGAGGCCGAACAGCTCAGGGGGCAACAGCCGGTGCTTTTAGTTCCTCCCTTTATGAAATCTCGCGGCTCAGAGACCATTAGAAATCGCAAAACCTCATCAATTAGGTTGTCAAGACCTGATTAATTTGATACAAGAAGTGGCCAACCAAGCTCAAGGCCGAAGGGTCATTAAACCCACATATCAAAAGCCTTACCCAGAATGGATTGATCAGCCGTTCAAGTTGCTGTAAGGCTAAAAGATCCCTGAGTTCACTCTCTTCTTAGGAGATAATGACCAGTCGACAATTGTGCATATAGGTCGTTTTACCATGCAATGTGTAGTGTTGTGTATAAAAGTTGTAAAAGAATTGTTCTTTGTTTATAGGCATGTACAGTCGACAAGATAATCTCTCGTTACATGTGACAGTCGAGCTAGATTATCTTTGTTTTGTTTATAGGCATTTATTTTATGTGAGGCATTGTGCATATAGGTCGACGGTTGTTGGGAAGTGATCTTCGTCATCGTGAGTGATCTTTCATAATCTTTGTGCAATTAGCTGGCCATTAAGCAAATGTGGCCAATTACAATCTGTCACATGTAACAAGAGATTATCTTTTTGCTGACCGTGCGATCTCGTGCAAGCCTCTTAACCCTTCACGTAAATGTAACCTTTCACATTCGGCCATGTGTACAAGAAAATATCGCTTATAGTAAGTTATGTGATTGTGTTTCCTATTTCAAGTTATTATATAACTGTAGTCATTCATGTCTTTCCACGTGTAAATGGGAATCACTTTGCATTTATCGCCCTACTGGAGAATTTACATTTACTGCTTAACCGTTTCTGCTCATTATGAGTACATCCTTAGCTTCTTCTTCTTCTTCTTTTTCTTTAAACTAGTTCCATATCATAACACAATTGCCCCCACATTAGTGTGGAAATAAGACTCCTTTGCGTAGATAGAGGAGTTGGATGTTTTGTTTTGTGATGTGGGTTTGTTTTATTTTTTTGGTGGGAGTTCGAGGGTAATTTGGTTTTTGTGTGTGTGGGTGCGTGTGCACGTGCACCTATGTGTCTGTACATATATGTACATATACATGTGTGTGTACATATAGATGCATATATGTATCTATATGTACATGTGCGCGCGTGTGTGTATGCACGCAAATTATATACATACATATATATGTATATGTATAGATACATGTGTATGTATATGCGTGTATGTATGTATGTACATACATACTTGGGAATGTTGGATTTTTGTGTGTGTTTTATTGATTTTGGTTTTTCTTCTTCTTCCTTTTTAAAAAAAATTATTTGTTAAAATTAATTTAAAAAAAAAAAATCTATTGTTGGTTTGGTTGCTTATAATTTGTAATTTTGATGCACTGGACCATTGAATGCATTTATGTCTGCTTCTATGTAGGAATTTGATTGCATTTTTGTTATATTGAGGGAGTTGACTTGGAGAGGTTGAATGTCTTTGTTTTGTGATATGGGTTCCTTTCTATTCTCATGATTTGGGTTTCTATTCTTCTTCTTCTTCTTCTTCTTCTTTTCTTTGATATAATGATTTTCAGTGAGCAGCAATCAATTGTCATTTGAAGAAAGATGTGTAATTTTGTCCTTTTGCATTGAATGTCACCAAACACTGATTTGAGGTAGATATTTAGAGCATTTTAGTGGCTTAGCTACTTTTGCAAGTGGTTAATCGGTGATAGTTGATAATTTCTTATAGAGGATGTGCCAAACTGAGTCATGCGACTGTTAAAAAACTCATGTAGTCCTGTGATGATTGGTCAAGCACCCATGTAAGGACGGCATTCCCAAAATGTACCTGCACATGTGTGCTTGACTGGATGATGAGGTTTTCCTAGTTGTGCAACTTGGTGTAGCTTTCCTCTCACGTTTTCTTTGTTTATTCAAGTGATTGTTGATTGTGGAGTATTGTGTGTATTGTTACATTTTGCTTTTGTTTATTCAAGTTATGGAATAAGTTTGATGCCAGCTGCCTTCCTGGCACAACCCTCCTTATTTGGACTAGGGACCAGCAATGAGAGCACAAAACTCTAACAGGCACAATGTAGCCCTTGTTAGAGTGGAATGGTGAAACAGGATGCATGTAGCCAACCCCAATTAATTGGGATCAGGCTTAAATGATGATAACGATGATGAAGAAATGTGCTTGCTTCATGATTGTGGAGTATTGAGTGCATATGTTGCATCAGATTACAGTTGCAAAATTGTTGTGACTTGTGAGACTTATGATGCTGTTTTGGCAATTTGATTGTTGATACTTCTGTTCTGCGACGACTTTTTTGTTTTTAGTTCTGGTCTGATGGTAATGTGGTGAATTGAATGTTTTTAACATCTTTTCTGTTTTGGAGTTGTGTTTTGAGTGCTTCTTTGATGGTAGTTTAGCATCTTTATCTGGACAGTTTCGAGTGAGGCCATCCATTCATTTCACTGGTGCTCCTGGCTATGAGCTTCTACAAAAAATTGACAGAGAGAGACTGTGATGGCCGTTATGACCGGTTTTGTAAAGGTAACGGTGGTGACCGTTATGGCCACCGTTACCGTTACGGAATACCTTGATGATGGTAATGTGGTGAATTGAATGTTTTTAACATCTTTTCTGTTTTGGAGTTGCATTTTAAGTGCTACTTTGATGGTGATAGAGCATCTTTATCTGGACAGTTTCAAATGAGGCCATCCATTTGTGGCACTGGTGCTCCTTGCTATGAGCTCCTACAGAAAATTGGCATGTGCCACAATGGTGCATGATACAGACTATTAACCAATGAACAGTTGGTCGGCCATGGTCGAAAAATGATTGGACAATCCTAAACATCTGATTGTATAGCTGTTTCAAGATGTTAGCAATAAGAAGAGGGAACCACATATGGTTGCATGAAGGATGAAGCAAACTGCCAAGAGATTCGGGTGCGGGGGTGGGGAAGTGTCTGTTTCAATATGTTAGCAATACGAAGAGGGAACGCAAGCCCAATTCACCATTCAAAGGGTTAGAAGGATTGTACAGCTAAGGAACTACAAATGTATGATGGAAAAGAATACTAGTGACAGGCAGAATTGTATAGAAAGAGATCCAACAATTGGATGTGTAGGTTTGTCTAATCGGTGGCATTTGTAGACAAAAGTCCATTTGTGGTGGGACCCACCCAATGAATGGTCTGGATCTGGACATTATGTTATGCATCCAATTTGCACAGTGAACCAGATAAGAAAGTTGGTGTGCTTCTCTGGTTACCCTTGAAGATTTTTCTTTTGTAATTTTTTTTTTTTTTCTTTTTTGGTCTTTTGAAAGCAGCCCCTACTAATTATTCTAATTGGGTTTATGCATTTTGGTTTGGCACACATGAAGGTTGGGCTGAACTGCTTTTAGCATGTATCCTTCCTTGCTAATCCATGCCAGGTTAAAGCTATTGGAAAATACTGAAGGGGTGGAATAGTCTTATATCTCATATCAATGTTGTTATTTTATTCAATAAAGCAATGAAAGTTTTACTGTAAAATTATAATACGTGGTAAACCATAATTTTCAGTTGATTGATCTAATTTCATGTTGCTATCAGCATCAGATTATTACGAACTTCTGTCACATTCCCATTGTGTGGCTTTGACTTTTCAGAAGCGACGCCAAAGACCATATTGCGAGCAATGGGCGTGAAGGGACTTACTCTTTTTCACTTGAAGAGTCATCTTCAGGTGCCTTGGCTGCTTAAATGTCTCTATAGTTCTTAAGCTTTTTTTCACTATTGTCCTCATAGTGTTTCACTTGCATCCATCTTATGTAGTTTGCAGTTATATTGCGATCATACAATCCGGTGTGAAGATTAATGTGAATTTTAATAGTTTTAGTATTTATAGCCTTCTCTTGCTGCTTATCAGAAGTACCGGCTAGGGAAGCAATCAGGCAAAGAATCAACGGAGCAATCCAAAGATGGTAGGTCTGATGTGCATGTCCTTTCTCTATGAGTTACTTCTTTTTTTCCTTGTTAGGCACTTCTTCAAAGGGAAGAGCTTTGCTATTCGCACACGGCACATTGAATAAAGCTCATGTTCATGCCACATGTGCCAGCATGGCACATAGGTGCGAGATCCAACCATCCATCTGGTTGGTCCGACCTTGTATATGTTTTCCCCAAATAATTCTGGTCCGCTCAGCATGCGGGCCCCAATATTGGAATCAAGTGAATGCAAAAAGAAACTTCGGCCACATTTTTCGGAGCCCTACATTTGTTTTGTTAACTGTGGCTCACGTAACCAGTGGATCAATCTAATTGTTGGGCTAGGGCATCAATATAGTGGTGCTGTTTTGATGATGGATTGGATCTCTGACCTATCATGCCATGTTGGCACATGTGTGGCATGTAAATAAGCTTTGTTGCACACACGTGGCTTAGCAAAGCTCCAAAAAGAAAGGTGATATACAATTTCATTTTGAGTCAATTTGATGAGTGCGCTTGTGCTACCTTACTCAAGCAGTAAGTGGCTGGATCCTTAAAACCCAATTATCAACTCTGTTTTGCTTGGACAGACTCGGTTTGGCCAGGCTCCTAGGTGTTGAGTCCATTAATGTTCCATTGAAAATAGGTGAGTGGTTCATTGATTCATGAAGTCGAAGTTGAGATCTACAAACCGATTCAATTCCAGGGACAAATCTGACTTTTTGAACATTGGTTCTGCCAACAATCACACCATTCAGTGTAATCAAAATTTGTCCTCTTGCTTCAACCAGCTGAGGCATATGTGTTTCAAGTCTTTCAATCCAATTGATCTTTTAAAAATAAAAAATAAAAAATTTCATTTACTGATTGGCTGGAATTTGGATCCTGATTAGAATTCTACCATATCCTTGTTTTGGTTACTTCATTTTGAGCACCTTGACCCGAGGAAGACGCCTTTCTCGTCAGGATGCTATTGGAAGCACCCAACCGCAAGCACCAACACCAGCACCTGACATGTGTTGAAGTGGCGCATGTGCCCAAGATCCAGGCTGGTCATCACTCATCAGCAGGCCAGTGGTGAATGTACCATAGCCCAAAATAACCCTTTCCGCTCCTCAGGTGGACCACACATGTATGAGAAAATGGAGGCAGACAACTATCCACAATACCGCATTGAATATACACTTGTGACTCTCCCTGTGAGCTAATCAGCATGATTTTGAGGGAGTGCACATGGTCCATGACTCCTGCCAGACGAATGGGCAAGATCTCAAACACATTCCATGTTTGCACATCTGCTGCCCTTGTCTTTGGCATTTGCAGGTGGGTGCTTGCAAGCAGCATCTTCTTCTTGTCAGTTACATGCAAAAATGCTTAACCCATTTCGAACCATCTCTGCCTGTCTATGGATTGAATGATGGAACTGCAGCTTCCTACCTTTCAGAAAGCCAGGGCACAAGAGCTTCACCTCCGGGACAGCTGACTTCTGATATGAACGAGTAAGATAACACATTTTATGGCAGTCCTTTATCAATCTTGTAAACTGATACAGGAACATTTATTTGCCATGAAGCACATGCACCAAAAATCATTAACATGGTGGGAGATGCTATTTTCAGGGGCTTTGAGGTGAAAGAGGCGTTAAGAGCTCAAATGGAAATGCAGAGGAAACTGCATGAACAGCTTGAGGCAAGTTCCCCTGTTCTTAGAGAATTCAAACTCTGACAATCTCCCACAGCTTTGTATCTGGATTTCAACTAGATACCTGCTAAGGCTAGTTAGATGTGGGAAAGGGATTCTAGTCTTGGGTGGATTGATGAGTCAGACAAGTCCAATGTGTCTCATCCAAGTCGAGTTGGATTTGGTCATAGCCGATGTCACCTTGACTAAGCCATGTTGTACCGATTCAGCCCTGACTTGAATGAGTCCTCAACTTGAGACTGGATGAGTTGGCTTATGTTGCCCAAGTCTTAAATCCATGCTCATATTCCAAGCATTGAACGTGTGTGCATGATCCAGCAGCTCCTCAGGCTGGCCCCACCTTGGATGTGTGGCTTACTGATGACTTGACTAGCCTAGCTCTTGGAGTAGGGCTTGGAAAAGTCAGGACCGACCTAATGAGCAGCTTGGATCATGCAGACATATGCTATACTCATGGTGTGCCGTAAAGGCCATGGTGGGGCCATAAAGGCCATTACGTAAGGTAACAGTGGCGACCAGTGACGACCGTTATACATTATGGGGTCATAATGGTCGTAACAGCTGTTATTGAAAAAAAAACCTACAACCACCATTAACAGACCGTTACGCCCCTTGTAAAGGCTGTAACAGCCCTGTAATGGTCTGTTACTAGGCACATATAGGCTTTTTGGATATATTTTCACGTTACAGGGAAAATATAGGTTTTTCGATGGGTTTTTTTTTTTTTTTTCAATAAAAAAAGAGACCGTGACCGTCATTACAGTGGCTGTAACAGCCGTTACAACCCGTATCATAAACGTAACAGTGGTGGCTGTTACGGCCACCATTACCATTACAGAATACCTGCCTATATTGGCATGTGTAGCTTTTGAACGTCTTCATCTAACAGTGTCCTACTGTTGTTATATTTAGTCCCAACTGTTTCTCCCCTAGCCTTTTCTTTTGAGAGGATACCCCAACTTCAATGAAATAAGAGATGCTAAAGCACTTCTTATGAAAATAATTTGAAGAAATGGATTGTAGCATATGTGCCACCTTCTTGTATGTGTGCAAGATCCAGGCTATGTGCCAGGAGGGTCTCAACATGGGCATGTCCTAACCCGATGGCCAGGCTTGTTAACTCAATGGGTGCACCATAGGTGTAGGTTGACTGGAGGCCATAGCCGATTTTCCATCAACTTTCCATGTATGAGCGCACCTATCTGATGCATGGATTGGTCTGACTCACTGGCCTTGGCATGTTCGTGGCCAGCTCCACCTAGTGATTGGCTTGGATCTCTGGCTTGTTTGCCTGGTTAGCACATGTGCCATTATTCACCTTGCAAATCTCTCCTCGCATGAATCGAAACAGAATTTCTCTTCAAATAATATTTCTCGCACTATGACTCTGAACTCCCATGATCTCTTCTTCAATAAAAGCAGCTTAACCCCTTATATTTTCTGTTGCACATCACTGTCCCATTTTCTCTTTAGTTTGCTCATCTTTGTGTTTCTATCCCTCTTTTGTTTTGAAATTTATGCTTGCACAACCAGTCTTCTGCTTTGTTCTCCTTTTTATTCTAAATTTTAGTTGTGCCTTCTATCTCTGAAGTTTTGAGTATTTCAGACATACATTTTCAATGTCAAGTGCTCTTGAATGCTGAGGTGTGGCAGTGGTTTTGATTGGGTGGCCATTGAATTTGGTTCAATTGCAAGCAATGGTCACAGACCTTCTCAGATGAGTCATGTATACTTTTGGCCCATCTTGTTATCAGGTTGTGTGCTCGATGAAATTATGGGGCTGTGTCTGAGTCATGGGTGGATGACTCATCTGACTCAAGATGCAACTCATCTGAGTTAACTTGGACTCAGTTGAGTCCAATCCAGTCCAACATCACAAGGTTGCAGTGCACATGGGCCTATGGCAAGTCACGACTCGGACTCAGGAATGACTGAGTGAGTTCAAGTCACCAGTAAAAAAACCATGATCTGAGTCCTTTTTGTCAAGGTGAGAGAGATGAATTGTTCTGTTACCATGGATTGGATGCTTCAATCTATCCGGACGATTTGCTTCACGTGCTTCTCTCTATACACGTGGCGCACATGTTTGAGATCCAGACCATTCATGTAACATATGGTATGGTGGGTAGACCAATCCCAAATATCACAATACCTATCCATCAAAAGGAGGATTTCCACCCATTGAATGCTGACTGTTTTGTTGAGCTTCTTTTCATCAGAACTCTTTAGTTCTGATCAGCGATTCCAATCAATTCTCATTCATTTATTTTTGATTGAGCAGGTTAAGAAGCATGTGGAGATCTGCATCGAAGCTGAAATGAGGTACCTTGGGTCATTGTTAGAGCGGGCTTGCAAATTGGTCACCGAACAATCCATGGAATCTACCACCACAGTCATGTCAGGACTGCGTGGTCCAGTAAGCTTATCAGATTTCCATCGGTTGCCAGTCAATGGATTTGATGTCCACAGTGCAGATGAGGAGCTTCTTAATGGGCCACCCCATCGAGGTGATTGTTCTACTGAGAGCTGTCTGACTTCAACTGAAAGCCAGACCGGATTGCCTTCAGAGATCTTTCCAAGGAAGAAGCGAACGGGAAATTTGGAGTACTGTGCCGATTCTCTACTATGGAAGGGGACCCAAATAGGACGCATGGGTGAAGAGACGGTGCAGCATCTTCCTCAGGATCTAAGGCTGGATGTGACGACACATACTGTTTTTGCTGATTCGATCTCTCCTCACCGAAGATTCAATGTAAGATGAGGAAAGAAGAACAGGTTGGCCACTCTCCTCACACGTGCCAATGTGGGATGTGTACAAGCTCCGGGCATTCATTAGGTGGGCCCCACCTGTACGAACTGTGGTCCAGAAATCAGGCCTCCTGTAATCAGGTTGGCCACAATTGCATAGAAAATGGAAAGTTGTTAAAAAGAGTTGGCTGGTGGTTTACTTGCATTGGACAAGTCTGGCCCACCTGATCAATAGACATGCCTAAATTTCTGGCCACTGTACATGTATTGAGGTCCAGCTGATGAACGTCCTGGATGGCATGTGCATGCCACATCAGCACGTATGCAAGGGTAGGATTAGAGGTCCTGGGAGTCTGGTCATATGGAGCTGGGGAGAAGCAAAATGCTGGCATTTTGTAATGGGGTACAGGATCTGCTCACCCAACGCTCATTGTCAATTGTGTATCTTGATGGCATGTAGATGTGTTGCTTGCATGTGTCGCTTGATTGGACCCACGTTTGGATGATCCAGACCATCTATTTGGTGGCACCACTGACCAATGATGGGCAAGAGTCTGAAAGTAAGGCCAATTGAGGTGTTATTAGACAACTAATCAATGGTCGTCCACTGGAAATTTTGCAGACAGGTGTAAAATCAGTATGAATTTTAGTTACCCATTGAAGATGGTGCCTGCCAGATGGACGGCTCAGATCATCCAAAAATGCAGCTGTGGGTATGCTGGTGGGCTGCAAGACTGTCCACTATTTATGTATGCTAAGTTATTCGACCACCCTGAATTCATGCCAAGAATTATATAATAATAATAATAATAATAATAAAAATAAACAGCTCTCATTGGATGATGGGCATTATCATCACCGGTTTGATTCAGATGAGGGGCATTGCTGGTAGTGGGGCCCACTCTCTGGTTAACCTTCCCCCAAAGCACCTGAATGTCGCAAGCTTGGTCTGGGTCAGTATTCAAGCTTTGTGCAACAGCAATTCGACAACAATGCCTTTATCGTTTTATCCAATAGCATTCTGTTCCCTGGTTCACCTGACCACTTCTATCTCTGTTGAGTTGTGCAAGAATCCATGGTCCGATTTTTTTTTTTTTAATTATATTTTTTTAAATTCCAGTAAAGTAAGTCAATCGATGGGTCAGGATGGGAGCCGAATGATTGACAAAGGGGATCTACCAAAGTCCAACTCCCCTGTGTATCCCTATCATTCATTTAGCTTACACTAAAAAAAAAAGAAAAAAAAAATCCCAAACTGATAGTTTTCTGGTCAGCAACGTCATCAATCATGACATCTCGGTCGTTTTTTTGAAGCAGCCTCATACCCTACCCCGTCATTTATATCTATTATTTCTCCTCTGGGCAGCAACGAGGGATCAATTGAGATCGGTGAAAATTGGACATAATTATTTTATGTTCTATGGTGGCATCTTTTATTTTGGCTTTCTAACCTAATGCAAGCAGCGAAATCTGGTTCTACGTTCCTTTTTGAGAATAATCACCAAACCCCGACTGAGGAAGCGTGAAATACAATAGACCTGGCTTTAACTGAAATTCGAGCTGCCTTGGACAAACCTAAAACTCCCGAGAGGATCTCTCGATGAGCTCAGGTGGACGACTGTTACTCTAAAGTCCTGTCTGGCCTGCCTAAATTTGAACGAGAATGCCGTGTGTCCAGCAGAGCTTAGAAGAAGGTGACTTGGAGATCGCTTGGTCCAACCAAGAAAGTCGCTATTTATGGTCTAGCTATTAACGCTCAGGTTGACGACAGAAATTTCTAGCCCGAGCATGGGGATTTCTATGGGCTAGGCTGACCTATAGGGCTTTTTGGGCCTATGAGGCTTTGGATCAGGCTTGGATGGAAGTAATAGGTCCGTGTTATGGGCCCAGGCCCTAGAAGTAAAGGCCATTAATTAATTGGGTTTTGCTCGCGTCATATATAAGAGCCTGTCGCCCTGGCTTGAGCATGGTGGGGCACGCTTAATGAACAGCCCAGATAGTCCACAGAAGTGGGTGTGAGCTCAGGCAATGCATATGATCACATATTGGTTTGGGCCTATTTCTTTATTCTAGTCGTTAACTCAGGCCATGTTCAGACCTAGGTTTTGTTTTGTGGGCCAGGTCCGAGCGTGGCCCATTGACAGACCTAACCCGAGCCTGACATGCAGTGTGATGAACCACAAAACCTGATGGTCCACCTTATTTTATTGCCAGCCTTTAACCCTGAACTGGCCTTAAAGATACTTCTAACCCATAAGATTAGTTGAAAGAGAAATGACTCTCTTTCTAATGTGTGTACATGTGATGCCTGGTTTCCTTGGGCTTTATCAAGTGCTTTCTGTGAGGTGTGTTGTCTAGAAAAGGAGAAGTATACATGTATGTAGAGAGGTGCATGTTCACGTGGGGCCTTCCTTGTTAAGAGATTGTTGTGCAGGAGAAAGTGACAGAGAAGCTTGATTTCTCCTATTTTATTGAAAAAGAAGGTTTGTAATGTTGCCCGGTGGACAGAGTCATGCCAAACCGTGTAAATCCATATGCCTCATCTCTTGTTTTTCTCTTTGGCTTTTCTATTTTACTTCGGATCTCCTCCTGTGATTTTGCTTTGCTTGCATCGATTGCATGCTTTGCCACAACATCACCCTCCAAGAGCCGCAGATTGTGGCCATACTGCAAGAATTCAAAGCAAGTGATGGAAAGAACGTGTGAATCAACTTGTTTAAGATAGAATAGGAAGGATGGGCTTTTCCCCTGTAAAGTCGCCACTAGCTTTGAATTGTAAAGATTAAATGGGCCCATCATATGCATGGAAGGCATGGCAGTGCTGTTTTCATCAATTAAATTTTCTTGTTACAAGACCAAAACAACCCAACAGATTGTCCTCAACCTACGGCTGTCAGCAGTCCAGCCCCAGCCATCAGCTGCTACACCCATCAGTCAGGCTCTATTCAGAATCTTGACTTTGCTTGGCCCAGCCCGGCCACCACCATTGACAGCTAGAGGTGGGCACGGGATGACCCGATCCAGCTAACTCAACTCATCCAACTTGGTCCAATCCGACTTGACCCGAACCGAGTAAGCTTCGCCCAATCCGAACTCAAACCGAGTCTAAGTTCGAGTTACCCAGTAACTCGATCCGATTCAACCCAAAACTCAATTCAGTTAGACTCAACTCGATTTGAAACCCGACTCTCTAACCCTACCCCAACCCAATCCCAACTTCTCTCTCTCCCTCCCTCATCCTCCTCTTCCAAGCCCGGCAACCACCCACCACCATCACCCTCTCCCCTCCACTCCCTCCTCCCTCCCTCCCTCCCTCTTCCAAGCCCGGCAACCACCCACCACCATCACCCTCCTTTCTCTGCTCTCCACTCCCTCCCTCCATCTCTCAATCCGACTCAGTGCCAACTTGACCCGACTTGGTACTTCTGACCGGATTGGACTCGGTCCGGATCAGTCCAGGCCAGACCGAACTCGGATCGAGTCAGGCATGCTGGACTCGGTATTGAGTCGGATCGAGTTCGGGTCAGGCCTATTTCAAAACCGGATTGAGTCAAGTCAGCCCTAACTCGGTCCAACTCGACTCGATGCCCAGCTCTATTGACAGCCATACCTCAAGATGGAGTGTTTGGAAGTTGCAATGTACAAGATGCAAAATAGCTAATCATCCAAATGGCCATGCTGCTTGTTTCTCCTCATCAGAAAGCCATACATTTTGCTAATGAGCAAGGCCCCATGATTCCTGATTCAGGCAAACCCAACTCAATGACCCAAACACCCCCTGACAGAGCACAAACCTCTACCCAGAGGAATGAAATCAAGAAAAACCAAAAAAAAAAAACTTGTTCTAAATAAAAGGAAACACACACCCATCCCCCACACAATTTTTTTTCTCTTTTCTTTAGAGGCCCAAAAAAAAAAAAAGGAGAGTGAATTACAGTTACAGACATTTTTATAATACATTGGCATTGATGACGAGAGACGTCACCTGTGTTTTACGTGCCTTAGCACACAGAGTCGGAACCGCTTACTCAACATATCCAAATTAACCAATTTTCCATGCATTGGCTTATTTAGAATGAGCGGGGTTCTCTTCTTCACCTTCTTACTCTTCATCTTCTCCTTTGGTGGGTCCTTCAATTTCCGCCGTATATTTCTGAGAGGCGTCACAAGGGCCCTAAATGACATCTGCCCATTCTTAAAAAAAGAAAAAGAAAAAAAGAGAGAGATCATTTCAGCAAAACAAAGGTTGTATGGGTATGCCATTTGAATAATATATTGATCCATCAGGTTTACTAATCCTTCAAGTGTTGCCAACACATGCGCCAAGCTGAAATATGTGTATGGGATATGAGCCGTCCATCCCTGTGCAGATGCACTGCCCCAAAATTCAAGCTGGTCCACTTATTCGGTTGGTCACCGTAAGGAATACATGGATAGCTTTAAAAGAGTTGCTTTGCCTACACAAAACCACCTGATGAGTGGACCAGCTTGATTTCTCTGGATATTCACACGCTGGGGGCTTGGATGTTCACTGTATGTACCAGCCAGGTATGGATGTGTGCTGGGCTTGTAGAGGAGCTGGCTAAATACACATGGGGTTTTTTTTTTATAATTGCTTCTTCGAATTAGGAAATATGCAATGCCTGGACCAAAGCCGCATTTTTGTACGGGACAGTTTCATACATGCAATACCCCCTTCTAGTGATCCACACCATTCATCTGGAAGGCCCCCACTATGGACAAGGAATGCTCTAAAAAACTCCCCAGTAAGCTGATCCTATCTGTCCAATTGACGGCCAGAAAATGTGGGGTAAAAATTATTTGACAGAAGGAAGTCCCCCATTAGATGGCCGGTATCATACAGCAGAGGAGATTTTTGGTCCATATACAATCCATAGTAGGCCCCACCAGAGGAACAATCTGGTTCACTGAAGTGGACCGCACCTGTACAGAAGGCTGGTCCAATGGAAAAGAAAATGCCATCGATTTCAGGCCGAGCATTATCAATTGCTTCTTTTGAATTTTGGCCCAAAAGATTCTTGAAAAAAACAGAGGGACTGAAGAGAGAAGAGGACCTGATGTCTGTTGCTGGCAGTCCCCGTGATATCTGCAGGTGATGATGACCCGTCACTGACTCGCACTATAGGGGAGCATCTCCCCCAGCTCTCTCGACTCGAGCTTGAAGAAGAACAGCACTTCTCATTCTGCCCATTTGCTTCATCCTGTAAAGTCGGCAATCTCAGGAAATTTCAGCCAACGACAGGACAGCGTTCCGGACCATGTACGTATGCATCAGTGAGGCTTTTCGCCATTATGAACAGCAAATGGCAAAGACAGCAGTCCCGAATGAATGGTTGCGAACAGCCTGATGAGGATAGCATCGACTCGAATTCATTCAAGCATGCCACAAGAATGCTACGTTGCAAAAGTATTAAAAAGGATATAGTGTTCCACGAATACTTCTACCAAGGAGAGTTTAAAAACCTGAAAACTTGACAGGACTCGATCTCCATCCAGGTCAGGTCGACTTGAAGACTTGACTAAGTCTCTGCTTGACTTGACTCCGTAGTCAGTAATTAAATTAAAAATATATAACGTAGTAACAAATATTTAGGGGATGTTTGGTTACTGAAGAAGTTCTATTCGGACAGCCTTATCCAACCAACATATGTCCATGGTTTGTCAACAAAAAAAATATATTGATAGGGTACTAACTCCAATAAAACCAAAGACAAGGCTGTTCAAAAACTAGCTGTTTTGTGGTTTTAGCTCATTTTCCATAAAATACGGAGTAGCGATCGTTTATAGATATGCATGGCACATATGCCACATAAGCTGCACCTGTGAATGTCACATAAGTGAGACCGCTTGTCTTCAACCACCCCATACGTGCCACATTCGACCTACAAGTGCCACCACATGCCTACCCATGTGTACATACACCGTGCATGTGCCACATATGCCATTATTAATCTACAAGTGTGTTGCATGTCCACACATGCCAATGTGCCTAATGTGTATAAGAGCTACATGTGTCCAGATATGGTGTCTGACAAACAGCAGATCATCTAACAAAATAGTCCACTCATAGAAGCATGTTCAGACACCCTTGGGTTGGATGGAGGTGTCCAAAAAGTTCTATCCAAACACAACTTGGACGGTAACCAAACAGGTCCTAAAATAGTCAAGGATAAAAGATATAACGTAGCTAAATGATCAAGGGCACTCTATTGTGTTGGTTGTATACTTTGCTTCGATCATGAAGGCCATGAGTCCAAATCTCACCACCACTTTCAAGTGTTTATCAAAAGAAAAAATGACAAACAGAGTGAATTGGTTTGAGTCACTACAAGTCATGTCAAGTCGACTAAGTCAGCAAAGCTGACTAGAGGAGTCTTGCTGAGTCAGAACCCAGTCAAATTCAAGCAAGTGTTTCCTAATGATTCAGCCCGAAATCTCATCAAGTCAAGCTGACTGGGCCAAGGTCCAAATCAAGTCGCTAACTTTTAGAACGATGCTAGCAAGTACAGACAGAAGACTGATCATAGACAGTCTGCAAGGAAAAAGATGGAAAACCAAAGGGTGAGGAAACTTACCACTATATCCGTAAAATCTCCAGATTCAGAAAGCAATTCACCCATCGATTTTGTAGATGAAACTGTTTCTGCAAAGTGCAAATACAAGTTACTGACATGATTAACATATTTTTTAATGCAAATAAAGCCAATCCAAATTTAAAGACAAAATTACGGATTCTTACCATTTGACGACCAGGGAGGCACTGATGATGAGCTTGCAGCATCCGTGGTAATCTCACGTAATCTCTGAAAAATAGCATTATATCAGCAAAGAAACTTTCTTCTTCTTTTTTTCTTTTTCTTTATCCTATGGCAGCAAACAAACTTTATATATATATAAATATAAAATAGCATCACTTTTCCAAAAACTGGAGGCCAGGAAAGGGAAACCACCTTCCTATACAAGGGCAATCTCTACTAACACCCTCAGCTGAAGTGTCAGTAAAATCAATAGGTTCTTAACCAATATGGTTAAACAAAATGTTTATTATAGAAGTCAAAGTACAAATTGCATTGTAAATAAATGTCCCAATGTTTGGAATGGATTAGCTGCATAGGAAAAAAGACAGTACTCCAAATCCCCTTCTACAATAAACTTTCCCAGATGTGATTGAGAGAAAATCTTCAATCCCTCAGAGCTTTGGCTTGCACTTCTTTGGTCTCCCCACCCAAAATATTTTTTTTTTTAAAAAGGCTCCTCACTCGACCAGACAAGCATAGGTGACATGCAATTGTTGCATCAGTTAACTTCAAATAAGTCAATTAACTAAAGTCATATCATCAGCATGAGCATCATCTAAGCCTTATCCCAACTAACTGGGGTCAGTTAGATTAGCAAAATTTATATAAAAAGTAAACTCTCTCTCTCTCTCTCTATTTTTTTTTTTTTTTTTGGTTACTTCATAAAGAAATATGAAAGAGAGAAACCCAAAAACATAAGAAAGAGAAAAGGAGAAATTCACACCAGTTAGCAAGTTCAAATAATTAAAAAAAATTTTAAAAAAAAAATTAAAAAAAAAAAGGAGAGAGAGAGAAGAAAGAAAGACAAGGAGAAATTCCCAGCATTTAGCTGATCCAAATAAGAAAGAGGAAAGAGAGATAAAGCAGAAACGCACACCATTTAGCCTATTTAAAATTCTAAATAAATGAAAACCCTGGAAATTGCTTTTGACTCTGTTTTCCTTCAAAGCAACTTTAAGAAATCCTTAAAACATTATAATTGTTTGGAAGAATCACCTCATTTTTACCCGCACTGGCCTCCAAGTTCCCCAAATGACAAAAATTCACAAGCAAACTCGAACGTACTGATGAAAATTGGGGAGGTTGTAGGACGTTGTACAAGAAAATGCAGACCGAATCATAATAAAATTGTGGTCGGTGGGAATTGTGGTCTCCCTCAAATTTAATAATATTCTTATCTCCCTGCAAAAGAGTAAAAATAAAAATAAAAATAATTCAAAATCAGAAACAGTGCTATTTTACTTTCGTAAAGGATGTGTGTAGGATATCCAAGCCATATTATATCAGGTGACACATACCACTTAGATCATCTGTCCAAAAAATTAGGCTGGTTAACTGCCAAGTCAGCCAAACAAGTACAAAAACAATGGATGGTCTAACCGTCCATCTCAGAAGAGTTGGCCAACTTGATTTTCTGGATAGATGATACACACAAAGGGTCCCACCTGGCACAAGGCTCGGATATCCTATGCATGTGCTAGGTTGGCACAGCTCTCCACATCTAGAGGTGAATGTAGAATATTACATGTGGCACCGACCAACTTCAGTTTAACTGACATGTATGACAAAAGAAATTTTAAGATGTATAAATGGCAATATAGAAATCTTGCATTTAAATAAATAATACCGCATACGACTCAAAGATACGATCAGAATGATGCGGCTGAATGAATATATCCCCAGTAGCATGTCCAAATAAAGCTGGAATGAAAGTCTTGGGCGCAACCTGCAGGCATGGCAGAAAATTGACATATTATCTTCAGAATGTCCTATTTGAAATTTTGAACTTTAAACAAATCATGGAGAAAATTATGTAACTTAAAACAACGTGGTGTGTCAGTGTTGGATGCGGACACAAGGCAAGATACACAGCAACCATGGAAAAACCTAACAGAATGACAGCTCCTAACAGTTATGTGGTAATGATGAAAGATATAACATTATATCAACATTAGTTCATAAAAGAATATGAAATAGGCAATTGTCTCGATATATAAACTACATTGAAAATATTTACACCATTGCAAAGACAATTCTTCTACCATTTTAGCAAAGTGCCCTTAGCTGTTACATTTTTAGAACCAATTAACTTATGAAGAGTAGCATTCAGAGTAGCATTCCAAGGAAGAATTTCTGCAATTTTCTTCTGAATGAAGTGTTGACTCGTCCCTTTGGAACCTTAAATATATCATTATTAAGTTTGCATTGAACAGGGAAGCACTTAAAATCAAATTAGTTTCTTTTTTCTGTTTTTTTTCAGAAACACTAATTTTTACATCTGGTAATGTGATAAATTGACAAACCTGTAAGCAATTTAGGTTCATAATGTCAAACTTAGCCTTCTTCTGAATGACCCGCCGCATTAACTGAACACCCATCTTAACCTGATGGAGAAAAAAACAGGAAAAAAAAAAACCTCAATGCAATGACTAATATCTTGAAACATCTACATTTTTATTCGACATTCAAACTTCTTCAATTTGCACCATTAGCCATGCAGACATTTAACAGATCAGCTAAAAGGAAAAACATGACAGCATAGTTTTGGAAAATTATAAAGCATGGAATGATGTGTTACGATTCTTCAACCCAGTAGTCATGTTAAAGATGAGAAAAATGCAACCAAAGAGGTAAGAAGTGTCTGAATCAAATTACAAATCCATGTAGCACACTTATTCCTATAAACACTAGTGCGCCGTAACTTCGCAACTCATTCAAGATCAACAAGTTATGTTATCTCATGCACCGCAGCAACAGTTCCATTACATCCTGTGAAAATCTCTTAGAGGTCTAAGCTACTCTAACAATCTATCCAACTTGCACAAATTTGTTTATAAAGAAAAAGGCATTTGGGTTGGATGATCTGATAGAAGGTCAAAGATCTATGGTGCTCTAGCATTTCTAGAAAACTGGATCCCACTTTGACTGGAACTAATTCCATTAAAAAATGGAGCTCCCATTTGAACGTCTGAAAGAAGGGTCAAAATTGTAATAGATAGGTCTCAATGTCAAGAACAAAAGAACTTCTCACTTTCCAACATATAACATTGAGAATCAGGAGAATCGACTTCACAAATGATAATTGTCTTACATCCATGTTTAGATGTTTCTTCTACATTGGTTGTCTCCATTGTTGTCATGTTCGACCACGTGCACATATCCATATGCAGATCGCACATGCGATGTGGCACATATGCGATGTATGTGATCGCATATTGGCCAACGGTTGGCACATTATTATTATTATTATGTAAAAAAATAACTTTTTGCTTGTAAAAGGTTTCCAAACCTCCTTCATTTGCAATATTCTCACTCCAAAACACTCTTACTCTCACATTCTCTCTCTCTCTCTCTCTCTCTCTCTCTCTCTCTCTCTCTCTCTGATCAAGATTCAAGCACTTGATGTTTAATTCATTGTTTAATTGATTTTATTTCTCTCGAATATATTTTAAATATGTAAAATTGGTTATCTATTAGCTTAGGAAAGTTTCTCTTAATTTCTTATAGTTTTTTTAATTTTTCCATTTTTTTTCATTTTTTTAAATTTTTCAAAAAGAAAATTAATATATATATATATATATATAGTGGTCGCATATGCAATTGTGCGATTGCATATGCGCATAGGCATATGCAATCGCACATAAGATTTGACAACATTGGTTGTCTCCTCACCAGACTGCTATAACATGGCATAAGAACATTCCCATCATGAAACACATCACCAAACTTGAGGTTCTTGTTTCCCCGACAACTACTATCAGAAATGACCTTTCAAAAACTACTGATAGAGGGGACTTTGAGGTCATCAAATGGTCAAAACAATCACGGTATAGTCAGTAGTCATTTTGAAACAAAATTATCAATGAATAGACCATAATTAATTTCCCTTTTTTTTCACAGTCTGTCAGCATGATGTGACACTGCTTTGTTTAAGCTTGTCGCCTCACTCTATTCGCTAACAAAAACATATAACAACTGCAGAATCAACCATTCTATCAGTTTATTACATGCATGAATCTACAGTAAATTGCTGAGAAAAGAGATGAACACCGTACCGTGAATTTAGGAAGGCGGATTTTGTAAACATCCGCTAGTTCCATCATCAGATCAAATAAGTTGGAGAAAGCACTGTCCAACACTATCCCAGCAATAGATGGGTCTTCTGCTCCATAAAGAAGGCTGCAATAAATTACAAGAGCAAGACATTAGTGATAGAAAATGGCCTGTGCAAGGGCAAGCCATGTTAGCCTCTTTTTTTTGGGTAGGTATACTAGGTCTGACCTCAAACCCAATATAATTCTCTTGAATGTTTAATTATGAAAGTAACCAAAGTAAAACTTTGGATTTTTCCAAATGCATAAAGTGAAACCAATTTCTTGTGAGCGTCCAATCACAAAAACTAAGATTGGGTGAAAATGTACAAATTACTCATAGACAAATGGCGCATGGGTACATCACAATGTACAGATGCGGCAGCCACATTAAAATTTAACTCCATGGAAGAAATTAATAAGTGAAATTTGAAATAATTAACATTAATAACAATAAAATAATAAGAGCTACCTTGCATTATTTTCAACTGTGGAAGACAATATTTGAAAAGAAAGCACTCAATTTCCAAAGGTTTTTTTTTTTTTTTAAAATAAATTATTTTAAAATTATTTTTTAAAGATGCATATGGATTCTAGAGGATGGTTAGCCCCACATGCACCTCTTCACAGAGTTGCGCATACTAACCTGGAACATGTTAAGGGCATGGTGTATCAGGGGGGATCTACCGCACAGATGATCTTGCCAAAGAAATCAGATTATACAAGAAATTAACAAAATTACCTCGCATTGATGTTGCAATAATTCAGTCAGACATTCACGCATGCACGCGGGTGCATGGGCACACAAACGTACTCAAATGCCCACATGTACACATGAACGAGCGCACTCATATGCACGTACATCCATGCACACACTCGCATGTGTGTGTCTGTATGTATTTACATATACATATACATACGTGTGTGTGTGTGTGGAAGAAATGCTAATCTGAAAATGTTTTCACTATAGTTGTGGTGCAAACAATTGAAAATGGGCCCCATGTGGTGTGTAGGACATCTATTCATGCACCAGGTGTGCCAATTACTTTCTGGGGGACCCAAAAGTTCAGGCTGATCCAATCATCCAATGGGGGACGCTCACCGTGGAAAGGCCTTATATCCAGTGGGGACAATCGAGATGTGCATATGTCATCCAATTAGTGCATCAGGTACACCCCACCATTACAAATTGACACCAAAAAAAAAAAAATCAGCCCAATCCAACAATCAGGTGAGCCCCACAACTTAAATTTGTGTGTGTGTGGCAATTTTTATCATTTTCTCTGGTGTGGCACGTACCTTGGTGTCAGCATGCCATTCAACCCATGCACCAGGAATGCCCCAACATGATGATGGGCAACCCAAACTCAGACCAATCCACTGGTCAGGTGGACCGCCACTGGAATTTGTACGTTTTTTGCATTTTTTTCATCCTTTTCCATGGTGTGGCCCACCTGATGGTTGCATCAGCCTGATTTTTGGGGCATCCATTTTCATGATGGGACATAACTAATGGACAGGTTGGATATATTCTCATCACTGTTTTTTCTTTTTTTTTTTTTTTTTTTTTTTTTTTTTTTTTTTTAAAAAAATTTAAATGGATAGGTTGAATGTCATGCACAGCACCATGTGAGCCCCATTTTCAACTGGTGGACATGAGCCTATCTATGTGAGTCTGTGTGTACGAGAGAGAGAGAGAGAGAGAGAGAGAGAGAGAGAGAGAGAGAGAGAGAGAGAGAGAGGCATACAAATGCAGATTTTTATGAGTAGAAAAAAGAAGAAGAAGAAGAAGAAGAAGAAGCACGAATGGCCTTGAAATTAAAGCTAATAGATCATGATACTAGATTTCGGCAATCAAGAAATGTTCAGTTCTGAGATTGTGTGATTAACTACCTTGTGACAGCACCCATTGATCGTCCCCAAAGCCCTATGCATGAATTTTTTGGGTCGCTTCGTAGATAGGACACCACAGTTCTAAGATCATCTTTCTGACATATAGATAAACAAACACATAAAAAACTTGAGAGCAATAAACACTGAGCAATGAAAGTTGGGCGTTCATAAAAAGAACAAATCACCATACCTCATGCCAACCAAGGCTGACATAATCGCCATCAGATAAGCCAGAGCCAGAAAAATCAAGAGCAAAGACAGTAATATTTGAAGGAAGTAGAATAACAGCTACATCATTTGCATCTGCTCTACAACCGCTGCAACAGCCAATTGGAAAGAGATGAACAAAGTTCAGCTCCCTTCAGACCAGAAGTTCTAATGAACAAGGATTAGTTCCCATGAACAAAACACGAGACAGCAGACGACACATCCAATAATCAAGATGGACAATTGGTTCACATAAAGGACTTATACGGAAGTATCCATCAAGAAATATATGAAATCTGACACTGATAATGCACTAAATGATGAAAAAATATTGGAAAAAAAAAAAAAAACTAACCACAACCTACCTATTTCCATGGCAATAGATGACACAAGGAAGGGGAGTGCTTTCCGGAAAGGGACAAGGAATATAATGACTACACTTCAAGGTATGGCCTCTTCCATTTTGAAGCTGTAAATTTAAAATGAGGTATTCTACAAGTGTTAACAAACATTACAATAACGGAAATAAATGTGCGTAATGGATGAAAAGACAGAAAAAACCTCGATAACTGATCTCCGTACTTGCCTCCAAGTCTTGCCGTCTGTACGTTTTGCCTGCAAGGGTGAATTCTTGTTCCCATAAATATTGGTCTGGATTATACTCTGACCTGTATTTCCATCATATCAGGGAGGGTGGCAATACAGAAAAAGGAAAAAAGGAAAAGCTAATAATTAGGTGGAGAAATATCCATATTCTAAAGTTCTGACTTAGAGAATCCCGAAGAGCTAAAAGAAACACTCCAAGATATGGATTTTATTATTATTATTAATTATTATTATTATTTTTTTTTTTTTGGGTTAGCTTGTTAGTACACACCCATGTCAGTACACACACTCCATGAGGCTAAAACAAATGGAGAAAATAGCAGTGTTTTAAATAGTGTGTAATGTATAGCATAGCATCTGACCCTCTATAGTACTTAATATTTTTAATAAAAATAATAGAAATTTTTCATAAAATAGTACTTAATATTTTTAATTAAAATAATAGAAATTTTAATAAAATAGCACTTAATATTTTTATTTAAAATAATAGAAAATTTTCATAAAATTTACAAGATGCATAATTCCTATGAGTTCTTGTTGTCTACAAATTTGGATCACCAACTACATATTTCCCTTCAAAATCAACCCCCCCCCCCCCCCCCCCCCCCCCCTCTCTCTCTCTCTCTCTCTGTGCATCCATGGCCTTGTGGCTATGAAGAAAGGCTTGAAGAATCACTGACAATGAGATTTGAGTCACTTCATGATCAAGTCTTTCTACTTGGCCATCAACTCCCCATTGATCTCTAGAGTTCAGGACTCTAGTCATCTTATTGGGAATATATGGGATCTTGCATGTCACGATTGATCACTTGAGGAACAGGAATATAACCATCACGAATGGATGCATTCTGTCTTAGGGAGGTAGAGTTGTTGGATTGCCTGCTAATGCACTGCTCCTACTCAATTGCAATATGGCAGCATTTTTTAGGCTATTTGAATTGGCCTGGGTAATGTTGTCCTCAATTAATGATTTTGTTAGAGCTTGGCAGGAAAGCAAGCGGGAGAGTAGAGAGAGTAGGACTGTTCTTTAGAGGCTCCCTTAAAATAAAAATAAAAAAATCCTTGTGGGTGATTTGTTAAGAGTTCAACAATAGGACATTCCGGCATAAGTGGTGCATGGCGGATGTTGTAACCTTGTGGGTGATTTGTTAAGGTGAAAAGTTTAGTGGTGGATTGGGCAAGGTCATCTAAGTATTTTGTTGCTTCTCTAGGGGAATTTTTTCAGGGGTTATTGGGGAGTTCTTTTCAATTGTATTATTTGGATGGTGCCTCATCATCCTGTTTTGTAACCTTTTTGCTGTTTCTAATAAAATTTCTTTGGTATCCCTCCCAAGAAAAAATTTTAAAAAATAAAAATTGCCCTGCTAATTCTGTAGATCAAACTGGAAAATGTTATTCACTCCTAGACATTTCCAACAATGACATTTTGAGATGCCATAAGCCTCTAGATTATTCAGATTGGCATACTAGCAAACAATCAGTCCCTTATTAACTCTTCCCAAACTGTCAAAAAAGGATTTATTCCTTAATGACAGTGCTCCCCTCTGGTAATATTTATTGCCCATGTTCTTTAATTTAAAAAAAGAACATGGGCTCCCCTCTTTTCAATTGTATTATTTAGATGAAAGTGCAATATTTCATCATCCTGTTTTGTAACGGACAAGTTGCATTTCTAATAAAATTATTATATATATAAACTCTATGACCCAAGAAAAAAATTTTGAAAATAAAATTGTCTTGATATCCCCGCGTAGATCAAACTCTGAAACCTTATTCAATCCTAGACATTTCCAACAATGACATTTTAAATCCAGATGCATATCAATCCTCCTATCTGATTATTACCCAGAGAGATTGACGGAATCATACTAGAAACTCTGAAACAATCAGTCTCCACCAAATAATAAAACTGAAGCAGAACTCACAATATATTCGGCTTAATCTTCAGCCTTTCCAGATGGAACGGTACAAAATAACTCCACAGTTACAGATGATAACCCCTGAGCTCGACCTGATAATCCGTCTGCAGCGAATTCATCACATCTTATTTTAGTCTCAGGCTGTCTGACGATCTAAATTTACAATATATCACGGAAAAAGAAAGCAGCAGAAATTTCTCAAATAAGACCTTGAATCCCAACCTGATAGTTAAATTTCATCGAATTTCAAGCACCATTTCCCAATGCAACATTTCAAGAACAGCAAAAGAAATTCACTAGTACAAAAAGTAAAACCCTAAAAGTAGCAAGGAATGCCTCAAAACTCAACCTGATAATTAAATTCCATCAAATTCACCACGTTTTCCACCAAAAACTCCACAAATGAAATCCGAAGCTCAACATGCAGAAAAGAAAAACACCGGAAATCGTAACAAAGTCCTTGAATCTCCGCCTGGTACCAAATTAGCTCAAATCCGTGGCCTCAAATTCCCACCAAAAGTTCCACAAAGCAGAATCCAAAGCTCAAATTGCAAAAAGAAAAACCCTAGAAATCGCAACAAAAGCCTCGAATCTCGACCTCACAGTGGAATTGAATTATATAAAATTCATCGCTTTTTTCACAATTTCACATTTCCACATATCACTGAACCCTCAATGGCAGGAATCTGAGGCCCAAACCACCAAAAGAACGCTAGAAATCGAGGCGAAAAGGCCGATTCTCGACCTCAAATCGTTTCACGAAGAAGAACATGCAGGAAAATCCCAGAGGAACGGCAATTCATACAACGACAATAGGAAAATGCTAACGAGATTCCATTCAGATAGAGAGAGAGTCTAAACAGGCCAAATAATTTCCTCCTTCCAAACTGAAGGAACTTTTTCATGTGAATCGTATTCTTAAAATACGCAGTGTGCGCATTTACACATACGAAGAGAGAGAGAGAGAGAGAGAGAGAGAGGGAGGAGCAGTAGCTTTCCCGACGCAGAAACCGAAAAACACCCCAAACGAAAACTCGAATTCGCTTCAGCGATTTTTCAGCTTTATCCAGCGAAGATTGCCAAAATGCCAAATACATAGACAGCTCCTTCTGTTTTAACCGTACACATGGAATAGCCATTTAAAAACGACTGCACCGGACGCGACCTCGCTGCGACCCAGGAACCACCGACGTGGGTGGGACCTGACGATCTTGAATTTTGTACAATCCATCTGTTTTTCCATCTACAAAAAGAAGCAGATAGAAATTTCAGGTGGACCGCATTAACAAATGGTTAAGACCTTTTGAATCCCAAAAGTTTTGGATCCTGATATTTGTTTCTTCCTTTCATCCAATTTTATTTGAACTTATCAACAGGTTGAATGTTAAATAAACATTACGGTGGACCATAGGAAGTTTTTAATGATAAGCGTTCAATGACTACTGTTTATTGTGGTGTGGTCCAACTGAAAATTTTATCATATTCGATTTTGGGACGATAACTTAAATTAAGCTGGAAAAACATATGGACGGCGTGGATATACTATTCATACACCTAAGTGGTCCCTACGGTCAGGGTACCTCTTACATGGCTGGTTGGGGTTCGCTCGACTGTAACCGAACAAAAGTTCCTGTGGTTGGAAGGTACGGGAAACGGATTGGCTACTCCCCCCGACACCGGCCAATGGCTTGTGGTAGGTGCTATGTGGGACCCACCATGATTTAGGTGTTTCATCCATGCTGTATGCTGTCTATCTATTTTTTGCATATCATTTTATGGTATGAGACCAATAAGTTATATACCAATCTCAAGTGGACCACATTACAGGAAACAGTGTTGAATGAGTGTCGGCCATTAAAAATATTATGGGGCCATAAAAGCTTTGGATCAAGCTAATTTTTATTTTCTCCTTTCATCTGGGCCTGTATGACCTAATCAACAGATCGAATATAAAATAAACAGTACAGTGAGCCTTAGGAGGATTTTAATGATGGATATCCAATCGCTATTGTTTTCATGTGGTGCTATAATTTTTTAGATAAAGCCCTAAAATGATATTTAAAAATGGATGAAACACATACATCATGGTAGGACCCACGGGGCACCGACCACCAGCCACGGGACCGGTGGCAGGGGGAGTAGCCAATCGGTTTCCGAAGGTATATACGTTCATGACTTTTTACAAATCCACTCCGTGCATCAGTCTCTCAAGGTCACAAAATGTACTGGAATAAAAAAATCAGGAAGATTAAAACTCAGGTGGGCCATACCACACTAAACGGCGGGGATTGACCGATTACTGTTGGAAAGCTTGTGGGGCCACGGAATTATTATATCAGGATGATATTTCTGGTTATAGTTTTTGTGAGTAATGAGTAATAGCAACCCTATGAAATGTTTGGATGGCATATAAACATAATGGCTTGCTATAGGAAAGTTTCAACGGTAGATGTTTTGGATTCTCCCTGTTTCATATGAGATAACCCACCTGAGTTTTTTATGTCTGATTTTTGGGCAATACCACAAAAGGTTTACAGAACAAAAATCAAACAGATCCAAATCCCAGTTGGCCATACCACACGAAACAGAAGTGATTGAACGTTCACGGTTGGAAATTTTGTGGGGCTGACAGAAGTTTTATATCAGTATATATTTCTCCCACATCATGGTCGGCTCCACTGATGTTTCAAGGTGGACGTTTCCGTTCTTTATTTAGCCTGGTTTGCTCCCACCTGAGTTCTGTATCCGTATCTGCTTGATTTTTAAAGCCCCAAGAGGTGCCCATGACAAATTCACTCCGTCCATCAGTCTTTCAAGAACATAGACAGCCTGGACTACAGAAATCAGGCATATTTAAAATTTAGGTGGGCCACACCGCATCAAACGATGGGGATTGAACGCTTGTATTGGAAGCTTTACCTTAACGGACACGGTTTGGCTAGTAACTCTGCCACCAGGTATCATGTGGACCCCACCATGATGTATGTATTTTATCCATGCCGTCCATCATTTTGAAAGATAGTTTTAGAGCTTAATCCAAAAAATGAGGTAAATCTAAATCTTAGGTGGACGACACCATAGAAAAACAGTACTGATTGAATGTCCACCATTAAAAACTTCCTGGAGCCCGTTGTAATGGTTATTTGACATCTAACATGTTTATTAGGTTAAGATGAATCGAAAAAATATATATTAGTTTGATCCAAAGCTTTTGTAGCACCCCAAAATGGTGGGCTCAATCAATTCTGGGTTCAGCGATTTTTCAACCTCAATTTTGGGATCATACCATAAAATGATATGAAAGAATGATTGGACGGAATAAATGAAACACATACATCATAGTGGGGCCTAGCACCGACCACTAGCCATTGGCTAGTGCAGGGTCAATAGCCAATCCGTTTCCCACATTAACAGAGGTACGTAACACTCCTAATGACATATAAACGTTACGGTGCAGGTGAGTTTTGTGTTTATGTCATCTTTATTTCTTTTGGGTGCAGCACATGCATTGTTTGAATTATCTCTAATATTATCATTATATTCATCTTGGTGATACCAATAACATTGGTAGATAACACCATTAGTATATATTAGAAATTTCGAGTATCAACAATATATCGCTAAGTATCGCCAACGTATCGATATCACCAATATTTTTAATTATGTAAATTTCAGACGTCGCTTGTATTGCCAATGTATCAATATTGCCAATCGCGTTTGTACATCCACGCCGTCCATCTGTTTTTCCATCTACAAAAATGAAGCAGATGGAAATTTCAGGTGGACCACATTAACGGAAACAGTGGTTATTAGCTATTAAAAACCTTTTGTGGACCACAAAAGTTTTGGATCAAGCTGATATTTATTTCTTCCTTTCATCCAATTTTATTTGAACTTATCAACAGGTTGAATGTTAAATAAACATTACGGTGGACCATAGGAAGTTTTTAATGATAAGCGTTCAATGACTACTGTTTATTGCGGTGTGGTCCAACTGAAAATTTTATCTTATTCGATTTTGGGACCATATCTTAAATTAAGCTGGAAAAACATATGGACGGCGTGGATATACTATTCATACACCTAAGTGGTCCCTACGGTCGGGGTACCTCCCACATGGCTGGTTGGGGTTCGCGCTCGACTGTAACGGAACAAAAGTTCCTGTGGTTGGAATGTACGGGAAACGGATTGGCTGCTCCCCCTGACACCGGCCAATGGCTGGTGGTAGGTGCTCTGTGGGCCCCACCATGATGTAGGTGTTTCATCCATCCTGGCTATCTATTTTTGCATATCATTTTATGCATGAGACCAATAAGTTATATACCAATCTCAAGTGGACCACATTACAGGAAACAGTGTTGAATGAGTGTCAGCCATTAAAAACATTATGGGGCCATATAAGCTTTGGATCAAGCTAATTTTTATTTTCTCCTTTCATCTCGGCCTGTATGACCTAATCAACAGAGTGAATATAAAATAACCAGTACAGTGGGCCATGGGAGGATTTTAATGGTGGATATCCAATCACTATTGTTTTCATGTGGTGCTATAATTTTTTAGATAAAGCCCTAAAATGATATTTAAAAATGGATGAAACACATACATCATGGACCACCAGCCACGGGCCGGTGGCAGGGGGAGTAGCCAATCCGTTTCCGAAGGTACATATGGGCACGTATGACCGTTACAAATCCACTCCGTGCATCAGTCTCTCAAGGTCACAATGTACTGGAATACAAAAATCAGGAAGATTAAAACTCAGGTGGGCCATACCACACTAAACGGCGGGGATTGACCGATCACTGTTGGAAAGCTAGTGGGGCCAGGGAATTATTATATGAGGATGATATTTCTGGTTATAGTTTATGTGAGTAATGAGTAATAGCAACCCTATGAAATGTTTGGATGGCATATAAACATAATGGCTTGTTATAGGAAAGTTTCAACGGTAGATGTTTTGGATTCTCCCTGTTTCATATGATATAACCCACCTGAGTTTTTTATGTCAGATTTTTGGGCAATACCATAAAAGGTTTACAGAACAAAAATCAAACAAATCCAAATCTCAGTTGGCCATACCACACGAAACAGCAGTGATTGAACGTTCACCGTTGGAAATTTTGTGGGGCGGACAGAAGTTTTATATCAGTATATATTTCTCCCACATCATGGTCGGCTCCACTGATGTTTCAAGGTGGACGTTTCCGTTCTTTATTTAGCCTGGTTTGCTCCCACCTGAGTTCTGTATCCGTATCTGCTTGATTTTTAAAGCCCCAAGAGGTGCCCATGACAAATTCACTCCGTCCATCAGTCTTTCAAGAACATAGACAGCCTGGAATACAGAAATCAGGCATATTTAAAATTTAGGTGGGCCACACCGCATCAAACGATGGGGATTGAACGCTTGTATTGGAAGCTTTACCTTAACCGACGCGGTTTGGCTAGTGACTCTGCCACCAGGTGCCATGTGGACCCCACCATGATGTATGTATTTTATCCATGCCGTCCATCATTTTGAAAGATAATTTTAGAGCTTAATCCAAAAAATGAGGTAAATCTAAATCTTAGGTGGACTACACCATAGAAAAACAGTACTGATTGAATGTCCACCATTAAAAACTTCCTGGAGCCCATTGTAATGGTTATTTGACATCTAACATGTTTATTAGGTTAGGATGAATGGAAAAAATATATATTAGTTTGATCCAAAGCTTTTGTAGCATAAGAAGTTTTTAATGGTGAGCGTCCAACCAATTCTGTGGTTCACTTGAGATTTGGATCAACCTCAATTTTGAGATCATACTATAAAATGATATGAAAGAATGATTAGGCGGAATAAATGAAACACATACATCATAGTGGGGCCTAGCACCTACCACTAGCCATTGGCTAGTGGCAGGGTCAATAGCCAATCCGTTTACCACATTAACAGAGTGGTACGTAACACCCCTAATGACATATAAACGTTACGGTGCAGGTGAGTTTCGTGTTTATGTCATCTTTATTTCTTTTGAGTGCAGCACACGCATTGTTTGAATTATCTCCAATATTATCATTATATTCATCTTAGTGATACCAATAACATTGGTAGATAACACCATTAGTATATATTAGAAATTTCGAGTATCAACAATATATCGCTAAGTATCGCCAACGTATCGATATCACCAATATTTTTAATTATGTAAATTTTAGACGTCGCTTGTATTGCCAATGAATCAATATTGCCAATCTATAGCTAATATTTTTTACAGTGTATTCTAGATGACGCTTGTATCACAAGTGTATTGATGATATTTCAATAATATTATCAATGTAGAGATATCATGAAAAGTTTGTTTATTGAAAAAATTATATTCAAAGTTTTTTATGAGCACATTGTTGTTTGCAGTTGCCAATTCATCATTGCTAACATTGATAATATTTCAATATTATTGTTATCGCAGCATGTGCGATATCAAGACCACAATCTTTCGTTTCATTTCCAATTGTCAATGATTTCTTGACAAAATATCTTGAGTCATCGATATTCTGCAATATCAATGGATGTTTGGATGAACAGTTGCATGGATGAATGGGATGATTAGACCGTTTCTTACGACAACATATGCTTTTAAGCCCCCATTAAATGGAAAGTTATTGTGTATTCATTCTTTTTGCAATTTTGTTTTTTAATTCATAAATATGCATATACGTGTATTTTAGCATTTCCTGAAATTCCACTGAAAATTCTATTGTTTTCCCCATGTTTTTCCACTTTTTTTGTCATCAGCAATATCAATATTGTTTCTGTATCCCTGGCCAACAAAACTTGCAGCGATACCAATACTTCGAACATTGAGCACACGTGAGTTTTGTATATGCCTGATTTTTATACTCCTATAATTTTGAGCTTTGAGAAACTTATGGACGGAGTAGATGGGCCACGTGCATATCAATCTGTGGCCCCACAGATCTTCCAACACAGGAGCTTGTGACGTGGCACAGGCAATTCATGTTACAACAATCCAGACCGTCAAGAGTACTTGGACCAACTGAATGTAGCCATATATTGCATTGGGATGTGGACAACTCACTATTTTACTTTTAACCATTCATTTGATAGTCATATATTTGATTGTTCAGATGATTTTTCACTTTGATTTTATAAAAGTTCTTCGTGAATGATTTTCCTTAGAATGTAGTTGGTGTAGATAGCTGTGTCGGTGCCACATGTGGGAGAGATGAGTGACGAATCACCACCTGCTATTAACATGATGTGGCAGAATTTGATTGGCCACATTCTGCCGTTAGAGATGGCCCCACTGATGCTTCGTCAATGTTACAACTTTCAAACATGTTTTTCTTCGTGGGTAGTGGCCCAATCAAATCCAGCCGTCCCGTCAGCTTAGGCATCGGTGATGGGAGGGTCACCACTGAAACGGATTGCATTTTGTGGGCCCACCATGATGCATGTGTTATATCCCTGACGTCGATTTATTTTTTGAGATCATTTCAAGGCATGGCCTCAAAATAAGTCCGATCCAAAGTTAAAGCGATTTATTTTTTGAGATCATTTCAAGGCATGGCCTCAAAATAAGTCCGATCCAAAGTTAAAGCGAACCGCACCATAGAAAGCAGCAGGACATTAACACCCACTGATAAAACCTTCCTAGGGTCCATTAAAATGTTTATTTTACATCCAACATATTCATAGAATCACATGAATTTCAACTTGATTCAAAACTTTTGTAGCCCGAAAGAAGTTTTCAACTGCAGGCATTCGTTCCCTGATTTTTAATCTTATCTACTCGAGCTTTGTATTTGCTTCATTTGTATGCTCATGTCTTGAAATGATCGTACAAAATGGATGGACAATGTGGATATAATACATACATCATGATCAAACTCACAAAACTTGGTAACATGAACACAATGATGTCTTCAAAACAGGCAATCTGCTTCCGGTTCTGTGCAATCCACCGACATCAGTTAAGCTGATGATTGTATGGAGACTATGATGAGATGACTTGGTAGGATTTGATTTGACAACGTGTTGGTATCTGAAATAAAGACCTAGAGATTATTGAGCCAATACCATGCTTGGCCAACCCATCTTTTCATGTTGGGTCACATGTGGTCGAGATTGTAAGAATGTCGGTGAACTGGTATAATTAGATACATATTCACAAACAAAGTCATGTGGGAACTCTTCCCCACCAATCATTCACATTTCATAACATCAAAGCTGTGAAAATGGTGGGACGCATCCTAACAATCACTTAGGTTGAACATCAAAGTGCCCTATCTATCAGGCATGCTACACCATCAAAATCATCAAAAAGCTAATGGTCCAAATCAACCCAAGTGTACGTTCCCCCATAATGAGTGGATTCGTTCCTCTCTCTCTCTCTCTCTAGAAGTTATTTAAGCGATGTGTTCCACTACTTTAACGAAAGTGACGCATTGTAGCCCATTTAGAAACCTATATTTGGAATGCATTGACATCTAAATCACAATTATACTATGTTTTTCAATTTCTCATGTAAATACATATAAATAGGGAATGATTAATTATCAATGTAATTTCCATCCTTTTTTCTTTGTTTACAATGACCATTTGTTTTTTTTTTTTACACTAAAACTGAGAAGAGTGTGAATTTCATGTGGAGCCCACTATGATATATGTGCCTTATCCACACTGTCCATTCATTTTGCGGGATGATTTTAAGGTATAAATCCAAAATTGAGGTAGATACAAATTAAGCTCAAGTGGACCACGCCACACGAAACAGTGGGTTGAGTCCTTACCATTAAAATCCTTTTACAACCAAGACTTCTTATGGTGTGGGCCACTTGAGCTTTGGATCTACCTCACTTTTGAGCTCCTGCTCTAAAATATTCAAGTAAAACGAATGGACGGCATGGATATATCATATACATCACCAAGGACCCACAGTATTAAATCAACCTTTTCTATACCAAGTTTCAAGATGAAAATATCTCCTTAAAATCAAAATGACATAAATAACAATAATGAACTATTTACAATTATTTACTTATATTTGTCGAAGAATTTTTTAAAAAAAATAAAAATCAAACACCCCTTACAATGAAATGTAAACTACCAAATACCCCCTAAGCAAAAAATGAAACTTGTGTTGCAATTATGGTTGGATAAATAGCAAGACACCTGCATTAGAGCTCCCAGAGGGTTCTAGTTGGCATATCTGATGGCCCATGCACCAGAGATCCAAACCATTCATTAGGTAGTGTGCGTCAAAAACATTGCATGCACTCATCAAGTGATCCACAAGTGTATGTTGGGACCCCTTTCCTCATACAAGTTTGTATGACCCCTTTCCTCATACAAGTTTGTATTGCATGATTAGGGGCTAACATTATATTTGGTCCAAGGCATGCTTACGGTGTACCCTACCTAAATGAATGGCTCAGATAGCTTGCACGTGTGCCATGGGACAATTCAAACTATGCACTGCATAGGAGCTTTCATGTGGGACTCATTTTACGGAAACCCTTGTTGCTGTAAATCCCTCCTCCTAGCTAGGGCTTGTACATGTGCAGATTTAGCTTGGTAGCTCGCTCGACTCGACTCGGTTCAAAACTGAGTTCGAGCTGAGTCGAGCTGAGTTTTTGAGCTCGGAAAAGTTTTAAGCCGAGTTCGAGCTTGACCGAGCTCGACTCGGTATTGGCTAGAACCTGACTCGGTTCAACTCAGATCGGCTCGAATTGAAAACCAGGTATATTAATAATATAATATTATATATATATATATATATAAAATACTCGGGAGTGCTTTACTCTTTTTTAAAAAAACACTAAATCCCCAAATCTGTCCAGCGTCTGACCCTTCTCTCTCTCTCTCTCTCTCTCTCTCTCTCTCTCTCTCTCTCTCTCTCTCTCTCGTGTCCAGCACCCGTCAAGAAATCTCCTCAATCATATAATACTTCGGATCCAGAAATCTCTTCTTCCCCAAAAACACTGAGAAGAGAGAGAGCAAAACCCTAGATTTACAGCAGAAAATGCAAGGATGTCTTCTACTTTCAGCGGTGACGAAACTGTTTCCTTCTTCGGCTTCCTCGATGTTGTTGTTGCCCTCTTCTTCTCCTGTAATTTCTTTTCATGGGTATGCACACCTCTTGTCGGGGCTTGTTGGGTTGTTGGCCAGGATGGTAAATGGGATCATTGGTGATGCTAGCATCCGGTAATTTATCCCTCTCTATTCATTTTCTTTTGTAGATCTGGAGGTAGAGTATGATGACTAAGCAGTTAGCAGTTCTTTAATTTTTTTTTTTTATTCATTTGAATTTTTGAAGATCGGGTATTTTCTAACTTGTGTTACGAGCTCGAAAACTTGAACTCGGCTCGAACTAGACCAAGCCGTTGGCCGAGCCAAGCACAAGCTACTGTTCCAAGCTCGAAGACCGAGCCGAGCTGAGCACGAGCTAAGACTCAAGTTGTCCGAGTCGAGCACGAGCTAGGCAAATCTCAGCTCGGCTTGACCCGTGTACACCTCTACTCCTAGCTATTTCCACTTGGCCTATCTCCTTTGAGTGGATGCGGATTATCTACGAAAGCAGTTTGTAGGATCTTCCTTTGAGGAGAAGCTAAGTGCGGATCACTGTGATATTTATGAGAAATCCACCCTATCCATCTGTTTTGCACAATCATGTTAGGATATGTGCCAAAAAATGATACAGATTCAGAATCCATGTGGGCCGCATGACAGGAAACTATAAGGATTGAACATTCATCATTGAAACACTTGAGGACCACAGAAGATATGGATCAGGCTAACATTTTTGTGTTTTCAGCTCATCCCAATGGGATCGACGATATAAATGATTTGGATGGTATATAAACGTCATAGTGGATGAGCAAGGATTCAACCATAAGCATTTCCCTGCCCGCTTTTTCTTATTATGGCAGCCTACCTGAATGGATCTAACTTGTTTTTGGGCCCACTCCTAACATGATCTTTAAAAAAATGGATGGATAAGATGGATTTCTCACAAACATTGTGGTGAGCCCCACCCAACTTCTCATTACAGGGGGGTCTATGTTGGGAGCCGCAGAAACAAACCCCAAACTTGAATCAAGCACATAAAAGATAAACACAAAAAAGTATGTACAGGAACACAAGATTTTACGTGAAAAACCCTTAAGGGAAAAAATCACGACACAAAGCGACAGTTAAATTCATTACGAATAACGAATTACAATATATAAATTTTACTCACTGAAGTAAAACCCTTCATAAAATCATAGCCTCCCTTCAAAACCCTTTTAGAAACGTTTAAGCTCCCATATTGTTACCTTAATTCCTATTACAGCCATATTTATAGTAAAATAATTAAAATAGAAAGTTAATCGCATAATTACACAAAATTGCGCGCACCGTCAATCTAAGTATTGATCAATTAACATCGATCGAGCACCACATGGTTGAGCGATCGAACTTGCTCAAATGTGTCCAAAGAGTTTATAAGTGTTTTCCAAATTATGTTGATTGATCGAAACTATACAAAGACCAATCCGTCTAATTTGGTGCTCACTTGATTGATCGAGCGACTGGTTGATCGATTGAGCCATTGTTTTCTACACATATTGAAGACATCAGATAACAATCTCTAACATGGCTTCAATCATCATGAACCACATCTCCTAGCACCATCTCTAATCTCCTCCATTATAGTTTTATCGTCGCTATTGCTTTTCGTGCACACTCCGTCTTCATCAAACATTTCCAAACTTAGAGAAGTATAATAGAATCAGAACTTCTCCGTGAGAACTACCTTCGTAAAAATATCCATCAGATTCACTCCCATGTGGATCTTCTCGAGAGTGATGCCACCTTCCTCAAGCAATCGTCGAATAAAATGGCGACGAACATCAATATGCTTAATATGAGAATGGTAAACTGAATTCTTTGCCAAGTTAATCGTGCTTTCGTTATCACAATTAACCTTGAAGCTTAAGTTCATTCATCATTTCATACAACCAAAAACCTTATTTAAATGCCTTTGACATTGCCATATACTCATCTTCGATTGTAAAAAGAGAAATCACAAACTAAAGCTTCGACATCCAACTGATCGCTCACCCACTAGTACAAGTGAGTAACCAAAAGTTAACATTCGATTGTCCATGTTTCCTGCGTAATTTGAATTCACGTAGCTTACAATCTTTCCATTTAATTGCTCAAATCTAAAAATGTTGTCTAATGTACCTCATAGATAACGAAGTAGCCATTTCACTGTCTCCCAATGCTGCTTGCCGAGGTTTAACATAAATCTGTTCACAACACCGATTGTATGTGAAATATCCAGTCTCATTGAACTATGTGTAACACCCAGCACTTCTAATACGCGGGTGTTACCATTTAAACCCATAACGATGGATGACAACACCCGACTAATAGAAAACTTGAATCCAACCGATGCAAGATGGGACTTCCAGTTGTCATGAAAGTCATCCATCAGGGGCTGCATGAGCCAAGTTGAACCCGACACTAGTCAAAGAGGTAGACTCAACAAACACTTTAAATTAAGATAGCTCATAGATCACTTAATCAAGTCATGTTGGGACAATGCACTTACCATTAACTCTTGAGGATTTATTTAGTGGCCAGCCAAGCACGCAAAGCCTCTCAAACCCCCGTTTAGCCGTTGAAACGAAGTCTCAGACCAATCCGATCGTTAGGTTGAAATGTACGGGTCAAACGAGACTTAGAATGTGCAATACGGCCCACCTGGACCCCACATTCACCCCAAACTGGGCCAGGACCCTTAAATGGGACCCCCAAGACGACTAGACGGAGTAGATTGATCACAAACATCACGGTGGTCCCCACACGAGTTGCGTGTGCACCTAGTGCACATGTGCACGAAGTGCATCGATCAGGCCGAACGGGTCAAACCAGCGTTGACCCGACCCATCTCAACAAACAACGGGATTTCCTTCTCGCCGTTTTAGAATTTGAATATGGTGGACTTCAAGCTCCAGAGTGGGCCACCCTAGCCACTTTATGGACGATCAACCGTCCATCTTGCTCGTGGGGTCCGCCTAACCAAAACTGTATAAGGGCTCGGGCCCATCTATAGAAATGGAGAAGTTGGGACGGAACCGTCCATTACTTCACGTACGGTTAGGATCCTCGGATGAAGGACCATCGGGTGGCTTGACATGCAAGTCAGCACCGGTTTGTCCAGGGGATTATCGACATCCACTCGCCCAAGCAAGAGAGTGCTCTCTCATTGTCAAAAATGGCCGGACAAAATGGAAAAGCAAAAGGAGAGTATTTTCCTTTCAAGAAGGGGGACGCTAGCACACCTTTGGCCGTCCCTAGGGCCACGTGGGATAATCCCAGCCCCTCCTTATGAGGTGATACGAGATGAGAATGAGGGATATCTCATCTCATGAGAAGGTGGTGAGAACTGGATCTTCTCGTGAGATAAACCGATATTTGGATTTGCAGTCCAAAAGGTAGGCCCCACACCGATCAGAGGCCTCATCTGGTCCGCTCAAACGGACCATATTACACCAAAATGCCCTGGGCAGTGATCCGCCATTAACAGTTGGGTCATCTTCTCCGTTAACTCATCTGAGCCTGATTGTGAGATGGGCCCCACCAGACCCAAAAATTTGCTTTTCCAATAGATCAGGGCATCAGCAGCCCAACCCTGGGTCGGATTGGTCCCATGCATGGCCATCACAACCGTTGCTAGGGAGGCTTTTCCAAACCGTTGGTGGTCCCTCTCCCTACCTATAAATAGGGCACTATTGCCCTCAGGATTCACACCAGAAAGAGAGAAAGAAAATGGAGAAGGAAAGGAAAGAAAGAGAGAAAGAAAAGAGAGAGAAGAGAGGGAGATTGAGTGAGCGAGTCGAGCTCGACTCGGCCTATCTCTAGCTCGACTCGGTTGAGAGTAGGGTTGCTGTTTCACTACAGGTAAGAGTTTGAAACTTGTCTTGGTCATGTCCTTCATCCCAACCATAGTTGTTAATCCGATGCTCATTGCAGGCATTCGCTATTGTAGCTATTGCTGAGTTTGAGCCGACTCAGTCGGCATCGGGGCAGCCCAGGTAACATCAAACGCTTCACCTCCATGATCCTGGTTGGACTTCCAGTTACGGCAGGCGGTCTGGCCCTCTTGCAGGCCATGTAATGGCTGAGAAACAAGCTGAGCTCTGGTCATGTAACGGATGGGATGAGGGCCGAGAGCAGGCCGCACGATGGTCTGAGGAATGGGCCGGAAATAGGCCTCAACTAAGACCTAGAATGGTCCCATACAGGGGCCCAAAACGGCATGTAAATGGCTCGGAGTAGGAGTCGAAACCAGTTCCCAACTAGACAATTACATGAACCCTGGAACGGACCAAAGGCAGCCCCTTAACAAGCTCTGTAATGGGTTGAGAATGGCCTATAAATGGGCTGTGAAACCAGTCCTTCACTAGGCTTTGATTTGGGTCGTGCAAGGGGCCAAGTATAGCCTCTCAGCTAGGCTGAAAGCTGGGTAAAATCAGGGCCTTTAATGGGCCATAGGTAGAGCTGAACAAGGCTCTAGGTGGGCTGCACCATGCTAAAACAGGTGGACTGCACCCCACTAAGGTTGGGGGCCCTGTACATTTCAGATTTACCACACCACAAATGGTGGGCCTCACCTTAAATCACGATGGGCCTCACCTTTGACCTCTACGACCAAACTAGGCTCGGATTTGGGTTGCAATCTAGGCCACCTTTGGATCACACATTTGGGCCAGAAATGGTCAGTCCAGTCCAAGATTTTAAGCTTATATTGGACCCAGCAACTGGACCGAGGTAGGCCCGGTATGGCCCTTAGTATAGAGTAATTTTGGGTCCCAATTGGGGCCACTAGTTGGACCAAAAATCTGGTGGGCCTGATCACCTAGGTGTAGGCCCAATTCCCATAGTAAGGGATCCTTACAATCCCCACACCTTTCGATGTTCTAGAAGCATAGGGAATACTTGTCTAATGTAAACTCTGGCTTTAGGAAATCATTTGCGCAATTTTAAGCCACAGGACACTCCCAGGAACTCGGGCCAGGGACGATAATACAGCCTTACAAGGTGATTACTTCTTCCCTTGGGCTTTCCATCTCCAAGCTAGGCTAAGGATAGCTTTATAGTAAAACTGGTTGTCAGCCAAGAAACGGTGTACCATTCGGGTAGTTGTTGAAATTTACGCATCATAAGTAGATTAATTCTTGGTCGATTTACTTGGGAGTATGATTTAGAACTTATTTAAATACTTGAATAATCTAATCCATGCCTTAGACTTGATTAGAATTGGTTAGAATAAATTGTTTACTTAGCTTATTACATGTCTTGGAGATAAACTATCTGTTTAGTTTACTTGGCATTTAGTGGGTGTTTGATTAGCTTAATTAAATGTCATAGAAATAGTTTTAGTACTAGATTAGCTTGACTCAAAGGCATGTTTGGGATTCATTAGAATGTTGGATAGTTACTTGAGAACATGATCTAGAAAAATTGTTTTATTAAATTACTCAAGTATGTGAGTCACTTGAATTGCTTCCTTTGAGATATATGCTTTAAAAGTTGTCGAGTTATGAACACCTGACTCTTGAACTATGTGTATATTTGAGCCTTACTTTAATATTGAAGCATGCCTGAATCTCCATATGATTATATCGGTTGTAAGTCAAACATTAACTGAAATCTCTCTATGGAAACCTCTAGTTAAAGAGAGTCCGTACTTAGGGTGTAACAGAATAGATGGTAGTGAGATTAGGCCTCCAACATGGTGGTCATGGATAGTGGTAGTTAATTTATGAGATTTACCACTTATTGAGTTATTCCATCTACCTGATTATGTAATGACCTTTTACACATTTGCTATTATCGTCATTTACTCGCAATTAAATCATACATACCTTCTCACTTTAGTCACTCTATTCAATATTTTCAATATTCATTCCTAGTCAGCTTACAATGGTAACTTCCCATATATGGAGAATTGATTGGCCACGTGCTAATGGGTCCTATACACACCCTATGACGGTAGTCTCATGGGCTGGGGATGGTGGTCATGGGATACTATGCCCGAGCTGTCAGCTTACGCTGGGCTAGAGCTTCCCGTAGTGACCTTGAGCTTCATTAAATCTGCTGGTTGTAAATGGATTAATAAAGGTCTGGCTAATCATGCATACATAGCATACGCCACATCGGTGAGTTTTGCACTATGCGCATACTATGTACTTTTGCTGGTGATCGGCCACATTGGTGAGTGGGCACTATGCATGTACCATGTACTCTCGCTGGTGACCGGCCACGTTTGTCACGCCCCAAACTCGGAAACCGGGCTCACAAAATTTTCGATCGCCGAATCCGGCGCCGACAGCCTCTGTAGAACCCCATTCTCGGCTCCCAGCGCCCATATGCCAGGTTCCGATCCTGGGATGCTACAAGGAGGATTTTCATCATCCGTTTAATTTGTAATAAGCATAACCAAAGGCATAACCCACAAACAACAACCAAAAACTCCATCACATTTCCACTATGATCAAAAACTTTACAAGTACAATGAGCATAAAGGGAAATACAATGGGAATGAACAAAAGCTTCAAAAGATCTGCTCTGCGCTCCTGCCTCAGCGCTGCTGCGTCCTCGCTCACCTGCACGCAACGGTTGTGCATAAGCTTATAGAAAGCTTAGAGGGTGGTGAAAGTGTGTGCGCAAGGTAGTAATGCAGTTATGAAGTATCGAGTAATGCGGAACATGCTTGTGAGTCCATGAATACCACTAAGCCGTACCAAGGCTATGCGATCAAGGCATGAATGATGTCGGCCATACCAAGGCCATGCGATGCGAAATGCAACTCAAGCATACAAATCCTCATCTAAGTCCACATATCATCTCAAATGCTCAAAATCTGGGATATCACCGGGGTCTAGTACACTCTAAACCGTTGCCGCCCCATCGCGCGCAATAAGGTAAGTGGAAGAGACCTCACTACCCGCCGCCAATATCGGGCTCGGCTCGTCGATAGCGGACCCATTCCTCGAGTGGTCGGACTCGACTCACCTAACATTGCCCCCTCCTCTCGGGCGGGTAAGGCCGTACCCCTTCCAACCGACCACGACACGGTGGAAAGCGCGACCTCACGGTGTCGGCCATCGGCGCTCGGCACCCACTCGGTCTGGGCCTAGACGTTGGAGCAACCTCTTGGTACCATAAGGGTTTAGGAACTTTCACCCAGGGATATCTATAGCACCCCATGTAGAACAAAATTTTCGGTATCCAATCCTGTCAACCACGATACACCTGTGGAGGCTATGGCCCTGATGTCGCTAGGGCGTACAGTAACCACATCACACAATGCGAATGCATGAAGCACACTATCCAATCATGCAGCAATCCTGCGCGTATCGTGCGCTCATGTAGGGCAACACCGCCTAACCGGGAGCCCCTAAACAACCTGCCCGAAGGCATATGCTATGATCAGTCACTTCTCATGTCAAGCATACATATGATGCGTATGATCGTGATCATGGAACTATACTACACATGTTATAAAGTAATGAACTATTCTTGCAACACAGATGGGCCTAGACATGGACGGCCTATACATACCAGTATGGGCCTATCGATGGCCCTAGGGAGAGTCATAATGCGGACATTTAACCAACACTATACCCGCAATGTGGACGTCAAACCAACATCGCTCCCAAGGCATTATCTGTTGTAAACATCATTACATAAACCATGTAGGGATCACTCATTGTAATGGACCTTAGGTACATCCCATTGGGCCTTAAATACATCAAATGGGCCGTGTCACATGGGCCTTATATTCATCAAGTGGGCCACGTCCATGGGCCGCACCAATGGGCCTTAAGTGCATTGCAATGGGCGTAACCCGTGGCCTCTATAGTGCATCAAATGGGCCTCGTAACATGGGTTTAATATGTAACAAATGGGCCACACCAAGTGGGCCCCATATGTATATCAAATGGGCCTCAACCCATAGGCCCTAATACATCTCAATGGGCCGTAACTCATGGGCCTTGGAATACATCAAATGGCCTAATGACATGGGCCTTACATCCACATCAAAGTGGGCCCAAATGATCTACCACAAATATATAAAAAAGGACCTCAAAGCATGCCAAGGTGGGGTCCACTTGGACTTTGGATCTGGTTCATTCTTAAGCCCATGCCCCAAAATGATCTTTCGAAATGGATGGACGGAGTGGATGCAGTACATGCATCATGGAGGGGGCCCATCGTTAGGCAAGCAGTGTGAATAAAACACATGCGAGCAATTGGGCTCCACCGTCTGCTGGACGGTGTGAATAAGATAGATACATCATGGTGGGTTCCACCGTCCACGGCGTGGTAAACACATACGTCAATGGTGGGTTCCACATGTGTGGCCCACTGTAATGCTTGTCTGCCATCCAATTCGTTCATAAGGTCACAAGGACCCGGACGAAGGGGAAAAACAAATATCAGGTTGATCCAAAACGTCTATGGCCAAAAAAAGAGGTTTCAATGGTAGGATTCAATTCACACAGTTTCCTATAATGTGGGCCACCTGAGTCATGGATGGGCCTGAAATTTGGAGGGGACCCACTTCAGGTCGTGGCCCACCAAATGGACGGCGTGGATAAAATAAATACATCATGGTAGGGCCCACGGCTAAGGGCCGTGGGTGGCCAGTCCGTCCGCCCAACCAGCGCGCAGGCGCTGCCTGCGCCCGCCTGACACGGCAGAGGCAGAAGCCTCTGCTTCTTCTTCTTCTTCTTTTTTTTGTTTTCTGGAAGAAACAGCGCGTGGGGCCCACTTCCTGGAGATCCAGCCCGTCCATTACACTCTTGGGCCCGGAATACATCAAAGGAGTCCAAAGTTTGAATTTTTTTGGTGTATAGGTGAGGTATAGTGGGCCTTAGAAGTTTTGAACGGTAGGGGATACCGTTTTCTATGGTACGGCCCGCCTGAGTATTGGATCGACCTCATCTTTCGGCTCAACGCTAGAAACATTCTTGTGGAGGGAATGGACGGCGTGGATTGAACACATACAACAAGGTGAGGCCTATAAACGGAAGCCACCCAAAAGCTTAAAAAGAAGCTGATATTTGTGTTTTTTTTCAAATGGCGTCCAGCGTCCCGGAGACATTATGACTTTAAAGACCAATTTCACAAAGTGAGTGGGCCTACTCAGGTGGGCCGCCTTACGATGGATGTTGTCAATCCAATACATGTAGAGTGGGCCCCAACAACAAGTGACTTGGGTTAAATATATACTTCATGGTGGGGTCCGTCCAAGTGGGCCACATGGTCAAATCATCACACAAAACATAAAAGAAAGGGGAGAGAGAGAGGTAGAGGGAGATCGGTGAGGATGGAGGGGCCCCGCCATTATGGGTCCCTCTTGCATTCAACATACATCAAGGTGGGTCCCACTACATGTGGGTCCACAAATCACAATCCAACGGTGGAGATTCCTTCTCCAATAAGATAGATGGTCTAGATGACCCTTATCAACTAGAAAATAAACATCATGATGGGGTCCATGGAGATTGGCCCCATCATGGAATGATCATGATGATCAAAGTGGGCCATCGGCCATATTTTAGGGTCCCAAGTGAGATCCAAACCATTGATCGGTTGGCCTCACTTGGCCCATCTTAAAAGAAGATGAAAACTACTCTATCAAGCACCCACCACTTGATCTTCTTGCTCCTATGGGTTCCTTAGCTCCTTGGCTTCGATTTCAATGGAGGAGATGATGAATGGATGGCTAGGATGAGGAATCTTGGGATGGAAAGGTGGGTCACACTTGTTGCTTGGGAGAGTTGGAGAGGCTTGGACATGTGAAGCTCTCTTGCTTGGGAAAGTGTCTTGAAAATGAAGGAGAGAGAGGGTTGTAAAGAGAGAGGAGTGATGGATGTGGTGTGATGGATGTGGTGTGATGGGGTGTAAGAGCCCCTTTTCTTGACTTTTTTGGCAAATGGTGTAAGAAAGCATGTGTGTTGTAAGAGCTTTTTGACTTTTGGGGCTTATTTGGGAAAAAGGTGAAAGTGATGTGTACTTGACCATTGATGGATTGATGGATTGATAGATTGATGTGACACATCGTAGAGATTCTCTTGGGTTTCGCAACGCGCGGCGTTTTCCTCGCACCGAACGCTGGCCCACATCTCCTGGCCAGGGTATCGCCTCGGCGCGCGAGTCACGGCATCGGAACCGCGGCGACGGTGCGGTCGCATTGGTACTAGTCTCGGGTTGAGTTGACTCGGGTTGACAGTGTGTGAATCAGGGTCGCGCGTAACGCCGGTTAAGGGTCGAAGGTTGCCGGAATTTGACCGGAAAGACCGCGGGAACCTACGGAACGGTACGGTCAAGGATACGGGTCTTACAACGTTATAAGTTTGGCACTACGCATGTACTATGTACTTTCACTAGTGACCGGCCACATGCATGGGCTTTACTTAAAAGCCAACTGGATGAGCATCACCAGTTGATGTGCACTCATACATTCATGCATATAATAAGATTGCATCTTATCATATTTTGTATGCCTCATTGTTTTATGTTATACTTGTCTAATAAGGTGGTGTGTAATCTTGAGGGGAAATTACACTGAGCTGGTCACTCATTCATCAATGTTTAACTGTACATAAGATGCAGGTACAGGTGCGGACAGATGCGCAATGGACTCGGAGGCAGTGCAGTCAAAGAAGAATTTTATGATGAGGAGCCACACCAGGAAGCTGCTGCATATTATGGCTTGAACCAGTAGATTCAGCTGTGATAGTTTGTTTTGGACATTTACATTTTTAAGGTTTTGTATATGGGCCCCAGCTGAGTGGCCGAAGATATTGCTTTTGGTTGGGTTGTATTTATACTACGCTTAGTTTTCATTAATCGCACTTTGATTTGGTTGGATTTCTTTTGATTATCAGCTAACACCCGGGTTTTTGGAAAACGAATTGTATACTCGGGTCCCGAAAACTGGGGTGTTACACCATGACATACATCAAACTGTCAACTGCACTTAAATGGACATATGTGACAAACTGTTTTTTTCATCTGTAATGAAACATTGCTCTGAAGAAAGCTAAAAGTGAGAAATATGGGGGTATGTTAACTAGCTTAACATTTTTCATCCCAAATTTCATCAATACATTCTGAAGGAATTCAACCTGAGACAATTATAACATGTTCTCTTCTCTATTTCTGTGTATATCAATACTGAGAATCATCTTTACAATCCTCATATATTTTATTTTGAATGTCCCTAATAACTGAGTTTCAATATATTAATCTTAGACATGTTATAGTTGACAATAAACATGTCATCAACATATAATATTAGTAAGATAAATTCTTCATCACTCAGTGCCTTAAAGTAGACACCATGATTAGCAAACTGCTAACTCACCATGAAAGTATCAAATTTCTTATACCACTGTTTAGGTGACTGTTTTATGTCGTATAACGACCTCATTAATATGCAAACATCATTCCCTGACCCCTGCACTTCAAACCTTTCTGGTTACTTCGTGTAAATTTATTGTTCCAGTTACCTAAGTAGGAATGCAGTCTTTTACATTCATTTGTTTTTGTTCCAGATTGTATTGGGCAACTAACGCCAACACAAATATGATAAATACTTGCTTGGTAACCGGTGCGAGTATCCGTCTGAAGTCAATGCCTTCTTTCTGAGCATACCCATTTGTTACCAATATCTCATTGTATCTGTCATGTTTCTTCCAGTATATCCACTTACAACCGATCACTTTACGCCTAGGGGAAAGTTCCACAAACTCCCACGTCTTATTTTTGTACAAAGAGTCTATTTCGTTTTGCATAGCTGTCATCCACTTCTCATCATTCATGTCATCCAGTGCTTCCTGAAAGGTAGACGGATCTCCCTCATCCGTTATATGAGCGAATGCAATGTTTGAGTCATATCTGTATCTTGTCAGTAATATGTGATCTCTCGGTATATTTCTCCTCACAAGTGGCTGCTCCACCTACTCCTATGCATCTTCTTGTGATTCTGCTTCTTCATGTGTATCGCCTTTTTTCGATTTCAATGTCAATTATCGTTAAACATAATCCACAACTCTCTTACATGTTTTCTAGATTTAAAAGATAAACGTGATTGTTTACCATGTATACAATGCTCGCATATATTAAATCAACACTTTTAAATATAGTAACCAAGCATCGATCAGAAAGTACCTTCATATCGTACTCGCTCATGTGGCCTAGACGCGCATGCCACAAACGTGCCGATGTGGACTCCGCTATAAACGTTGAAGCTCCACCCGATACGGTATTCAAGATCAACTTGTAAAGGTTACCACTCCATTGTGCTTTCAATACAATGAGTGTCCCCTTTGAAACTTTTAAGACACTATCATAGCTGATAAACTTACACCCAAGTGCATCGAGAGCCCCCAGGGAAATCAAAAATTTTCTTAGTTCAGGAACGTATCTCGCATCCATTGGGATATGTTCCATCCCATCAAACATCTTGATGCGCACTGTTCTGACACTAACAACCTTACAAGCAAAAATCACTGCCTATAAACTTCTGGCCACCATCACACTTTGCTATAATCGGTGAACCAATTCCACTGAAAAGTAAATTGGTATAAAGCCCTTAAATCCAAAATCCACTCAGTGTTGAGATACTGGGATTTAGATGCGGTCAAAATGTCACAAACACCCACTTCCTCATTAGATTCTACTGCGTTGGCCTCCTTCGGTGTTTCATCTTATTTTTCTCCCTTATGGGCTTTAAGATTCTGACAATCCTTCTTCATAAGTCACATTCTCCCACAATTCTAACACTTCATCTTTCCTTTGCCCTTAGACTTGGACCAAGATCGCGTTTTTCCCTTCTCCCACTCATAATTTCTTCCCTGGCTACTAATGCATCCATAGAGGAACCATCATCACTGTCCTTCTTTCTCAACTACTTTAAATAAAGGGTTGAGATGACAGTTTCGATGTCAATGGTTTTCCTACCATGGCATATAATGTCTACAAGACTCTCGTGAGACTCTATAAGGGAATTCAACAGAATTAGGGCTCGATCTTCCTCATTAATATTCACTTTCATACTTGTTAATTTACAGAGTAACAGATTAAACACGCTAATGTGTTCATTAATATTATACAATTCTGCTATCTTTAAGTTATAGAATTGCTTCTTCAGATACAGATGATTTGACAAATATTTCATCAGGTACAAGCTTTCTAACTTTATCTAAAGCCTTATGATGGTTTTTTCATCAAGGATATTATAAAGAACGTCATCGAATAAGCATAGTTGAATCAAGATTTTCGCTTTCTCATATGGTTCTTCCCACTCTTCATCGCTCATAGTTGCAGGACGCTTCACTATACTAATGAGTGATAGTCGCAATCCTTATTGAACTAGAAGATCACTCGTCTTCATCTTCCATAATTCAAAATTATTTTCCTTGATGAACTTCTCTGTCTCATACTTAACGCTAGATCCTTTTATAGTTATGTTTCATATTTAAACTCGAATCCCAATGTATAGCTCTGACACCACTTATTGGGGGACTGCGGAAGCAAATCTTGAATTCGAATCAAACACACAAGAGAGAAATGCAACAAAGTATGCACAAGAACACATGATTTTACATGTGAAACCCTTACGAAAAAAATTCATAGCAAAATACACTATGAATAACAAATTACAAGAGATAGATCTTACTTACTGATGCAAAACCCTTCAGAAAACCCTAGCCTCTTCAAAACCCTTTTATAAATGCTTAAGCTCCCCTCTTGTTACCATAATCTCGTATTATACCCATATAGTAAAACAAACGGAATAGGAAACTAATTGCGTAATTACGCAAAATTATGCACATTGTGGATCTAAGCATCGATTGATCGAGCACCACATGTTCGAGCGATCAAACATGCTCAAAAGTGTCAAAAAAGTTTACAGGTATTTTCCAAATTATATTGATTGATCGACTCAATAGTTCGATTGATCGAGATTGTTCAAAATTATCCAAAGACTAATCTATATAATATGAGACTCAGTCGATTGATCGACCAGGCTGGTTGATCAATTGAGCCCCTATTTTCTGCATAATTTGAAGACATTAGACAATAGTGCGGATTGGTTATAACCCCATGAGGATCTAGCTAGAGACAAACAATTTTGTTAGTGGCTCCATGGGGGTAAGGTGATCTATATGGTTTTTTATCCACATTATCTATCTATTTAAACTTATCTTTTTAGGACATGATCCTAAAAAGAAGCAGATCGTAAACTCAAGTTGACCATCCCACCTAAAGCCGTAGAGATTGAACTCCCACCATGGAAAACTTCTCAGGATATCGTGACATTTATTTGCCGTTCAACCTATTCATAAGGTTACATAGACTTGGACAAAGGGAAGACATAAATATTAGCTTGGTTTAAAGCTTCGGTGGCTTATCAATCTTAGGCTTTTAAACTCCTTGCTTTCCACTGCATGGTTCACTTGAGCCTTCAGTATGCTTCATTTTTGGACTCATGACTTAAAATCACACGTAAAAATTAAAATAGCATGTAAAAATGAATAAAACTTGTAGATAAAACATATACATTATAGTGGGCCCCACAGAACCCTGACAACCGTCCACCTCTAGCAGGGAAATGGATTGGCTACTCCCCTTGCCACCGACCCGTTGTTGATGGTCGGTGCTCCATGGCCCCACCATGATGTATATGTTTCATCCATTTCGTTCATTCATTTTTGCAGATCATTTTAGGGTTTGATCCCAAAAACCATTTCGTTCATTCATTTTTCAGATCATTTTAGGGTTTGATCCCAAAAACGAGAGGGATATAAATCTCAGGTGGCCACAGTATATGAAAACAATAATGATGGGATATCCATCATTAAAATCCTCCTAAGCCACTGTACTGATTATTTGACATTTAATCTGTTGATTAGGTCATACAGACCAGATGAAGAGAAAAACAAAGATCATCTTGATCCAAAACTTTTAGTCTCCAAAAAGTTTTTAATGGTCGACATTCATTCAACATTGTTTCTTAAAATGTGGTCCACTTGAGATTGGGATATACCTTATTTTTGGTCTCGTCTCATACGGTAAAATGATCTAGAAAAATAGATGGACGGCAGGGATGAAACACATACATCATGGTGTTACCCATAGAGCACCTACCAGCAGCCATTGGCTGGTGACAGGGGAGTAGTGGGGTAGTACCCAATCCCTATCGGTCGCAGGAAATCCGCGTCCATCTTTAGTACCCCAGGATTCCAATTGGCACACGTGTGAGGGTTCTCTTTTTTCATTTATGAAGTAGGCCAGATGTCTATTTAAAGCACAGACCCAGGTCTCTTTTCTCTGACCATCTATCTTTTCAAGCATGCGTGGTCCACCTGATGAGTGGGCTATTGAGCCCTTTCTTCTACGGCAAGTTCGTATCTCCGTAGCCATCACCTAAAGGAATATCACACGTGGCAATAGCGGATTTGCTGGCCTAACTGTCTGTACATGAACAAGCCAACCGCAGTGGAAACGGATTGGCTACTCCCCCTGCCACCAGCCAATGGCTGGTGGTCAGGGTTTGTGGGCCCCACCATGATGTATGTATTTCATCCATGCCGTCCATATATTTTTCCAGATCATTTTATTGTATGAAAACAAAAAAGAAGTATATCCAAATCTTAAGTGTACCACATTAAAGGAAATAGTGTTGAATGAGCGTAGACCGTTAGAAACCTTTAGGGGGCCATAAAAGTTTTGGATGAAGCTGATTTTTGTTTTTTCCCTTCATCTGTGCCTGTATGACCTAATCAACAGATTAGATTTCAAATAAACAGTACATTGGGCCTTAGGAGAATTTTAACTGTGGATATCCAATCAATACTATTTTCCTGTGGTGTGGTTCGCCTTAGACTTATATACCTCTCATATTTTTTGAAAAAGCCCTAAAATGACCTTTAAAAATGGATGAACGGAATGGATGAAACACATACATCATGGTAGGGCCCACAGAGCACCGACCACTAGCCATGGGGATGGTGGCAGGGGGAGGAGCCAATCCGTCATCAACCGCCGTCTAAGGACAGGAGTTCCAGTTGAAATCTCCACAGAATGAGGAAACTTTCTATGCGCCGGTGGTTTTCGACTGACTATACCCAGAACTTAGAGACTACTTAGAAATTGCATATGTCTCATATCAATGATTCAAATTAAACCGTCCAAATGATGATAGGATGTATATTAGCCAAAAATTACAAATTACGATTTTATTTAATTATCTTAGATAGGATGTAAATTACAAATTCCAAATCATGATAGGATGTAAATTACAAACAGAGATTGGCGAAATTTTATTAGACGGTTGAAAATTAAAACATTCAATGATGATGTTTCCAGAAACAAGTGTCGAAATATCAGCGGTAAGGATTGCACAAACAATCTGATATCTTTTCTCTGGCTCAGTGGCACTGATTCCTATAGTTTAGACGGTTTAATGTTAGCTATTATTCAACAACTATTCAATTCATTAGTGCCTGTATATCAAGCCTAATACTCTACCCGAGTATAAATAGCGTACAGAAAGTCTTCGTCGTTGCAGAGCCGCCAGTGGGCCATTCGGACCACTTGCTTGCGACGTGCGCTACCCGTAATGACGAAAGCCATTCACCAGCATGAGATAATAATCGTGGAGCGCGGTTTACGTGAGGGGACGGTAAGTCGGTAGCAGCATAGTGGGTGAAGCACTGACCGTGGGGCCCACCTTGATTTATATGTTGTATATCCAAGCCGTCCATCTGTTTTTCAGCACATTTTAGTGTATGTTCCCAAAATTAGACAGATCCAAATCTCATGTGGACTGAACAATAGGGGTTGAATTCCCACCGTTAAAAACTTCTTGGAGCCAAAAGTTTTGGATCAGACTGCTATTTTTGTTTTCCCTCGTTGAACTTGGATGGCAAAAAGACATTACAGTGGACCCCAAGAAGTTTTTAGTGATGGGTGTTCAATCGCCACTGTTTTCCTGTGGTGTGGTCCACCCGAGATTTGAATCTGTTTCAATTTTAGTAACATGCACTAAAATGAGCTGGAAAAACAGATGGACGGTGTGGATATACAACATGTGCATTGAGGTGGGTCCCACAGTCAGCAACTAACCGACTAAACTCTTACCCCTGCCTCACCTAATCCGCCCTCATAATCACGAGGACTGTTCAAATCCACATCCGTGCACGTGCCATGAACTGAGCCATCGATCATATGTGATCCGCTTGGTAGATTTAATTGTTAAAAAATCAGGTTGGTCCATTTATTCGGTGGGACAGGTACGGAGGTTGAATCTGGGCCCTTAATTTTCGTGGCCCACCTAATGATCAGGTCGCCCTTGAGTTTTGGGCTCTAGAACATACTCATGGCTCCACCAGATCAGCCATCTATCATACATCTCCTTCGTATCAACTTTGGATAAGCTTCAATTTTTGTTTCAACCTCTAAAATGAGGTTGGAAAACGTATGAACGCTGTGGATAAACTACGTACATTTACAGTGTGCCCAACTGAGTTTACTCAATACGATAAGAGCGTACTGAGTAACTCAGAACGCAATCTTATTTCCATAGAAACCAAGAAAACTAGCGTGCGGGGGGGAATAGGATTGGGTACTGAGTTACTCAGTATGCATTTATCGTACTGAGTAAACTCAGTTGGGCCTACTATGAATGTATGTGACTTATCCACGCCGTCCATCCGTTTTTCCAGATTATTTTAGTGGTTGATTCTAAAATAGAAGTATTCCCAAAGCTTAAGTGGACCACACTAATGGAAACAATGCAAATAATGACTTCCACCGTTGAAACCTTGCTAGGGCCCACAGTGTTGTTTATTTGTCATCCAACCTGTTCATAAGATTACACAGACATGGATGAAGGGAAAATACAAATATCAGCTTGATCCAAAACTTTTGTGGGCCCTAAGAAATTTTCAACGGTAGAATTTCAATTCACACTATTTCCGGTGGTGAGGTCTACTTGAGATTTGGATATATCTAATTTTTGGAATCAAACCATATAATTATCTGTTAAAATGGATGGACGGAGTAGATAAAATATACAAATCGCGGTGGACCCCACAGAGTTTACTCAGTACGCTTACCGTACTGAGTTACTCGGTACGCAATCCGCTTCCCGTGCGGGGACCATGAAACGACCAAGGAAATAACCACACAATCGGACGCGGAATGGATACTGCCCCGTCTGGACCGAGATCCCCAGCGCCAGTTGGAAGTTCCTGTGGTCGTAAGCTTATGTGGGGCCCACATAGATGTCATCCACTCCATACATCAGTTCCTAAATATTACAATATGACAGTAATCCAAAAATAATGGAGATCCAAAGCTCATGTGTGCCACACCACAAGAAATATTATAATAGAAACATCCACGGTTGAAACCTTCCTCGAGCCGACCATGATGCTTATATGCCATCCAAACCGTTCATAGGGTTATTACCATCAGATAAGCTATGGGAAGAAATATAATCCTGATACAAAGCTCCTATTGCCCGACCAGGCATTCGATTACTTGGTTTCATGTAGAGCAGCCTACTTAAGTTCTAAGTTTGACTGGTTTTGAAGAAATATAATCATGATACAAAACTCTTGTTGCTCTACAAAGTTTTAAATGGTAGGCATTCAATCACTATTATTTGTGTAGTGTGGCCTACTTAAGTTTTAGATCGGACTGATTTCGAAGAAATATAATTCTGATACAAAACACTTATTGCACGGCAAAGTTTTCAATGCATTGAATCATGTTGTTTCGTGTAGTGTAGCCTACATAAGTTTTAGATATGACTGATTTTTAAACTCATATCTTATTGAATGTCCATAAACTAATGGACAACGTTGATTTGTCACAAGCATCTCCATAGGGCAGGGCCAATTGATGTCTAATCTCACCTTGACATAGCATGATTTGATTAGATGGGATGGCTCAAAGATAAAACTATTTTCAACAAGGTGGATTGCATACGTAAACTCCCTGATACTTTATGTGCCCAACAATAATGTAGGCTTTTTATTTAAGCCATTTATCATTTTATGGCGTGAGCTCAAAAATAAATTAGATTTAAATCTCAAGTGGACAATGTCATAAAGAAAACACTAGTGATTGAATAATTACCATAAGAAACTTCCTACAATCTACCATAATGTTTATTTGCCATCCAATCTATTAATTGTGTCACATGGGCACTGATAAAAGAAAAAAAGAAAAAAAAAAAACCAAATATTAACACGTTGTCCTCAAAAAGTTTTTAATGGTGGGCATTCAATCACCACTATTTCTTATGGTGTGGTCCACCTAAGATTGTGATCTACCTCACTTTTGGGCCATAAAATGAGCTGGAAAATAGATAGACCACATGGATAAAACACATACAGTATGTTGGGTCAAATGTTGTGCATTATTCTTTGAAAGTTGTTCAGCCACTCTCGCCCCACTTCTAATAATAGTCTGCTGTCTAATTAAATCCCATAATGTAATAGATGGAGGAGCTCAGCTCAAGCAGAACAGGACTCAATGGACGGCTGAAATGGGTCAGCTCTACGGCTCAAAATTTAAGAACCAAGCTGCTCTGACCAGCATGTTCATCAAGGCATGCCTACGACTAACCAGGCACCACTTGAGATAGTATGTACATGAGATCTAGGCAGTCCATCTCATGATCGGCTTAGAAGTTGAACGTTCAAGATCAGGTAAGCTAGACCATGAGAAAGAGTTAGAATAGGATACCATTTGTTAATTAGTTGAGTGGATCCATTGTATTTTTTTTTTTTTTTAACATGCCATCCAATCCGTTCACATTATTCTTCTCACCAAGATGTAGTAGGTCATCTTCAAAAATAACACTATTCTGAAACTCATCTGGACCACACCATGTGAATTTAAGAGTTTTATGCAGAATTTATACGTTTTCTTACCATGTGGGCACCTAAGTTTCAAATCAGTCTGATATTTGGGATCAACGCTTAAAATGGAGGTGGCGGACCTGATGGACGGATTGGATCTCATCCATCCATGTCAGCCGATAAGCATGCCCCAGCAAGATTATACATTGTCAGGCAACCATTTTGGTCTATGGACCCTCTACTGTGGGACCCATAGTTTGGACGGAACAAAAATATTACTGTGTAAGTGTGACACATTTAGGGATTGGATAACAGTCCATGCGTTGTAAGACGTGTGTAGGGTCTAGATTCCAAGGGCCCACATTTGTATGAGATTTGAAAATCCAAATACCATTTGTTAATGATTCTTGATTTTGTAACCTTCTTCCACTTGTGTTTTGGCATCATCTAACTTTAAACACGTCCCTAATTCTATCAATTTAATAACTTACATCAAGTCTACTGATGATGCTGACAAGTAATAGTTTAAAGGAGGTTTGTCGTAATACACTTTCATGTATTGCAATGAGATAAGTTGTGACTCTAGCAGTTGGATTTGGGAGTTTTTTTTTTTTTTTTTTTTTTAAATAATCTAATCCATTTACATGATAGGATCTTGAAAGGTGTCGCGCAAAAGATCGTACGCAGTTGAGACCTTGACTAAAGGGCTCACCTCAATGCATGCATTATATATCCACACCTCTTTCACCTGTTTTTGCAGCTTATTTTAGAGTTTGTTTCAAAAAATGAAGAAGAAATAAATTTCAGGTGAACCAAACCACAGGAGACATTAGTTACTGGCCATTAAAAAGTTTTTATCAGTTAAGAAAATTTTTGAATCAAGTTAATATTTTTTATATTTTTATTTTTTTCAATCATCTAAGTTTGTTTAATCTTATCAATAGGTTGGATGGTCATCAAACATTTTTGTTACGGTGGACCTTAGGAAGTTTTTAATGGCGGGCATTCAATGACTACTATTTCCTATGGTGTGGTCCACCTTTTTCATCTTTTGGGACCATGACCTAAAATAAGCTGGAAAAACAGATGGGCAGTATGGATATATGCAATGCATGCATCAAGGTGGTCCCTACGGACAAGGTCCCACACACATCTTTGGTTTCAAGCTGCAGCCAAGTGAGACTACTTGAAAAGACTCTCTAATAGAATATTTTAACCCTTTCATTATTCAAAGGTTATTATCTGAGCAAAAGAGCTAAATTATGAAATATTTGAAATAATCCAATCAAAAGCTTTCGTTTGTCATGCGGAGTAATCAAATGCTGAAATAATCCAATTAAGAGCTTTCCTTTACAATCTATCCACCGTTCAAAGTGAGACTTCAGATCATGAGAAATCATATAGATAGTTCAAATCATTAGAAAATAACTGGGATGAAATTTGAGCTTTCCTTTCAGGTTTTAATTCTAAATTTTGTTTTAGTAAAACCCACATCTCTCACCTCCAAAAACCAGCAATTTCACTCATAAGGTATATCCCAGTAAAAAACTTTTTTCCCGAACCATCCATCTGTTTTAGGATGTTATGGCCCATTTGGACAAGTATGCATGACCTCAACAAAAAAAAACAAAAAAAAAATATCATAGCTCCACGTAGATTACTTTTATTTCATTTTCATACTAAGAATCGCAGTAGAGCCGTCTCTCCATAGAAGATATGATAGGGTAATGTATCAATTAAAACCGTCTATCCATCCAGTGGCCTATGTGATGGATGCCTTATGTTTTAAAAAGCACACATTTAGCTTAAAAGATCAGCTTTCTTAGCTTTTGGCACTGAATGTTTGGCCATTGACTACTTTTATTTCTATCATTGCCTTGAAGGCCGAGTGTGGATTCTGTTGGGTGTCCTGACCATGGCCCACTTTGATGTATGTGTTGTATATCCAAGTCATCCATCTGTTTTTTTCCACTCATTTTAGAATGTGGACCCAAAACCAAAGTAGATTCAAATCTCGGGCGTACCACACCACAGGAAACAATGGTGATTGACCATTAAAAACTTCATATGGGCCATCAAAATTTTAAAATATTTGTATTTTCCCTTTATACAGGTTTGTTTGACCTTACCAAAAAGTTATAGAGGGCTTAAGAAGTTTTTAATGGTGAGCACTCAATTACCACCGTTTCCTATAGTGTGGTCCACCTGAGATTTGGATCTACTTCACTTATGGTCCACACTCTAAAATGACCTGAAAAATTAGATGAATATCATAGATATACAACACATTCAACAAAGTAGGCCCCATGGTCGCAAGACTCAGACTGAATTTGTGCCCTGTGAACCTATCTGTCTTGAATTGTTAGCCACACATGCTATATAGTAAAAATACCAATGTCTTAAATGAGTATTTAGCTTACCCCGGTGGTAGAGTCACAGGAGTTTCAACACCATGTCAAGGGTTTCATTTCATTACTCATAGGTGGTGAAATCCAATTACATTGGGTTTGTGTTCTGCATGGATTCTACTCATTGAGCTGGTTTAAAGGGTCAAGTCATGCATGGGCCCACACCCTGATCCATAGCTCAAGTAGTAGATTGAGTCAAAAATACCTCGTTTCAACATTGAGGTCTTGGTATCGATTCCCTAGTGAGGGTGGCTAACAATGAAGTGTGAACTGACAATGGGGTGTACTAACAAGCTAACCAAAAAAAAAAACAAAAAGTCATGCGTGGGCCGAAAAATTAGGTGGATTATATGCTTAAGTAAATGCCTAGTAAAACTTTCCTGGGTCCACCGAGATATTTATTTGCTATTCATACCATTTATAAGGTCATGCTTACTAGGAAGAACCGAAAACACAAAAATATTAACTTAATTCAAATTTTTTGCAGTGACTTAAATTTCTCAACTGTAGACCTTCAATCCTCATTATTTCCTATCGTGGAGCCCACTTAAAATTTAAATCCACCTCATATTTAGATCACCATGATTAGGCCCAAAAATTAGGTGGATTTTATACTCAAGTAAATGCCTACTAAAACTTTTCTAGGCCCACCGTTTTATTCATTTGCTATCTGTATCATTCATGAGGTTATACCCACTGCAATGAACTAAAAACACAAAAATATTAACTTGATTAAAAAATTTTGTGGTGACTTAAATGTCTCAACTGTATACATTCAATCCTCATTATTTCCTATCATGCAGTTTTAAATCCACCTCATTTTTAGATCAATGTCATAACATGATTTAGTAAAATAGATAGATAGCTTGGATTTCTCCCTAGCATGGTGGTGAGCTTAAGCTTGCTTTTCAGTCACAAAAAGCTCCTACAGTTGGGACAAGCTGGCAAGCCATGTCTATTATTAGCCAAGCACTTGCCTGTCCCTACTCGGTCATTCCATGCTAGCAGAGTGCCCTTTTTCCTAATAAATAGTTTTTTAATTTATTATATTTTATTTTTCTCAGTTCTTTAATATTTATTTGGTATAAATAAATTAGAAAAACCATCAAGCTTACCATTAAGGTAATTTTAATTCTATCTAAATAACTATAAGAGGTGGTTGTGTGTGCATTAGCTATACGGAAGAGGTTGATTTCTGTAGTAAAAAATGATCTGAGCCGTCGATCAATCGGGTCCCAGCATTTTGACACTCGCATGCAAAACCCAGGCTAGCCAAATCAACAAACGTGCCACATTCTACGAAGGAAGTGGATGAATGAAAAATGGTCTGGGACGTTTCTATAATCCGTTGATATATATCTAACGTTGTGAGGCAATCTACTACCCAACCAGCCCAATTTCTTGGCCAGGGAATCTACACCGCATGACTGAGTGATTGAATGGCATGGATCTCATGCACGTGTGCACCCTGGCACCTGGGACTCGTGCATGAACTGTCCATAAAACCCGCTTCTGGATTCAGCAAACCTCAAAAAAGCGATGCTCCTCATGATGAGAGCGTTAGGTCGGTTTGATAGTGGGCCCACCTGATTGACGATCTAAATCTCACCTACTTTTTTTTTTTTTTTTTTAATCAAGGACTCTTTTTTAAAAAAAAACAAGTCTAGCTCGTGTAATGATAGAGTCCATTGCAACGGTGGGACAGGGCTATCTGGAGAGAACAAGCTAGTTCACTACTGTTGTTGCAATGGGCTTGGCTGGTCCAAGTTCGTCCCACTTTCGGCTAGGTTCGGGCTCTGTGGTGAGGTCCATGGGTCGGACCCATGCTTGACTTTTAGGCATGATAATCAGTTGGGCCTCATGGCCTTGCATTTGCCTAAAGACCTGACTAGTCAGGATGGCCCCGCTGGACGCATTACATTGGTGGACTTGGGCCTGGTCTAGCCCATTTACTACATCATACATCTCACCAAACTTTAAAGAGGAATCATGTGGTCTTTGATGTAGAGCGGGTCGTGGATAGTTTCATGGCCAAGATGGATCAAAAAAGGCTTGGTCGATGACAGAAGTGTTCTAGACTGTAATCGAGCGTATCTCGCAATCTGGAATGAGTTATCGGACATAAAATATATGATTTTTGGGTAGAATGAGCTACTTTAGCCACCCAAGATTTGTGAAATACCATCAGAACCACAGATGTTTTCTTATTTTAAATCCATTTTTACTATAAATAGTAAGTTTTAGTTTGATTATAACTCTTCATCCATTGGGCTTTAGGAGTTGCCGCCAAAGCAAAAAGTGTTTAGAATAATTAGAGCATAGCGTAGTGAAGCCAAATAGGATATGTCTATTTTTGGCTGAAAACCTTGAGCACTCATAGACATCCCGACCGTCTATAAATAGTAAGTTGCGAATTCTATGAGTTTTAGTTGTAGTTTGATTATGAAATCTCTCTCGTTGCTTGGTATCCTTATTTAAAGGGTTGTTAACTCTTTTAGTTCATTCATTAATCAAATTATGAAGTTTATAGAATTTATTTATAATTTTCTTACTTTCTCATGGATTCGAGAAGTCTCCAAGACGAATCTAGAGAAGCTCCACAAATTCGGAGTAGTTATCCTTGAGGAAGACGGTGATCGACCTCATTACGTTCATTCCTACATCAGTCTTTGTATAATTAGTATTGGGAGATGTATGTAAGTAATCCCGAGTTATAGTCAAACAATGAGAGATCATTCGAACCTAACAAAAATGGAACACAAAGTTTTATGTGAAAAAATCCTCATAGGAAAATATCACAACACAAAGCAACAGTGAATCCACTATGAAATTAATGTTTACAAGAGAAGGAAAAGCTTATCAATTGAGAATGCACTCCAAATATCACAAAAACCCTATCTTTGAGCTCCATTTGTCCCCAAAAGCTCTAGACACGTTTTCCATAATACAATTCTTGATTACAAATCCTTTAATACATTAAAAACCGATATAGGAAATAAAACATGCAATTCTGCAAAACTGCCCAAGTTGATCAATAGAAGATTCAATTATATCGAGTGTCATAAATATTTGTTGATAGGATCAAAGTCACCATCAATCATATTGATTTATACATAAAAATTATCAGGACTGAAAAAACGAAAAATCAAAATTTTCTCGACAGGATCAAGTGGTCTGTCAGCCATGGTCTGTCAATCTCATTGGCTGACCGATTACAGACAAACGTAAGATATCAAACAACAAATGGAACCCATTATTCGGAGATGGAAGCTATTGATTTGCTGGACAGTTTTGGAGCATTTTCAAGATGCAGTCAACCAAGTCAGTGGTCAGGATCCCTCAAGACACGGGCCCCGCTCGTAAAACACAGGAGCAATGCTCCTCATCTATCTAAGCCTTTGGAGAAGGTCAAATCAATTTGGAACTTTTGAACCATGCACAAAGAAGATCGTGCCCGAAAATTAAGCTGGTCCATTCATCAGGTGGGCCACCTCCCCAAATCTCAGATTAGACATACATGCATGGCCTAGCAACTGGACTGTCCTGATCTATCTGCATGTTCATCTTCCGGAAGATATCCTTCTTCTGAACCACCCACACACACATGCTACAATGGCACGTGCGGTACATGCAAAGAGGCTACCAAGACCTCAAGACGACCTACTGTGGAGAAATCAGGGCATGGTTATGGCTAGGTCCGCTGATATCCTCAGGGACCCGACTCCATGAACCTTGTTGAGATTTTTGGTTAAAAAGTAAATTAAAAAATTAGTTGTGTAATTTTTTAAATTAAGGGTTGTGAAATATTTCAAATGAAAGTTTGAATTTTTCTCTTTTCTTATAATTCTTTTGTTTCATATTGGCCAGATCGAGAAAATTAAAGAAAAATATAAGTATTTGATAGAGGAGTATCTTTACTTGGAGAAAAAATAGTGAGGGAGCATACGCACGTGTAGTGTGTACAATGTGATTGTAGAAGCGCTAGTGGCGTAATTTGCACTTCTGATTGACTAAATGTTATGCAACGGTTAGATCTTTAATCCACCCTTAAGATTGAGAATTTAATGACCTTAAATGTTTGAAGTAATGAGCTAACCTTCAGAAATTATTATTTTTTTGTAATATTCTAAATTTTGATGGCATCAGGTGAAACAGTCTAATCCATTTATCTATATAAACGGGTATTATTGGAATTAAAAATACAACCAAGGTGATGAATCTCCTCAAATACTAGAACTACCATCCTTACACTACTCATTTTTTCTCATTCAACAAGACCTCTCGCATTAGCAATTTAATATTTACACACAAAGTCTCCCGTGAGAGTACTAATTGCATTAACCGAAATCCTAATAAGGTTTGTTGTAATTCAGAAGCAATTCACCAGCAACCTGCTTACGATCTCAAATCATAAAAGAGAGGGTAAATCACGCTTTAAAGACAACATATCTAATATATGCTTCAACCTGGTTCTAATTAACTTATTCTGCTTTTAATTTATACTTTTTTTTTATGACTTTTTCTAACAGGCCCACCACCATGTATGTGTTTTATCTAATCATCATCTTTTTTGTCAAATCTGTTTAAGTCATGAGCCTAAAAATGAGGCAAATCCAAAGCTCAATGGGGCCACATCATAGGAAACAGTTGGGGTCAAGGATGCATTGAAGATGGGTCCCAAATGAATCCCTCTTACCCTACCAAAAGGTGGAACCCACAATGCAAAATTTTTTTTCAGTAAGTCTTGTGGACTCATGAGGCTCCCAGCTTGCGTAGATTAGAGGTAGAGACCACCTTGCGCCTGGCCCAAAAACAGGCAGGTCCACTCATCAAGCGGACCATTCTAATCCCAAAATATCTGAAACCATGTCCAAATGATCATAACCATTGATACGGTGGGCCTCACTTGATGGCCGATGCACCAAAAGTGTCCTGGGGAATTTGGACCCTTCCATTGTTGCCAGCAGCAAACAATCGAGAGAGAAATATATGTTAAACTAAAAAAGGCCAAATATTCAACGGCTAGGATCCTGCAATCTGGAACTTGTTTGGTGCTTGGGCTCCCATGTCAGTTGTAGGACCAATGATGCGAGAACATTCGAAACAAGGACTCGTATTTCGTGTGAAACCCCTTGACAAGAAGTTCCTGCGCTTGGATGGAGGAATCCACACTGATGTTTGTGAGAAATCTACCCGGTCCATATCTATTTTGCGTGTCTATTTCAGGACACGAGATTTAAAATGAGGTAAATCCAAAACTCAAGTACGACACACGAGAGGGAATAGTAGCGATTCAATGACCACCATTAAAGCATTTATATGGCCACAAAAGTTTTGTATTAGCTATTTTTTGTGTCTTCACATCACCCCATTGGGAATGACCTTATAAATGGTTTGGCTGGAATATAAACATGAAGGTGGAGTTCGAGAAGGTTTCAATGGTAGCCATTTATTTCCCAATTTTCCCTCTCTTGTGGCCCACTTGAGCTTTGGATCCACCTCATTTTTTAGTATGATGTCCTGAAATGAGCTTTCAAAACGGATGGACTGGGTGGATTTCTCACAAACATTACGTTAAGAATATTTCAAAGTTAATTTTGCACCTTTTAAAGAACGGTGGTGATCCCTCACATGTGGCACTTGTTATATTTTGTTTTAAAATAATATTAAAATTTGAATTTTTAAATTTTTGGTAATTTCCCTCCGCATTTGAAAAGTGTTGGTACTTTTGTGTTGTGGGTTTTGTCCCACATCGGATTTGACAAAATAAATTATCTTGTATATAAGATAGTCTTTTTGCCTAGGGCTTGTGCCTCTTTCAGGGGGCATGTGAATTTGGTCATGTGGGGAGTTATGCCAATAGCTCTAATCTATATCATTGACTACACACGCGTGCGTGCACACCGAGCCGAGCCGAGTCCGTGTGCGCGGGTGCGAGTGCGATGTAAGTGTACTCGCGTGGGTGTGTATGTATGGGTACTCGCGGGACTTTATTTGCGAGAGTGTACTCGCACTTGCGCCTTTTCGTTTTAAACCAAAGAGATGCATCCCTTCCGGTTGGTCGCACCTGTTGGGTTTAAACCCAATGGACCTAACCTTTTGTAAAGGGTGTTTATACACTACTTCGGAGTCTCTATAAAGACTACTGATTCTAGTTTCATATATATGAAAATACTCTCTCTTATAAAACTCTCTCTAATACGGTTTTAAGCATTTTGATTACTGAGTTCATCGCTAAGTCAACTCAGCACTTTCGGATTAAACTGCAAGTGGTTCGAGCCCGCGTACAGTGAGTGCACCGCTGAGACCGGGTCATAGTCGTTGTATCCTGGAGGTCGATTGCTCTGGAAACTTGTTACACTTGGGACGTTGTCCAAGGGGAGCAAATTCGTTTTCAAGCCGAGTGACTCAGTCACGCCTCTACTCAATTCAATAAGTTCTTCTTTCTTAGAATTTTATTATCTTTTTTGGTTCTCGATTTTAATAGTCTATTTAATTCAACCATATAATTCAACAATATTGAAATTGAATTGTTGAATTACATAGACTATGACTAAAGTAACAGTAAATGCTTCTGCTGAGTTAACCAAAATCGAACCGTTCACTGGATAATGCTTTAAAAGGTGGAAACAGAAACTGATGTTCGCTTTGACCACCATGAAAGTTTCATATATTTTATCTGAATCATTTACTATAGATCCAGCAAATCAAACTAAAGTAACAGATGAAAATAATTGTAAAAATTATATTCTCAATTCTTTATCCAATGAACTATATGATATGTATGCTTCTTACGTGTCTGCTAAAGACATATGAACTGCTTTAGAAAAGAAATACATATTGGAAGATGCATGCGCTAAGAAATATGCAATTGTTAATTTCTTTCATTATGAAATGACAGACGATTAACTTGTCACAAATCAAATTCATGATTTTCAAAGTCTAGTTCACGAACTATCGACAGGAGGAATTAAGTTGGATGAAGTATTTCTGTCAGGAGCGCTAATAGAAAAACTATTGCCCTCCTGAAAAGAATATAAGAATAGAATGAAACATAAAAAGAATGGTGTTTCTTTGGAAACCACTATCGTACATATACGAATAGAGGAGGCTAATAGAATCAGGGACCAAAAAGAAAATGGAAATGAGATAGATTCAAATGCGAATATTGTGGAATCAAGTCGAGCAAATAATAAGAAAAAAGGACAACCGTCATAATTGTGGCAAACCTGGACATTACGTAAATGAATGCAGACTCAAAAAGAAGAATGCAAACAATCAATTCAAGAAAAAGAGAAACTTCTACAACTGTGGAAAGCCTGGGCATCATGTTAAAACTCGCAGGCTTAAGAAAAATAAAGATAAGCCGCAGGCTAATCTTACAGAAATAGGCAATGAGTCTGACATGGTAGTATCTGTGGTGTCAGAAGTCTTCCTGGTAAACAACTTGGAGTGGGTACTAGACACTGGTGCAACTAGGCACGTGTGCAAGGATCGTAGCATGTTTACCTCCTACCAAGTATCAGAAGATGATGAACAGGTGTTAATGGGTAATGTTAGAATGTTTCCAGTTATAGGGAAAGGGAAAGTACTTCTGAAACTCATTTCTGGAAAGACTCTGATGTTGAATGATGTCCTATATGTGCCCGACATTAAAAGAAACTTGGTCTCTGGTTCGCTCCTCAATAAGGCTAGTATTAAGTTAGTATTTGATTCAAATAAGCTTGTAATGACCAAGAATGGAACTTTTGTTGGTAAAGGATACTGTAGTGATGGTTTATTCATTGTAAATGTATCCAATGATAATAAGAAGGCATCTAGTTCTGTTTATATCGTTGAACCTTTTTATATATGGCATAGTAGATTAGGTCATATGAATAAAGTATCTTTGAAGAAAATGAAAAGATTAGGTTTATCACCTAATATATCTAATGAAGAATTTGAAAAATGTAAAACATGTGTAGAATCAAAATTCATTAGAAAACCCTTTAAATGAATAGAAAGATCATCTGTTCTATTAGAGTTAATACACAGTGACTTAGGTGATTTTAGAAATCACATGTCTAGAGGTGAAAAAAGATATTACATAACTTTTGTAAATGATTACTCTAGGTTCACTAGAGTCTATCTATTAAGAAACAAAGATGAAGCTTTAGATGTTTTTTCTAAATACAAAATTGAAGTTGAAAATCAGTTAAATATAAAAATTAAAAGACTTAGAACAGATAGAGGAAGAGAATATGAATCTTCTCAATTTAGAGAATTTTGTGAAAAGAATGGAATAGTTCACGAAACTACAGCTCCTTATACACCAGAACAGAATGAAATAGCAGAACGTTAGAATAGAACTCTAAAAGAGATGATGAATGTCATGTTAAACAGTTCAGGCTTACCCTCAAATATGTTGGGAGAAGCAATTTTATCTGCTTGTTATATCCTAAATAGGATTCCTTCTAAATCTTCTGAACAAACACCTTATGAACTTTGAAAGAATCATATTCCTAGTTATAAATATATTAAAGTGTGGGGGTGTCTTGCTAAAGTAGGATTGCCTGAAACTAAGAAAAGAAAATTAGGTCTTAAAACGACCGACTGTGTATTTATAGGTTACGCACAAAACAGTGCAGCCTACAAGTTTCTAGTTTTAAAAACTAAGGATAATATTTTAGATCATAATACAATTATAGAAGTTAGGGATGTAGAGTTCTTTAAGAACGTATTCCCTATGAAATCTAAATCTAGAGGAATAGAGGAAGTCAATGAATCAGATATCGCGTCTACTAGTAAAAATGCTTACGAAAAAGTAGTAGAAGATATACAACTAAGGAAAAGTACTAAGGTTAGAAGAGAAACTAACCTAGGAGATGGTTTTTTCACCTTCTTAGTAGAAGATAATCCTACAATGTATATAGAAGCAATTAACTCTCCAGATGCAACCTTTTATAAGGAAGTAATAAATGATGAGTTAGAATCTATTATATCTAATAACACTTGGAAACTTGTAGACTTACCACCTGAAAACAAACCAGTAGGCTGTAAATGGGTGTTTAGAAAGAAACTAAAATCAGATGAGACTATTAATGAGTTTAAGGCTAGATTGGTAGTGAAAGGCTTTAAACAAAAGGAAGGAATAGATTACTTTGATACATATTCCCCTGTAACTAGAATTACATCCATCAGGGTCTTAATAGCGATAGCCTCCATATTCAAACTAGTGGTACACCAGATGGACGTTAAGAAATCTTTCCTAAATGGAGACTTAGAAGAAGAAATATATATGGAGCAACCTGAGGGTTATAAGATATTAGGTAAAGAAAATAAAGTATATAGACTAGTTAAATCACTATATGGTTTAAAACAAGCTCCTAAACAATGACATGAAAATTTTGATGGTGTTTTAAAGTCAAATGGTTATCATATAAATTATGTAGATAGATGTGTATATAGTAAAAGTTCTAAAAATGATTATGTTATTATATGCCTTTATGTTGATGACATGCTTATTTTTGGAACTAATATTAAATTAGTTAATGCAACTAAGAAATTCTTGTCATCTAAGTTTAACATGAAAGACTTAGGAGAGGCTAGTATAATCTTGGGTATTGAAGTAACCAGGAAAAATGGTATTATTATATTATCACAATCTCATTACATTGAGAAGATATTGAGAAAGTTTCACCATTTTGATTGTTTACTTGTCAGTTCTCCTTATGATTATAGTGTGACTCTCATGAAGAATAAAGAAAATAGTGTGTCTCAATTGGAGTATTCCAGAATAATTGGTAACCTTATTTATCTAACAAACTGCACTAGATCAGACATAGCTTTTACAGTAGGAAGGCTAAGTAGATATACACATAACCCTGAAAAAGAGCATTGGAATGTCTTGTCTAGGATTTTGAGATACCTAAAAGGCAGTATGGCATATGGTTTACATTATAATGGTTATCCTGTTTTATTATAAGGATATAGTGATGCTAACTGGATCAGTGATTTAGATAAGACAAAATCTACAAGTGGATATGTCTTCACTTTGGGTGGAGGAGCGGTCTCTTGGAAGTTTACCAAGTAGACATGTATTACTCGGTCTACTATCGAATCCGAGTTTATTGCCTTAGAAAAGGCAGGATTAGAAGCCGAGTGGCTTAAAAATCTCTTAGCTGATATACCATTGTGGCCAAAGCCTGTATCGTCCATGTCTATTCATTGTGATTGTCAAGCAGTTATAGCCAAAGAGTAAAATATAAGCAAGCATATTAGACTCAGACACAACATAGTGAAACACATGTTGCATGATGGAGTCATATCTATTGACTTTGTGAGGTCAGAAAAGAATCTAGCAGATCCTCTAACTAAAGGACTATCTAAAAGGTTAGTCAATGATACATCGAAGGGAATGGGGCTGAGGCTAATATATGAGCTGTTAGTGTCGGCAACCCAACCTATACAAGTGGAGATCCCATGAGATAGGTTCAATGGATAAACAACAAGACATGAGGTAAACGATTGCACTGAGTTGTATGAGCCCCTTCTATGGTGTACAGTGCGAGCAGCAACGCAGAAGAATGAGTTGTTAGAACTGTTAATGAATCCATAGCCATATATTTGGTGGTGTATACAGTTGTTGCATACACTTGATGGAATTCACCTATATGGGTGTGGAGGTGGAGGCTGCTTGCTATGAGAATCTAGGCGAATTCTCTAGAGCACTCATGAAATCCAGGTAATGGTGTATGGTCAAAACGCACCGTTTAATTATATGGTTGTGTTATTTGTGTTATCCACGCCGTCCATCCGTTTTTTCAGATCGTTTTAAGGCATTATACCAAAATCAAAGCTTATCGTAATCTCAATTGGACCACACGACAGGAAACAATGGGGATAATCACATCCACCGTCGAAACCATCCTAAGTTTTCAACGGTAAGCGTTCAATCCCCACTACTTCCTTGGTGTGGTCTACTATAGCTTTGCATATGCTTCGATTTTGGATTCATGATCTGAAACGAGTTGACAAACCGAATGGACGGCGTGGATAAAACACATAAATCACGGTCGACCGCATAGAGTCCACGCATTCAACGTCCATCTGCATGGGGCCGACTATGGAACCACGTGGCACTTCCGTGAAGAACTAAACTCTCCTGACTTTTATTAGCCAAGATATGCGACCTTTTCTAGTGGGCCCCATTTGGGAGCTGAACGACCAATAAAGTTCCAAATTGGAAGATCCTATACGTCTAATATTCGGACGCGGACTTTCACAGGAAGTTCCTGCGCAAGGATGCTGGGTGGGTCCCTCCAAGATGTTTGTGAGAAATCCACACCGCCTGTCCGTTTTTCGAGCTCATTTTAGGATGTATGAAGAAAAGTGAGGTGGATACAACACTCAAATAGGACACGGGAGAGGAAACAGTGGCAATTCAGTGAGAACCGTTGAAGCATTCTTATCGTTATAAAAGTTTTGTATCAGGCTATTGTTTTGGTATTTTCACTTCATCCCATTGGGAATGACCTTATAAACGGTTTGGATAGCATATAAACATCAAGGTGGAGCTCAGGAAGATTTCAACGGTGGGAATTTCTTTTCCCAATTTTCCCTTTCGTGTGATCCACTTAAGTTTTGTATCCACCACAATTTTATACGCACATACTAAAATTATCCCCATTGTTCTTCTTTCTTAAAATTTTATTTTCTTTTTTGGTTCTCGATTTTAATAGTCTATTTAATTCAACCATATAATCCAACAGCACTCTCATGTGTGTAGATCATTGTGACAAATATCGATGAGATTTTATCCTTAAAAATATATTAAATTATATTATTATAATATTTTTAAAATATTTACACATTTTGAAATATTGTGATTTTAGAGTGATTTTATAGAGTTACAATATTAACTTAAAAATGAATTTATTATATATTTATATAAAAGCATTTAAAAGCATTTGTTTTTCATATATTTATATTCTAATTTTATTTATTAATTTATTATATAGATATTTTAAGTGTGTGTGTGTGTGTGTGTGTGTGTATTTTCAGCTATATTTATTTGATAGCCATTGAGAAATTTTAAACATTTAAAAGTTTTTTAAGAAATTTCATTATGGCCTGTATGGATTCATGAAAATTGTGTTACTTAGAAAACTTTATTTTCAATAAGTTATGGAGAAAGAAACATTATTTTATTTATTTATTTTTAAACATGATTTTTTTTAGAAATTTAAGATCTATTTACAAATTTATTATTTAGCAAAATAAAAAATTTTGAGAAAAATTTTTAGGCAGTCACTATCATTCTTTAGATTAACACATGGCATAGATAGCATACGGACTTGAAATTGAATTGTTGCACACATGGTATCCATAGCATAAGACACACATTAGGACATTCGACACTTGGGTACTTGAAGCTAGATGGCAGTACTTACGCACATTGGCGCCATTGTCACATATGACATATTTCGGATGATTAAAAATGGACAATAGCAAATTAGGTACATTGGCATACGTAGAGTGCTTTGCACATGCAAGTGAAGATGAACAGTGGTACACATGGCATATTTGCACATGGGAGCGAAAAAGAAGATGGGTGGTTTCATATATGGCACATGTGGTACATTTTATATGTGAGGAGTAAAAGAAGATAGACGATGACATGTGGCATATTGGCACATGTAGCATAGTGGCATGTGTAGGCATAACCAAAGATGGACAATAGTTCATTTGACACATTGACATGTGCATATGAGGTGAATAATAGCATTTTGGGGGTTTAACCTTCGGTAAACCCATTTTTCTTTTGTGGTGGAAAAATGCATTTCTTAAGGGTGGAAGTGAGAAAATATTTTTTTATTTTAAAAAAAATAGAGATAAAAAGTGAGAAATAGTATTTCCCACAAAAAAAAGATTAAACAAACAACAAAAATTGAGTTTCATGGCAATCAAGATTTATGAAAAGAATAGGAGAGGAAATATTATTTCCCATAAAGCTAACTTTGTGTTGCTTGTCAAGCTTTTCTTTGTGAAAACTTTATGAGAGACACTATTTACCACCATTTTTTTTATGGAAAAATAAACAAATTTAATTTTCCACCTCCATCACTAAAAAACATTTTCTAATGATGGAAGGAGAATATATTTCTTAAGGGTTAAGTCTAAATGTGTCATCATTCATTTTCGATCGCCTCATATGTACCACGTGTCAATATGCCAAATGAGCCATTATTCAACTTAAGTTATACGCCACAAGTGTTGCTATGCCACATGTGTTAAATGCAGCATAGGTGTAGCCATTCATATTCTCTTGCACCCTCATATGTACAAAGCATCCCACACATGCTAATGTACCAAATATGACTCCATGATGATGTGTCATGTGTCACCATTCATCTTCTCTTGCACCTCACGTATGCAAAGCATTTCGCATGATAATGTGCCACGTGCCACCAGTTATCTTCTCTTGTGCCCCACGTGCCATCGTTCTTCTCTAGCACCCCACGTGTGCAAAACATTTCACATGTGCCATCGTCCATTCCAATCACTCCAAATATACAACTTGTGTTAATGATGTCAATGTGTACAAGTGTTGCCATCTACCTCCAAGTGCCCATGTGTCAAAGGTGTCAATGCTTAACTTACCCCGCATGATTGACCATGTGATTTCAAGCACACATACCGCGTTTTGTATAATTCAATGTGATGCTTATGGAAGATAGATTTTTAAAACAATTCTGTTTATAAAAAGAATGACAAAAGAGTTTGCAAAAGTAAATCTAATTTTCTTATTTGCATTGAGCATACAAATCGAATGAAAATAGAAAATTTTATATAATTATTAATAAGATTAACCAATAATCGATCATTCGAAATAAATTCATATTGAATGAAAAATTATAGCATTAGATTGACAGGACAACCGCAGTCATAAGAAATTTTTTTTAAAAAGTTACAAAAAATGAAAAAATATTTCAAACTCCGCGTATAAAGATAAATCTTAATAAGACAAGTTGGGATGATGAAAGATTCGAATGAATTATGGAAATATATTGCATACGCTACATGTGCCACATGTGTCATTATCCATCTCAAAGCATCATGCCATATGTGCCACATGTGCCACCATCCATAGTTTTCTAAGAATTTTTTTTTCATACGCTTTTCATGAATCCAAATAGGCATTAATGAGAAATTGGCTATAATGAGATTTGTGGCTATGATGGCATTGATGTAAAGCTATCTATATCATATATTTTTTTAAATGGCGTTAGGGTCTTCCCACCATATTTTGAGACAAAATTATTCTTTATTGATTGCACACAATCACCCATAAAACACGTGCATCAAATAATTCCAATGAGGAAAAATCGAACTCACATATGTGGGGAGCACACTCACGATGATTGTCGTTTGCCTAAACCTCATGCGGATTAAATCATCTAAATTGTTGGTCTGATTGTAGATGAAATATATCTCTAAAACCATACCAATTAAGTAACTTTAGTCATCTAATCAATGGTTATCATAGTTAGAAGTAAAATAACTTATACTTTTCTTTTTTTTTTTACAATGTGCATCCCATAATTTTAAGACTTAGATGAGTTTGATATGTTTTGTCTTAGTGATTCACTCAATCGGACCTGATCTACTTTTGTGTCCCACGAGTTATTACAGTTAGGGGTGACTCAGCGAGTCATGTTGAGTTAGTCTCAAATGAGTCATGTCGAGTCACTTGGTCTTTTATCACAGTTCTTCCACAATTACAACATTGACTCAATGTCAAACGTGTCACGTTGAGTCTGTTAGTGCACTTATTTGTACACCTTGTTTATTAATCACGTGCATCGATGTGTTAGGGAGTCGGTTGAGCCCTTGGAAGTTGAAGACCGAAGATACACAAAGATTGTAGAATCAAGGAAGTGAAGAACAAGTATATATGGTGCCTTGCTAATGCTAACATTGGCCCAAAACAACCCTTGAACATCTAAATGATCATGGCATAATAGGTATATCTTTAATTAACCATCAATTATCCTTAGGAGCCCCAATTGAACATGTTTAGATAGGCTATAGAGGTCTCGGGTTGCTATTAAACCAAACTCCCCAAAAGTAGCAAATTCAGTGTCATCGATCGATCGATTTCACTGAAATATTTTCACCGGTAGTGAAAATGTCTACGATTCGCATGGTCTTGAGTATAGTGGCTTCAGAGGACTTACATCTAGAATAGTTAGATGTTAAGACAATCTTTCTTTATGGGGACCTTGAAGAATAGATATATATACATCAGTCGATAGGATACGTGGCACCAGGTAATGAGAACAAGGTTTGCAGACTGAAGAAGAATCTATATGGCCTAAAGCAGGCCCCGAGGCAGTGGTACAAGAAGTTCGACAATTTCATATTGGAAAACAGTTTTAGGAGATGTCATGCAAACCACTGTTATTACTTAAAGAAGTTTGATACGTCTTACACCATCCTTCTTCTGTACGTTGATGATATGCTTGTGGCCGGTTCAAGCATGAAGGACATCTTAGATCTCAAAAGACAATTGTCTAGAGAATTTACCATGAAGGATTTAGGAGCTGCAAAACAAATCTTAGGCATGAGGATAAAGCGTGACAGGGAAAATAAGAAATTAGTTTTGTCACAGGCAGAGTACATAGCCAAAGTACTTGATCGATTCAATATGGGAGGTACTAAGCCGGTTAGCACTCCATTAGCCAACCACTTCAAGCTATCTAAGGAGCAAGGTGCAAAGACGCAGGAGGAATAGGATTACATGACTAAAGTTCCATATGCGTCAGCTATTGGGAGTCTCATGTATGCTATGGTGAGCACGAGGCCAAACATTGCTCAAGCAGTGGGAGTTGTTAACAGGTTCATGAACAACCCCGAAAAGGAACATTGGGAAGCTGTGAAGTGGATCCTTAGGTACTTGGTAGGTACTAAGGACGTAGGGCTGTGTTATGGTGGATCGAAAATCAAGTTACAAGGCTACGTGGATTCAGATTTGGCAGGAGATATCGACAGCAGAAGAAGCACTACAAGTTATGTTTTTACTCTGGGTAGTGCTACAGTCAGTTGGGTCTCTTAGTTACAAAAGATAGTATCTATCAAGTCACGACGATGTAAGGTAATATGTCATGCGGCTACGGAAGCATGCAAGGAGATGGTGTGGATGCAAGGTTTTATGGAAGAGTTAGGTAAGAAGCAAGCGATTACAAGTCAGACAAAGGATGACGCCGTCAGTGCAATACACTTGGCTAAGAATTCAGCCTTTCATTCAAGGACCAAGCACATTGCCATCAGATATCATTTCATACATTCGTTACTGAAAGATGGATCGATTGCTCTAGAGAAGATTCATACAAGTAAGAATCCATGGATATGTCACCAAGGTGGTCACAAGGGAGAAGTCAAGCTCTGTTCACTTTGATTGGTCTTCGTGCTTGAAGACGAGGGAGGTGGTGCACTCCGGATGAAGAAGACAAATGTTTATGGCGATGTGTCTCCAAGTGGGAGATTGTTGAGAAGTGGAGCCACATGCGCAGATTTCGTGTCGCAAGTCCTTTCGCAACTGCGATGCGAAAGGAGTTTCACGGATTTCTTGTCGCAAGTCCTTTCGCAACTCGGATGCGAAAGGAGTTTTGCGGATTTGGTGTCACAAGTCCTTTCGCAACTGGGATGCGAAAGGAAAGTTGTCAAAACTATAAATTGGGGTCCCTAGGGCTATTCTGGGGTTAAGGTGAATATTAGGAAATTATTCTAAGGTGTGGGCAATGGATTTTCTCTGTACTTCCAAGGGAGAAGTTAGTATATTGCCTTGTAATCTTTGTTTCTCTTCATAGTGGAATTTTGCATCCGTGGTTTTTTACCCTAGTTTGAGGTTTTTTCACGTATATCTTGTCTTGTGGTTGGTTCGAATGCTTTTATTCCTTTCTAGCTTATATTTCTTCCTGTTTATCGTTTGTGGGTGAGGCCTGAGATTGGATCTAGGCTCACTGCGTTATTGGCGTGCTGCGCAACAATTATAGTGATCGATTGGTACATCGCCCGATCGATTGAAGGATCGAGCTGACCAATTTATGCCCTTTTTTTTACTATTGGAACTCGGTTCATATATATAGGGCATTCGATATTTGTGCTTTTAGACGAGTCTTTGATGCAATAGAATGATATGTGATTCCATCATATCCTACATTTGGAGCCTCTAAATTCATGACATTTGATTAATATTATTAAGCTTGAACACTTTAATAAGAATTCTAACATTGATGTTGAAGATGAACTCAATATCCACATTGTTCTAGTTACTAGACCCATACTTATTAATAAAACCAATGTCTAAATACTCTAGAACACGTATTTATGTGAATCCCATAGGATTTCAATTATCCCATTAGTTATAGGAGATTCTACCATCCTCTCATCACATTGGTCACTTCAAATAGAGCAGTGCATGCAAAGTATTTGTTCTTGTAGCTGAACCATCGGTATAAATGGACGTTGGAGCAATTGAAGAGAAGATTCAAGTACGGGAGATCTTTAAAGAAATAACACAAGCAAGACGCGTCAAAATGACTCAATTCAGCAAGTGTTAATTATAGAGTCCATTCACACTCATTCCTTGTGTATGGCACCGACACGAGTGTGTACATGGTACGTCGTTGTGTAGGGCACCGATGTTAGGGTTGAGGTGGAAAGATAGAAAATTAATCACTTAAAGATGGGCTTAAGGCATGTTACGATGTCATTATCTTTAAGGCGATATTCACACCATACTGGTGATTAAACTAATTTGCAATAAGGTTAGAATAAATCAGCCTACATGATATAATAAGCCTATTTTCCTAGACCGGAGAAATGTGAGCGTCAGCCTGTAAAATCGAAAAACTGCACCACGCCAAACACACTTTTACAGTATACACCCCTGACTTTTGTGCTGTTACAACTTACCTGTAACACCCCGATTTTCAGAACCCGAGCACACGACTCAAATTCCAAGAACCCAAGAGTTAGTTAAAGATAATGGAAATCAACGAGTAAATTAAAGTGCAGATAGTGGGAAAAGGAATATAATGTATATCTAAACCAACATACGAACAATATTCTGGCCCACTCAATTAGGGGCCAATTACATAGCCTCATGTTTCTCAAATTCCTAAATGTATTGAAAATAAAGATAAATAGCTAATCTACTGGTTTAGCCCAAAATAGGCAGCCGCCTCCTGCTACAGCTCCTCAATGCAGAACTCCTCGACTGCCACCGCCCCCAAGTCAGCCGCATACTTATCGGCTTTTATACCTACGTCCTCTGTACGGTTGAACATTGATGAATAAGTGGTCAGCTCAGTGTGATCTCCCATAATGATTACACACCGCCGTCCTAAACGGGGAATAGCGTAAAAACATACAGTTATCCCAAAACACAGTAGATGCAGTCTTGATAAATGCATGAAAGCATGAATGCAATCATCGTCTCGAGTAAAATATCCAGACGGACATTGGGGTCGTCACCCATGCGATCATTGACCCGGGTAAAACATTCAGACAGTCTATGCCCCAGATAAAACATTCAGAAAGACAAATATGTACGATAATAATAGATGTTGGTTGGTGCCCCGGGTAAAACATCCAGTCGGGCGAATCTGTATGCTACGTATGACAGCAATAGATGTTGGTCTGTGCTATACATGCATGATTTGTCAACCCATTATTAGTCCAATTTCAACCAGCCAATTTAAATGAGCTCACAGTCACTACGGGGAGCGCATGGCCCAACGTAGGCTGACGGCTCGAGCATAATGTCTCATGACCACCATCCCTGGCCCATGAGGGAACTATCTTAGGGTGTGTGTAGTACCCACCAACATGTGGTCAATCAACTCAACACCAAAACCTCCATGTCATGGGCCTACTCACATTACAACTAGTCTGATTACACCCTAAGCGCAGACTCTCATTTACTTAGAACTTCTCATGGAGAGATTTCAACAGTATGCGTGTCATAACAACATAAATCATAATATAAAAAGGTATGAGGAACAATACATATATTTCTAGCAGTACACACTAACTGAGTTAACATAGGATACATAACATGAATGATCAGGTTATTCACCTAGGCAGCTTAAAGAAATCAGGAGTCTAAATAATAGTAAGCACGAGAATCATTATATTAAATAGATAGGTCAAGTGAACACAGTCTATTTTCGCTCACAGTTTATCATTAGTCTAACTAGCCATTAATTTAATAAAACTACTATTTCTAGTCTTGTTAGGGATGTAAAGCTTAAGGGGAGGAAAATCATCACCTGTAGGATCGTGTTTGCAAACTCGGTCCAAGTCTTCTTGCAGCCCGAGGTCACTTAAGGAATCTTCTATAATCACCGTTTATATTTGTCAGGTATTCCTATGGTTTTGTCCAACTAACACGAAGGTTCAAAGGAGTACAACAACAAGGCCTTTTAGGCTTGTGTTAGGCTCTTCATATACTTATTCAAGCAGGGTGGCCTGACTGGCTTAAACTCATCCTTACTATGGATTGTACTGGGCTTCACACATGGATCTCATATACATCAGGTGGGTCCCATAGATGTCCGCACCATTTATGTTGTTTATTTATTTTAAGAGATCATTTTGGAATATTTTCCCAAAGATGAATCATATTAAAAGGTCATCTGGACTACATCACAGTAAGAGTGGAGATAATGGTTTCCATGGTTTAAACCACACAGGGCCACCATAAATGTTATTTTCCATCCAATCTTTTCGTAAGGTCACAAAGACCTGAATTTGTTGAAAATAAATATCATATTGACTCAAAACTCCTGTGTACCCGCCTGATAACTAGGTCTGTCTTATTTTTCTTCCAAGCCCAAGGACGAGCTCACTAGATGGATGGAGGGTTTGGATGAATCGCATTCATCAAGGTGGGGTCCACATACGTGGCCCACCAAAGAATTTGATTTCGCTTCATTTTCCGTCAGTTGGATGGATGGTTTGAGTGTAACATATACATATCAAGGTGGACTCCACAAAACTTGCTGACGTCCCAGCACCATCCGGGCAACGTACACCAGTTAATTTGCTTGGTGGGTCCCACGTATGACCCACTGTTTAGAGACGGTGGGGCCCACTGAGATTTGAATCCCCTGTAAATGGAGTGGCCCACCCGATTTTCTTTTGAACGTGGCTCGCCTGATGTCAGTAGGGTGCGGCCCACCTTTTGGATGACATAGATGAAACACATACAGTGTGTGGGATCTATAGAGTTGCTGACGTGGATGCAGCAACCACTGCTACTACAGTGGCATGTTGGTCCACCGCCCAGATAGTGGACGGCTGGGATGAATTACGTACTTCATGGTGGGTACCCACCGCCCAGTAATTTGGACAGTGAGGATAGGGAATACCTACATCAAGGTGGGTCCCACGTGGGGCCCACCACTTATGGTATATCTCATATATGAATATATATATATATATGTATATTAATTATATATACAGTAATATTATGTTGTAATACTACAGTTGTTGTTAGCTGCTAACGTCCAGCCCAGGGTCCTCATCTGGATGTAATGTCCCTGTTGGACAGTCCAAACATAGGTGGCCCATGGTAGCCCATCATCAATGCAACCTACCAGCACTTTGGTGGGGCCCACTGTCAGGGCAGCCCAGTAGCGTTGGGTGAGGCCCACTTGTGATTTTTACAGGGCCCACTGTCAGAGCAGCCCGCTAACTGCAAGGCCTCTGTTGCAGGCTATTTTGAAAACTGCTTTTGGTCCCGATTTCCAGCTTAAACATGGCTAATTCCCTCCAGATTTTCGGCCCAGACTTCATTCATTACTTGGCTTGGCCTAGGCTCGAAACAGTGCTGCAATATGGTCTGGTTTCCAGCCCGAAAAATGCCACTGTATTGGCCTGATTTTCGCCCGAGATATGGCCATTGTTTGGCCAGTTTTCCTAGCTCAAAACAGAGCTTGACCAAAAACCTGTTTCCCTGCATGTCCTTAGCCCAGAACTCAGCCATCTTTTGGCCAAAACTTGGCCCGAAACAGACGCTCCAGTTGAGTCAGATTTCACCTCGGAACAGGGCCATGGGTTGGCTCAGTTCCAGTCCAAAACAGGGACCCAACTACTGCTTTCTCGATTCGCCCCACAACCATTTATTGGCTTGCTTTTTGAGCTAGTTTCGAAGCTCTATAGAGAACTCAAAACAAGCTTCAAATGGGGCCCGATATGCGGTCTGAAGAGGGCCATTACTTGGTTCAACCTAACATCACTGCGGTTGGACCGAACCCAGCCATTGCTTGGCTTGGTTTCAGTCCAAGCAAGTATCACCTGAAGCCACAATGAAAATGAAAAAAAAAAACAGAGAGAACAAAAGAAAAACATTTTACCTGCTGCCTGCCTCACCTAAGTTGGAACAGGGGGTTAGACTCCCTGTTTATTTCTCTCTCTTTTCTCTCTCTTTTTCTCCCTCCCTTGGTCTCCCTAGGGCTTCCGGCCCTATATATAGCCAAGGAGGAGAGGATTTCGATGGTTTGGATGAGGCCCATCGAACGGTCAGGAATCATCAGAGTCCTCCTTCCCAAAAGGAAATATTTTCCCGCGTCTCTCCCCACTACAGACGGTGTCTGTCCATTTCCGTCGATGGAGGAAAACTCCTCTTTCTCATCGGATGGTTGGCTGGGATCTTTTGATTGGTCCGATTTCAGGCTATTCGAATAGTGGTAGATGGGCCCATTGCCCTGGGATCTCAGCCGCACGGACGGCCCTGCTTAATTTTCCATGCCCCCATGCATGAAATCAAACCGTAATACGGTTATGGTTGGACAGAGCCCGCGAACCAGATGGACGGCTTGGATCGATCAGAAAGTGGCCTAGGTGGGCCACTTTGGAGCTCAAAGGGGGTTAGTTTAAATCTCCAGGTGGCGGGAGATTTTTTTCACTTGCAAAAGGGCTCGATCGAAGCTTGTTTGACCGAACCAGAGGTTTTGGTGCACTTCGCACACAAGTGTTTTCAGTGGACATGTGTCGTGTAGAGGCCCACTGAAATGTCAATATCATAATCCACTCCGTCCATCCGCATTGGGGACCCTACACATGGATTTTGGTCTACTTTGGGCCGATTGTGAGGCTCAGGTGGACCATTACCCACTTCTTTGGGGCTATTATCGGCCCATATGACCCAATCTGTTGGTTGGGTGGGCCTAATACTGGTTTTCAACGGCTAAATGGGGCTTTGTAGTGCAATGACGGTTTGGTTGGTCGCTAGTTAACCCTCAAGAGTCGTTAGTGGATATCTTGCCCCCAACATGACTAAGGTAAATTGATCTATAAGTTTAACTTGGGGTGTTCGTTTAATCTTACCTCACAGTTTGGTGTCAGGTTAAGCTTGGCTCCCATTGACTCCAATGGATAGTCTTGATATTAGCTGGAAGTCCCATCCTGTATATATCAAAATTTTAAGTCGCCTAGTGTTTTAAGCTTGGTTGGTGCAGGTTTTAAGATAAGGTAACACCCGTGTACCAGAGGTACAGGGTGTTACATTACCCTCTGAAAATTGTTTGTAATTTACTGCCTGAAAAACTATTTGCAATTTAACGCTTGAAAACTGTTACTTTTAAAAAACCATCCAAAACCGAAAATGAAGAAGAAGAAGAAGATGAAAATGAGATTGTTAGAATTGTTATTTTTAGATTGACCTAAAGACAAGTCAAAAGATGCTTTAAAATCCTTTTAATGAAAAGACATTCTTCCATGGTGTCTTTTCAACAATGGCATTCCTCCACCATTAGTGACATCTTCTCCCCACCACTTCGAATTCAAATGATGCTCTATGCACTAAGAGATACCACCATTCACAAATGAATTGTTACCAACAATCACCAAAAGCCATAACCCTTTTCCCAAATTTTCTTTTATATATTAAAAATCTTTTTCTTATTTTGAAAAAACCCGATAACTAACATAGGTGAGTACATAAGTAAGTCTTTTTGTAGGCCTCCAGCGGGAATGTATGTTTGTATAGTTTAAAGTTGAACCTAATTCAAAACCTTCTATAGTGAATACTAATACACTCAAGGAGAGTGCATCCGTCGGGAGTGGAGTAGAGTAGGTAAATCGAACCACTATACATGTTTGTGTTTGTGATTACCGTTTGAGCATATTATTAATTATGCTTATGAATTTAATTCGTTTAATTATATATGTATAATTAAATGTATGTTAGGTATTGAATAGTTAGCACATCCCATACACATGTATATTATTGATTGTAGACAAGTTGTTTGAATTAGAATATCATTTATAGTCTATATGATTGGAGACATTATTGGCTTGCAAGTCTTAGTGTTGCATTACCTTAATTAGTTAAAATTAACATATTATTTAAAATAGCTAATTGAAACTTCAATTGTTGAAATTTTAAGTGATTCTTCACCACTTCCAAAACATAGACATTCATTCAATAACTCTGCTAATCTTTCGTTTGTCCCAATAGATTATCTAAGCAATTTCAGCCACATGTTTTTTTAGTCACGATTATTCCTGAATTAGTTTAGCTGATTTGGACAACCAATACTTCCAAACAACTATGTCATCCGTGCGGTTGAATGGTCATAACCATTTCTTACGAGATTCAAAACTATCGCATGAGCATTCCTCGATCTAATGATGAAGTGAGAGGAAGTGCATGGAAACCTTCCAATGTATCTACTTACACTTGAACATGCAAACAATTAATATTATCGATCCAAACCGTCCATTTGGCCTGGCCCACTCTTTTATAGGCTGCCGTGGAAAATCATACTGACCAAATAATCCAAAACTTTACAGAGCCGCATGCAAACACGGATGCACCAGATTGTTTTTAGTCACGATTGTTTAGGACCATCCAATTGCTGAGATTTCTCATACTACCAAAAGAATAGTGGACCGACGTATTGGACAGTAGGGGTGCACACGGGTCGGTTTGGTCCGGTTCTGGGGTGAAACCGAAACCGAACCGTTCCTAACGGTTCTACAATTTTTGGAACCGAAACCGGACCGTTAGCACCCTAGAACCAGAACCGGAACCAAACCGTGAAAACGGAATGGAACCGGAACCAAACCGAAACCGGAACCGGAACCGAAACCGAACCGTGAAAACGGAATGGAACCGGAACCGAACCGGAACCGGCGCAGATGAACAAAGAAATGAAAAAAAAAAACCATAAAAATGAAAACCCATTTGCATCAGCATGTTCATACCTCATCCCATAAGTAGAAGTAAGCTTTCTTCCATTGAGCTTTTTTCTTCAAGGTTTCAACTTCTTTTTGCACCACATCTTTTGCATCATCACTACTGTTGCATGTCAAAAACAAATGCTTATCAAACCTCACACAAATTCTCAAATACAAACACCTGCAAAGTGTGAGCATGATTTGTGGCATACCGATTAAGAATTGGAGTATATGGTACCGCATATGCACCACGAGCCTCTTGATCTGAATAACATTCATCTGCCTTTAGATGATCACCACATCAAGAAGAAATTTTGATTAAGCATTTCACAAGAAGCAGTTGACTTCACAATGATAATGCATTTGAGATTTGAAAAACTGAACTTCTATAATGTTAATAAATTAGACAGAAGTTAATAATCTACCACAAAATTATGTTTCTTTTACCAAATTACCTGGCCAAGGACAGATGTATGTTAAGACACGCATGCTGTCTCCCCATCTGCAAAAGAATGGACTAATTTTAAATTGAAGAAACCACTTGAAGTGCCTTTTCTAATGCATCATACCACCCATCACTCCCATGTATTACTCCAAAACGATCCTCAATCACAGTTTCGGATATCTAAAGCACAGTTAAGAAATTCACAAAGATATGGTGTCCATTTTCTCAATAATTAAGGAACAAAAGTAACCTTTAGTACAATATCTCTGTAGATTGTCTCTTGAAAATGAAAACCCATTTGCAAATCGACGGCCAAGCCGCTTGACCAAGTATAGCAAAAAAAAATTTGAAAACCGGTTTCAAGCCACAACAGCAAAAAAAAAAAGAGGCTAGGATCTTCCGGCCTAGGAGATTTCAGCAAACTTCAGCAAGCAACATACATATTAAATGTCTTCCCAGTTCCCACAATAACTGTCTATTTTCAAGCCACACCAGCAAAAAAAGCCTAGGATCTTCCAGCTTGGGAGATTTCAGCAAACTTCAGCAAGCAACATATTAAATGTCTTTCCAGTTCCCACAGTCCACAGATATGAAAAAAAAAGAAAAAAAAAAGAATGTCTTGTATGCCCTGCAAACACACCCAAAAAGGAAAAAATTCACCATCATATGACAAACCCGCCTTGATTGTTGAGTTCTTCAACATGATGATGATGCCAGAACGGATGTAGATTGTAGAACCCTTCTGAAGATCTGTTAGCTTCTTGTATGCCCTGCAATCACACCCAAAAAATAAGACAGGGACTATGTCCATAATAGTGGGATATTCAACTTTTAGAAATAAATGGTCATGGATGTACTTGGATGCACAAATGAAGTTTGCTTTTTAATAAGAAGTCACTTGGGGATTTTTTAATTTTTTACATCCAATGCGACATCAAAGGCTATTTTGCCATTAGAGCAAGAGGTTGCAGATCCCACTTTTACTAATCAGCGAACTATAGCAGACTGAATTTTCAAAGGCATTCTTACCTTAGAGCAATAGGTTGCAGACCCCACCTTTAAGGATCAGCAAACTATAGAAGACTGAATTTGTACCACTCAATCATGAACATGATCTCATAAATCTTCACTGCAGTTCATATAACTGAACGTTTTTCTCTTTTCATATAACTGAACTTTTTCTCTTTTACCTTTTCCTTTCTGTTTCTGGTTTTTTTTACAGTTGATGCATGAACCAAATAACAAATCCTAATATGATGTAATCCTATAAAATATAATTTCATCACAACAAACTGAATTCAAGTTAAAGAAGTCAATATGCAAGTGAAAGTCAACAACGCCAGGAAAGCAAAAAAGAAGCATGCAAAAAATAATGCAAAGAACATGATATTTTGGCAAAAACAATCAACACAGAAATGCAAATTTCAGAAAGAAAATAGGGGATTTAAATGAATGTGGTGTTATCCTTATCAATAAAATATAAAACACCCATTAACATTCCTATTAGAACACATTAACACCCAACAAACAGCAAATGCTTAATAAACATGAAAAGACCATGAAAACACAAAGCAGAGGGAAATTAACCTGTAGATCATAGTCAATTGAACCTCACCAAAGTAAACTTGATATGAAAGTCCTCAGATAGAAAATAGGGCTGCAAAAATATAATAATGTATTAAAATCAAGAAGAACATAATAAGTAAAAGTAAATTATATGACAAAATTATATTGATTAAATGAACATTTACCTGATTCAAGAGCTTCAATTTCAGCCATCTTTTCTTCAACTTGAATTGGGAGAGGCGAAACACGTAACCAATCTTGTGCACAAATTAAGCATTCCACAAGCTTAGGGGTAAGAGAACTACGGAATTAATCTAGAACATGACCTCCAGTACTAAAAGCCAATTCAGAAGCAACGGTAGATACAGGAATGGCTAAAATATCTCTTGCAACTTGAAAAAGAACTCGATACTTTGAGCTATTCACCTTCCACCAATTCAAAATTTTAAAGTTTGGATCATCCTTTTCACAAGATTCCTCCAAATATTTGTCCACTTCAGACTTGCCTCCATAATTCTCTTTTTCTTCCAAATGTTTTTGAAACTTAGATTTGAGATAAATTAATTGCTCACTTGTACAACTAATTGATTGGTCGACATCCATGTCAAAAATGGCTTGACTTGAAGAAGAATCAACTGACTGAAACTTTTGATATTCATCATAAATATGATTGAATGTCTCTCTGATCTTCTTAGTGAGCTCAATCACCATGGCAGATTCGTAAACTTCAGAATAACAAAACTTCACATATTTCAATTTATAACGGGGATCCAACACAACAACAATCAATAACATCATATTCACCTTGCCAATATTTTCCCAATACTTCTCAAATTTAATCTTTATTTTCTTAGCCATGGCATTTAAAGTAGAATCCATACCGATTGACCATTCGGATAAAAAACTTTCAATGGCACAAACTTCATGAAAATATGAATTAGAAGTGACATATAAAGAACCAGACAAACGAATAGTTGCATCATAGAATTTCTGCAAAAATTTTGTAAAAACCCGAGCATCATCCCAATCACTAGTGGTAGGCGGTCCATCATGAAGTTCTATGATGAAATGTGGATCTTCCTCCTCTAATCTCTCAAATGCTTTTTGGAACTTTGTTGCAGCATCTAGCATGAGATATGTGGAGTTCCACCTAGTTTGAACATCCAGGCACAAACAACTTTTATATGTTACTCTCTCTTTCTCTACACATGCTTTGAAATGTTGTTCTCTTTGTGGAGAACTCTTAACATACCTCACTGCCCCACGAATTCGAGTTAATGAATCTTTTAACTTAATTAACTCATCTTTCACAATTAAATTAAAAATATGTGCACAACACCTCATGTGAAAGAATTCGCCGCCTAAAATGAAAGTATCACTCTTCTTAGATATCTTTCTTTTCATATATGAAATAGCAACATCGTTGGAACTTGCATTATCCACAGTAAGCGTGCATAGTTTCTCTATACCCCATTCCATTAACATGCCTCCACCGCTCGACCAATTTCTTCACCTTTATGACTAGAAATCACACAAAAGTTTAAAATTCTCTTATGCAATTTCCAGTCTTGGATAAAATGAGCTGTAAGGCACATGTAAGAAAGATTCTGCACTGAGGTCCATGAATCCGTAGTGAGGCAAATTCTTTGATTTGAGCTCACTAATAAATCCTTTAATTTTTTTTTCTCACTCACATATAATGTCATACAATCCCTTGCCATTGTAGTACGTGATAATATTTTGAAATTAGGTTGCATAACGCTATAAAAGTAACGAAATCCTTCATAATCAACAAACTTAAAAGGCAACTCATCTATGATTATCATTTTTGCAAGTGCTTCTCTACATAGATCTTGATTAAATTTTCACATACCAAGGGTACTACCACCATCTTCTGATATTGAATGCGTTGACAAAAGTTTCTGTTTCTTGTCTTTATTTTGAGAATTCTTGGGACACTTTGATATATGTTTTCTCAAAGTGCTAGTCTCATTCTCACTCAACCATGCATAGGATGAATTACAGTAGTTACATCTAGCCCCTTTCGCTTTTCCATCCCCATCATTTACAATTTTAGTAAAATGATCCCAAATGTCAGATTTATGACCCTTGTCTTTAGGAAGACATACCTTTGCATGAGATGGAGAATTAGTGATAGAGAGCTTTTGAGGATTATTTGTCTCTCCAGTACTTGACATCTAATAAGAATTAAGATATACAAAAAAAAAGAAACAAAAAATCAATAAAACACCTAACATTCAATAAAACATTCAATAAAACATTGATAATTACATTGCTCAATATGTACCCTAAACGTGGGCAGCTGGATTTTGCTCCAATGAAATATAGATTGCAAATTTATAACTGTTTTAGGGTGTTTGGTTGCACCCTTCAACCAAACAGATATCCCAATAACTGTTTTAGGCTGTTAGTGATATAACAAGAGATTTCTTGGTATTTAGTGCAATCAAATGCACCCTTCAACCACCAGGAATTTATCTGATGCAATCCAAACTATTGATAAGGTCATATTGACATGGATGAAGGGAAAATTAGCGTCGGTGGTAACTGAGGATTCAGTGACCCACTAAGGCCCAAATGCGGATTATCCCAATGATCTCAACCATGCATGTTGTGGAATCTATGCTATATGGGCCACCTAAGAAAATTAAGTTGAAATATATGATTTGACCATCCCTGTTTTGATGAATTTACAACAGTTAAAAATACAACTTTTCAAAGGCTTCAATTCAACTGTAAAAATAAACGGTTAGGATCATTACAGAGGCGTAAATATTGTGATAACAGCTTATCATGGTAGCAAAGAGAATATGTCCAGTTGAAAGCATTGGACCATAGCATCATTTGGGTTCCAGTGGCCTGCAAATAGTATAAGAAAACAAATGCAACAATGGTTGGGCGTGGTGTTTACAAAAAATCAAATGCAACAATCGTTCATATTCAATAAAAAATTTACAGAAAATCAAATAGTATAAGAAAACAATGGTTCATATTCAATAAAAAAATTACAGAAAATCAAATAGTATAATAAAACAATGGTTCATATTCAATAAAAAATTTACAGAAAATCAATAACATTGATAATTGCTAATTACCATCACAGATAATGATGAAGAAGTTGTTGAAGTTCAAATCAAGATTCGAGATGGCCAGAGAGGGACGACTAGCGATGTACGATCAGAGAGGGGCAGCCAGCGCAAGAGGGATAGCTGGACGTGGTGTTTTTCAGCTATTTACCCTGCAAAGAGAAGATTACCACGGTAAATGCAAGAAAATGGGGGAGAAATTCGAGACGGATTAGAGATTTCGAGCTAGGGTTTTGAAAAGGGGGGAGAAATTCGGAAAACCTATAAAGAAAATGGCGTATCGAAAGAGAGAGAGAGAGTCCCGGTGAATCGGTGATTGGGATGGCGAGAGAGAGAGAGCTTTCCAGTGATTAGGAGTTGGGACGGGCGGATGGCGAGAAAGAGAGAGAGAGCTCAGACGGCAGACGCGCCGCACACGCTTTGGGCGGGTGCTGCGGTGTCTGGGACTGGGACAGAGAGAGAGAGAGAGAAAGAGAGAGAGAGAGAGAGAGAGAGAGAGAGAGAGAGAGAGAGAGGATGCGGCGACGCTGAGAGAGAGAGGGCGGCAGGACAGTGCGGCATGAGAGAGAGGGCAGGGGTAGAGTGCGGCGCGAGAAAGAGGGCAGGGGGGTGACTTATGAGGTTAGGGTTTTGATTTTTTTGGTTTTAAATATGGATCTACGGTTTGGATCCACGATTCCATTACGGATCAGGTCTACGGTTCGGGTCTACGGTTCGGTTAACGGTTCAGATCAACGGTTTGGGTATACGGTTCGGTTAACGGTTCAGATCGGTTTTCCAGGACCCTAAACCAGAACCGAACCGTAATCAACGGTTTTTGAAATTTTAGAACCGGAACCGAACCGTTAGCACCCTGGAACCGGACCAAACCAGACCGATCCAACGGTTCCAGTCCAGTTCCACGGTTCCAATGGTTAAATGTGCACCCCTATTGGACAGTCAAGATAGGTTATGTAGATCTCCACTCCAAATGCAATTAGGTGCATCGGATAGTTTCACACGCTCTCAGTCTGGATCGCTTCTTTTCACAGAAATAGCGCGTTGCTGATAGGGGAGCGAATTATGTGTTACCTTTGTAACACATTAGTGAGAGTTTCCCAGACCATGGGTCCCAACTTGATATATCCATTCCGTCCATCCCAACTTGATATATCCACTCCGTCCATCCGTTTTTCCGGAAGATTTTATGATATAAGCCCAAAAACGAGGATCAAGGTGGACCCACGGTTAGGGATATACAACACATATATCAAGGTGGACCCCACGGTTAGGGAAACGCAGACCAGCCTGTTACCCGGGTAACACAAAGGGCCTCTTTGGGCGGTGGGATTAGAAGGGATTAGGTGGGATGGGATTCATATGGTCCTTTGCCAATTCCACCCTCTTTGGGAAGAATGGAAAAACTTGGAATTGCATTGGGTCCTGTGCCAATTTCACTCAATGTTAGCAAGTTGTGTAGGTCCCACCATGATGTGTGGGCTATATCCACACCGTCCACCCATTTATCGAGATTATTTTAGAGCATGGCCAAAAAATCAGGTAAATCTAAAGCTCAAGTGGATCCCACCATAGAAAGCAATGGGGATTGAATACTTACTGCTGAAAACTTCTTTGGGCCACATAGGATCTACCTCATTTTTAGGCCCATGCCATAAAATGAGGTTACAAAACAAATGAACGGTTTAGATATAACACACGTGTGTTATTCTCAATAATTTCAAATGATGGTGGGTATATCCATTCAATGTACTACTATATTACCAACAAAGCATGACATTAATCTTATCCCATGACAATAGTGGACAATTCCATCCATGGGTAATAATTATATTTTTTGAATCCCATCCCACCAAATCCCTTCTAATCTCACCGCCCAAACAGGCCCTAATCCGTTCGATTGCCTAATACGACAAAATGGACGCTCAAAAATCAACTTTCCAAGTACGTGGCCTGCATTGTTGCAATGTACACACGAGGTTTCTTTCTATCAATTAGGCACCATTGAATCGTAATCCATACCGTTCGTATGTTCAATCCTACGATGGATAGGCTATAAGAGTAAACATATCATGCAGGGGACATAGGATGGACGGTTGAAAACAGAAATACAACATTCCACATTCAAAAGTAAATAACCCAAATATTGGTCGGTGGGATTTTCCCATTGAGCAGATTTTGCGTGCATATGCTCTATCTTTGAGATCTTTATGGTGTGGTCCACCGTTTTTATACGGTTCCGAATTCCCAAAGAGGGTACATGTGTGCGGAAAGAGAGCTGCATGCAAATGGGGGGAGCGGATTGGATGTTACCCACGTTAGTTAGTGGGTGTTTTCTTGACCGCGTGGCCCACCTTAATGTAGTTGTTTTTGTATATCCAAGCCGTCCATCAGTTTTTCCAGCTCATTTGAGTTGAAGATACCGAAAATGAAGTAGATCCAGAACCCAAGTGGACCACACGGTAGGAAAAACTTGTCATTGAACACCGACCATTAATAACTTCCCAGAGTCCACCAGAATGTTGATTTTCCATATGTACCTAGATGAAGGGAAAACATAAATATCATCTTGACCCAAGAAATTTTTAATGTTCGGAATTAAATCCCTAAAGAATTTTTAATGTTGGGAATTAAATCCGTAAAGTGTGGTCCACTTGAGATTTTAATCTGCTGAAATTGTGGGAATATGCCCTAAAATAAAGTGGAAAAACAGATGGACGGAGTGGATATATAACACGTACGTCAAGGTGGGCCCTACGATCAGGAGAACACACACTAACGTGTAACCCGGGTAACACCTAAAATCCGCTGGGAGAGAAATCGGTCAGGCCGGGGTAATACCCAAGTTCATTCAGACCGTAACCGTGAGCCTACTGTAATCTATTTTTTGTATATCCACGCCGTCCATCCGTTTTAGTAGATCATTTTAGGGCATGGGTAGAAAAATGAAGGATATAAAAATTCAAAACGGACCGCACCACAGGAAAAGAGTGTTGACTGAACACTCACTACTAAACACTTCCTACGGCCCAGAATAATTTTTATTTTCCATCCAATCTGTTGATAATGTAAAAAATATATGGATGAAGGGGAAAAATAAAAATCATCTTTATTAAAAATGTTGGAGGCCTACTAGAATTTTTTTAACGGTTAATCACTACTTTTTCTCATGCATGGTCCACTTACGATTTTTAGCAATTAATATTTGGATCCAATGATTAAAATAATATTTTAAAATGTGTGGACGGATTGGATATATAATACATACATCAAGGTGGGCCCCACGGTCGCTGCTTAACAGAACTTGGTGGTACCCGGCTTGACCGAACCGCTTCAGCATGGAAGCAACTTGTGAGAGCATGATAGTCCGCTTTGCCTCTGTTGAAACTCAGATCCACCGTCCATTATTGGGCCCACATGCTGATTTTCAAGATAATCGTAACCGTCCATTTTATTGAAACAATGCATGTAGTGAATCTCGGTTAAATGAGAGCATCATTATCTGTAGGTAGACATAGAATGACGTAAAGAAAAATTTCAATGGCTCTAATTTAACTTTAAAAATCAATGGTTAAGATTATTATTCAAGCTAGACTATATGAAAATATCTTGTTTATGGTAGTGTTACATTGACCGTTCAAATAACGGATCATCTCAGCATGTGGCCCACAGCAAGTGTGGACACATGCTAGACATCAGTTGCGACGGACAGAAAACGAACTTATAAAGGGAAATAAATCGTCCGCGCGTCCAGTAAGAAACCGTGCCCCGACGATTCTCAGAACAGTAAAGCGAGAGAAGCTCGCAGGAGATTCCTTACATCAGAAGAAACCCTAGCGAAGTAAAAAACCATCGCTTTTCCGTCTCCGAAAAGGTCAGATTCTTTCTCTCTTTCGCCTTCGATTTCTAGGTTTTTGTTGGGATTGATCGTCGATTTGGTGAGATTGATGTTCCTTTCCTCGTATATTCTCGATTTGTAGGGTTTTGATGGCTGATTTGGTGGATTTGATGTTTGTTTGTTCATATTTTCTAGATTTCTAGGGTTTTGATTGGTGATTTGGAGGATTTGATGTTCATTTGTTCATATTTTCTAGATTTCTAGGGTTTTGATTGGTGATTTGGAGGATTTGATGTTCATTTGTTCATATTTTCTTGATTTCTAGGGTTTTGACGGCCGATTTGGAGGTTTTGGTGTTTGTTTCTTCATTTTTTTTTTTTTTTGGATTTCTTGAGATTTAATGACCGATTTGGAGGTTTTGATGTTCTTCTTCTTCTTCTTTGTTTTTTTCTCGATTTCTGGTGTTCTGATGATCGATTTGGAGGTTTTGATGTTCATTTATTCATCTTTTCTCGTTTTCTAGGATTTGATGGCGATTTGGATTTTATTCATTTTTTGCCTTGATTTTTTGGATGCTTGGAAAACTTGAGGGAAGAAAGTGCTTACTGAAAACAGATTCTCTGAGAAAGATTATGTTTGTTGTGTTTGGGTACTGGGAAAGCCATTCTAAGGGGCCGTTTGGATGGTGGCAAATGTGGCAAGTATTTGATTTACTAGTAAATCATTTACTACTTGTGTTTGGATGCTCTAATTTTCTAGTAAATCATTTACTAATTGTAAATGATTCACTAACAAAGCCCCCTTCTCATTTACCAGCAAAAAAGTGAGTTTTCATTTACCATTTACAGGCTATCCGAACACTGTAAATCAACTTAAAAGTCAAACAGGTGATTTACTAGTAAATCATTTACAACTTATAGCCAAACAGGTGATTTACCAGTAAATCATTTACCACTATCCAAACGACCCCTAAGGATTTTTAGAAATTGTGTTTGGTTATTGGGAAAGAGTTGGTAGGAACCTGAGAATCAAAGAATTGCTAGAAACCTTGTTGGAATTCACAGGAGAGAGTTTGAATAGGTAAATCTTGTCACCTGTACCAAGATGGCATACGTGTGCCAAATCTTAGACATTCATTTGGGTGGGCCCATTATGATATAGCTTTGGCCCAAATGGTAAGCTAACCCAATCATCATTTGGCACTTGGCAGTGCACATCAGATGATCCCGCTATCTAATCAGTAAGCTTCAAGGAGATGGTAGTTAACACAAATTGTTACAGGTCAGCATTCAATATGGGGAAGTGATTAAAAGTGATCGTTAAGATTGCCTAATATGCGATGTTTTGGAAACTTGGGCCTTCGTGATGGTTACCACTGTATGGAAGGCTCCTATCGATGCATCACCCTGCTGCATGTATTGTGGAGAGATCGCTCTACCATATTATTGTTCCCCATTCCATGTTTTCATCTCCTGTGTTCTTGTCAAGGTCTTGTCTTGGATTATCTGTTGTTAGGTCTTTGCTATTGAGGGCTGAGGCTATAGTTTTGGTGATTCTTGTACTCGTTGCTCCCTGTTGGGATCACGGGTTGTGAAAGCTAGAGCTATAATTTTGGTGATTCTTCCTAAAGGGTTTTTATATCGACCATTTAATTTTTATAGGGTTAGGGGATCTCTATACGATTGAGTCATGGAAGGGAAATGGGTACTGCCCCAATCACTTATGTTATTTAATCTTTTGTTCTGCATTCAAGCTGTGTTGGTTACAATAAATATATATTAGATATGTATGATATCTAATATTATAGGATATCCATTATTAAATTTACCATGTGTCCCTGACCTGGCCATATTCTCAGATTGATCTAAAGTTGGTGCATGTGGGCCCAGGTACCCATTGACAGCCCCTAGTTCTTATCTTTTTCATCGTAATCAGTATAGATTTCCACTTAATAATTCCTATGTATCCTTTACTTTTGAATAGTGTTAATTCCCATATATCCTTATGAGTCGTCATCATTATCATCCTTGCCTTTTCCCAACTACTTGGGATCAGCTACACAAATCTTGTCCCGCCGTTCTTCTATATATCCTTACAAGTACGAAGGAAAAATTCTAATGGCTTAATTAGGGAGTTCCCTTTTTTCCCCCAATCCTCCCAAGTGATTTTTGTGTAGCATGTGGCGTCTAGTTTGTTCAGGGTGTCATCTTAGTCCAAGTCGACTCAGGACTACTTTTTGAAATGCCTGCTCCAATAAATGGAAAATTACATTGCCGTTGCACGGTGAAAGATTGAAGAGGAGATTCGCTGCTGATGTGCTGCATTATCCGGGCATTCGTCAGGTGGGGCTACCATGTACTTGAACTGGCCCAAAAAAAGTCAGGGCCACTCATCAAGTTGGCCAGTTGGCCAACATGTTTTAGTTTAATGCATGGAATTGGTATTTGGTAAACTTCTCTAACAATAAATTCTCTAAGAACGCGTGGGTCACTTGATGAGTGAACCGGCCTAATTTTTCTCTGCAGGGCATGTTGGCCCACTTGATAACTGGTTGTGCATATTTTTGGTGCTAGGGCATGTTCACGGTGGCCTCACCTGATGAATGGCTCGCTTCTCACCTGTATTTGAGTTTGCACATGCTTTCTTTCTTCTTCTTTTTTTCTTTTTTCCTTCTTTCTTTTTTTTTTTTTTTCCTTTTCTTTCTTTATTTTTCTTTCGGTTTTTCCTTTTATTTCTTTATTTTTCTTTCTTTTTTCTTTTTTCTTTTCTTTCTTTCTTTTTTTAATGGAAGTCCCAAGTCTGCATATGTTGGAAATTGTTCCTCCGGTCCTCGTAATGTGAACTGCCTTAGCATTTATCAAAGGTCAAATGTTCCAGTTGTTTTTGGTTTGACATTACTTAGGACTTACAAGTAGCAACTCTAGGTATTTCTGAGTTAATAAATGTGCTGTTGTGCCCTCATGCTAGTATATTGCTTCCTCTAAGTGGCATTATGTAACGAGGATCACCTCCTTGAAGTTGTCATAGAAATTACCTTTTTTCCCCTAGTTTTTTTCTTGCGGAGTACTGTAAATTGTTTTTCCTTTGCCATTACCATGCCATTCTTTATAGGTTTTAGTTTGTTGTTAATGGTATCATTTGTAGTTGATTTTTTGTTTTTTGTTTTCGAGCTCAAGTTTATTTGTTTCCTGGTGTTATGAACTTATATTTTAAGCTTGCCTTTTGACAGGGATCTTCCAAAAGATTAAGCTTTATTTCTCTTAGTCCCTGATGGCCTCAAAACGGATTACGAAGGAGTTGAAAGACTTGCAGAAGGACCCTCCTACATCCTGCAGCGCTGGTTTGCTCCAATCCTCTTTTTTTTTTTTTTTTTTGCTTTTTTTCTGATGTGTTGGTTTTTGTCCTCCAGAAAAATGGCATTATCTCATTTCCTAGTCACTCTTGCATTGGTTCATTGCTTCTGGTTCAAATAGTTTCTTTTTACAATGGACAAATCTAATTTTGCTATCTACTTTGTCCATTTCCGGTGTGGCGACATTCAATTTCTGTTTTATTATATTTAATCTTTAGCTATAAAATATTTTTGACGTGGTATTATGGTTTGTACACATGTTGAAAAGTATCAAATTGCATATGAAATACCTCATTGGTGATTGGTGTTTGTTGATGTACTGGGTGGGGTGGTGGGTTGAGGGGATGGTTTCTCGGCATCCCTTCCCCTGCTTCTTTAGTGTATCTCTTTTTGTTTGGTTTAATGAGGCTTTTTCTCACCCTTCAAAAAAGGAAAGTATGTATGAGATGGGCAGATTCTGTAAAACATGCATACTTTGATGGCTTGACATCATGTGTTTGTAAGCATTCTCTACCGGGTAGATATTGTTTTATTCTTTTCTGGAGGTTTTATCTTTATAGATTGAATTTCTTTTCAATATTCATCCCATTTGTTTCTAGAATAGTGGAGCGGATATCACACGTTCCAGCTCTTGATGTTTTCTCTGGGAGTTCTCTGGGGCTATCTGATTGTCAATGGGGGTGTATTCTGCTTTGTATCTGATTCTCCGCAATGCCCCATTACTGGTCTTGTTGTTAGCTTTCTGTTGTTTTGCTTTTGGCTTTTTCTATCTTTTAACAAAATTGAAGCTCTCTCTCTCTCTCAAAAACAAAAGAAATAGATCTTACATGTTCTGTCAATAGTATGGTTTGCTTTGGGCTTTTGCCATCTTTTTACAAATTTGAAGCTCTCTCTCTCTCTCTAACAAAAGATGTAGATACCTTACATGGTTCTACCTAGTTGCCTTGAATGCTGCTGCAATGCCACTATACATATTCTTCTTTCTATTTACTAACCCAGTTGCTCCTAACCTCTTAACTTGCAATGCCAGCCAATGATGATCCTCTTAGAAGGAGAAATTTGTTCCCTCTTCTGGTAACAAATCTTTGACGTTTTTTTGTGGGATACTGAAAAATAGAAGAAGGAAAAACTCACCATAGTTGTCCTAGCTAGATTGTTGTTTCATATTGGTTATCTATTTATGTGGGAATGGTCAATATTGCGGGTCACTAAATTTGTATTTTCCCTGATTATAGGACCTGTTGCTGATGACATGTTTCACTGGCAAGCGACGATTATGGGACCAGCAGACAGCCCCTTCGCAGGCGGTGTATTTCTTGTAACCATTCACTTCCCACCGGATTATCCCTTCAAGCCTCCCAAGGTGACTACTGCTGATCTCTCATTTTAGCGAGCAGTTAGGGACCTTTTCTTTTAATTTGAAATGTGTAAATAGAAAGAATAATGAGGACACAGAAGAATAATTTGCAGATATTGACTTTTGGCAACTTTCTGAAAAGTCAACATTCAGAGATATGTTCTAACTATGTAAATTGGTTGAGGACTTATCAGGGTTCAGGAGTGCACTATTTTGTTTTATTTGTTTCTTCTTTTTTTTTCAAGAGATCGCCTTTCCGAGCATTGTTCTTCTGCTTGAAAATGATTTGATCACTTGATGATGATCATCATTAAAGCCTTATTGCAACTAATTGGATTTAGATACACATTGCTGCCATTCTTTGAAGTGTCATATTGTCAGGATTCATGATAAAAAATTTGCCAAATGTTACACGCCGGCTGCCAACCTGACACAACCCTCCTTTACACAGGCTTGGGGCCGGCAATGATAGCATGAAACTCTGAAAGGTGCTATGTAATAGTCAACTAAGTAGGTTGATTAAAATCAACGAGTCCTACATAAAAAAAATGGCGTAGGGAAATTGGTGAAGCCAAGCATGTTATGAGTTGAACCAACAAACAGTTGCAGAAAAATAATATTATTATTAAACCAGAAAATGCCTTGCATATTTTAATGCACATGTATATGGGGCAGACCGTTGTTTTGGGGCATCCATAGTGGACTGACTGTCAATAGGACGAAGGACCAACCCGACTCCCATCAACCATGATCAGGTGAACCACCATGAGATTCCAACAGACATTAGAGAGCAAGGGAAGATACAGGGACCATCAACCTATAGAAAACGGAGTCTCACAATGCTATGTACAGAATAAGAAACTTGGCTAGACACACTAGAAGGGAATTTTTCCATTTTGTCAAATATTTATTCGGTATCCACTGTTTTTTTAAAACTTTAAAGACGAAGGGGAATCCAGCTAATTGACCTTGAATGAAAAAAAGGTGGGTTTTGAAGTTTAGGGGATAGGAAAAGGTTATATGCTTAAGGAAACTTTGAAATCTGGAATATTTGTAACATTTGAAGTTTTAACTAGGAGACAATTTTGGCATGTACTGACATCCAGATCTTGGCAGAAAAAAAAACGTAGAATATATTTATTTTGGATCGGTTGGTTTATTTATTCAGGATGAAGTCGAAGTTTCTTTACTGAAATAAATGGTCTTTCTCCTTTAGCTTACTCCATTGAGAAGCAAATTCCATGGTGGATGATATAAGTCAAATTGGGTGTTGCTAGTCCCGCTCTATTTGTCGTTGCCTCTTATTATTTATATCTTGAAAGGATATTGTCCTTGTTTCTCACCTTCCATGAAGTTGTTGGCATGTTGCTGCTGATGTCAAATGTTTTTTTTTTTTTTTTTAAAATATTATTATTGTAGTTTATGCAGTGGTAAAAGTTCTTTAACATTCAATTTGATCTATCATCTTGAGGAAGACTAATGTGAGTATTGTTATCAAATGCGATCGCATATGCGCATATGCGATCGCATATGCGCATACTTTTGATCGCATCGCATATGCCATGATGGCATATGCGATCTGGCAAGTATGCCATGGCATACTTTTGTATGCGATAAATATGCGATCGCATATGCGAGTATGCGATCGCATACTGCATATGCGATGGCATATTTCCCAATAGCCAAGAGTGAAAGATTTTTATTTTTATTTTTTATTTTTTCAAATTGGAGAACTTTTGCTTATAATTAGGCACTCATATCCCCTCCATTTTCACTATTCTTTACTCCAAAGCTCTAAATCTCTTACTCTTTCTCTCTTACACCTCTTTCTTTCTTACTCTAATCTCTCTACAATTATTTCAATTATGTTTATTTTTTGTATTTTATTAGTTGTGCTGTTGTAAGTTATAACTTGTATGTTGTTTCAAGTTATCCATTTATCATTAAAATTTCTTTCTTCGAAGTTTATAATAATTAGTTATCTTCTAATGTAGCTTGTTGATTGTTTTGTTAAAATTTATATAATATAAGTAATTAAATATATCACTTAATGAAACACACAAACTATAATGAAATAAGTAAAATAACCCAATCCAATCATGTGTACTAATTAGTTGAGTTTTCCCCTCTTTTTTTTTTTAGAATTTTTAGAATTTTTTTTTTTTGTTTTGGAAAAAAAAAATATGCCATGGCATATGCGATTGTGCGATCGCATATGCGAACAGCATATGCGGATCGCATGCAATCGCATATGCGATTTGACAACATTGTGTGACAATGAGATTTTGTCAGTTTCCTATTTTCAATTTTGAGAAACTAAGCAAGAGGATTGAATCTATCCAATGTTCAGGTTGCCTTCCGTACCAAAGTTTTCCATCCAAACATCAACAGTAACGGTAGCATCTGCCTCGACATTCTGAAGGAGCAGTGGAGCCCTGCTCTCACAATCTCCAAGGTGATCCAGTTCTTAATCTACCTTACTTCTTTTCAGGTCTCCTTGTTTGTAGCATACTCATTTTGCATGGTTAAGAAATATCCAACGTTTCAATCATTGATAATGCTATTCCCTGGCTCAAGGTAATTCATATGGCACTGCAGTGGTTCTAAGGTATGGCCTGGTGACTGACCATGTCGGCATGTGAGTCCTATTCAACAATCACGCATCAATGGGTTCCCTGCTATTTTGAGTTGGCATGATGTTTCACATGTCAAGGTGCTTTTTACCTAGCGGTTTGCCTGTCAACTACCCCTCCATGGCCTTACCATGCTTGCTCGCCCTTTGATGTGTGCATGTAATAGTTGTTATTGGGGATTCAATACCAGATTACCATGTAGTTGCATGGCAACTACCCCTCCATTACCCTACCATGCTTTGCTTGCCCTTTGATGTGTGCATTTTATAGTCGTATTGGGAATCAATACCAGATTACCAGGTGGGACTGTAATTTGCTTGTGAATGGTGTCGGTGTGAGCATGTGCCATGGTCAGTTCTGAGAGCCCAGCTAAAAGAGAGGGATTGGGTGGAACCTTTGCAAATCTACCATTTAAAAGCCAGCCCCAAATTTTGTTGGGAGGAAGGCTAAGAAGATGATATTGAAACAACAGTATCAACTTGTGTGTGTCACTTTGGTAAACAAAGAAAGTAGCGAGAAGTTTCCATTTCCTTGGGAGTTGTGGATACATTAGGTGCTTATGTGGGAGCTTTGGTTGGTGACTGATTATAGATTACGGTGCAGTAAGTTGAAGAATTAGACCCAAATTGAACTGAATCTGAAAATAAACACCAACATAGAGGTTCTAGTTTTAAAAAATCTGAAAATAAATACCAGAGTATAGATCCTAGTCTTCTCCAAGGTGTGCCACAATTGTACTCTAGCCAATCCAAATTTCAGCAATAAATTAGAATCTTCCAAAATGGTAGATAAGCAGCACTTCATTGCAAATCCAGTGGTGTCACACCAATTGAGGACTGAATCCCAGTGCAGGAAACTATAAAAGGGGAAAAACAATTAGAATACAGGATGGGTTGTACCTATACCACCATGCAAGGTTTCCTTTCTTTTAGTAATGCCATTTTGCAACCTTCATGCTATTATGGCTATAATGCTGCTGTTTGAGATTCCTCCATTAACTTAGCCTTCCCCTTTTCCTGTTTTTTTTTTTTTTGGTTTGTGCGGGTGCAGGTTCTGTTGTCAATCTGCTCACTGCTAACAGATCCTAACCCAGACGATCCTTTGGTGCCGGAGATTGCTCATATGTACAAGACTGACAGGGCTAAGTATGAGTCCACTGCACGATCCTGGACCCAGAAATATGCCATGGGTTAGATGATTTCTAGGACTCTTTCTGTCTCACCCCCTCTGTCGACAAGGATATATATCTGCATATCATATCCTACCAAATCAGTAAATAAGAACAAAAACAATAGATAGGTAATTCTCCAAAAGGGTGTGTAAGGACTCTGTTTGTGTTTCTTCTTTTGAGTTGCATTGAAATAAAAAACTATTGATGAGAGTCTGAAATCAGGTGCTAAGTTGCTATAGATTTTTTTTTTTTTTTTTTTCAATTTGTCCATGGTGCTGTCTAGTTGACCCAAATGCATCATTATCTACTTCTGCTGCTGCTGCCTTCTGATGGTGGCAGTTTCTTGTTTGGGTTCCACATTGTTCTAGGCGTCCATGTATTTTCTCAGATGATGTTTCAAGACGCAATAAACTTATTTTATGATGCCATAATAGCTGAGTTCTCTTTTTTAAAAAGAAAAGAAAAAATAATAATAAGTGGAGTATGAAGTTGCAGAACTATTAGCTGCTATCTCATGGTTGTTTGCCTTGCACTACCCCCACCAAAAAAAAAAGAGAAAAGAAAAGAAAGAAAGAATGGAAATGTGAATACAGTTATAACTTGGGTTTGGGTTCAACCTAAAGAATCCTGTTGGATTTGGGTTGTCAGGGTCTTCAGGTATAGAGGGTTACGAACTCCTGATTTGAAATCAGGTTGGTTTGGGCTGTGAAAACTTGAGCTTAGTATTATAGGCTTGGGTTGAGCACCAGAGGTTGAAATTGTGGTCATACCAGGCTCAGGTCGATGCTCAACCAGGACCAACCTGCATCAGTTTGAATGGTCGATGTTTGTGCTTCTTTGTAGGTACTTTGCTTGAAAGGAAGGGCCTTATTGGAATTTTGATCAAAGTTCTCTACACCCCAGCTTTTGTTAGTGCTCCTTAAAAGTAAAGGCCCATTTGGATTATAAAATCTAATTGGATTCCTACTTTTTAACTTTGCGTTGGAATTGATCAAAGTTGTCTACTCTGCAGCTTTTGATAGGGTTTGCTTGAAAGCAAGGGCCCATTTTTCGATTATAAAATCTACTTGATTTCCTACTTTTTTTGCTTAGTTTGTCGAGGATTTAACTTGTCTGAAGACAAGAAAAGTGGGCCTTGTTTGGGAGAGAAAAAAAAAAAAAAGAGTTGCTTTTCTGGTAAGGATTAAATATAAAATCTTGATTAATGATGAACATGATATTAATAAATAATTGATATACTGAAATGAGATGAATTCATTTTTTCGGCTTCCTGCTAAACGGGCCTTTTACAAGGATATATAGGTAGGTAGGGCCATCCATTATAATTGTGGTATATGCTTGCCTACGCACAGGCGTGCACATTCCAATGTGTTACAAAGTGCCACTTCTCTCATCTTCAATTGCCTTCCTTGAGAGCATGCGCCCACCACCTTTGTACGTACTTCATATGCCCGGTCGCTAAATAGCAAAAAGTATGATCGAGACCTGTCTAGAGCCCCGCTATTGATGGGTTAAGACAGGTCTGTACCATGCTGTGTCAGGTCTAGCAAGAGTTGACATGTCTGCATCAATGGGTCCGCTTACTCATCTTCTCCATTCGGAGGGGTTTCAGAAAACAAATTGGCAAAAATAGTTAAAAAGTCCCAAGGAAAGCATGGTCCAGACCTGTTCACGACAGCTAACCAACCGACCTAAAACTTGTGGACTCAAAATGTTTGCTTGCCACACCCAACTAGACCCATCAATATCGAAATAGCTTGCCTGAGACGCATGGTCCAGACCTGCCTAGGACAGCTAGACCCATTGATGCAGACACGACCAGACCTGTCTAGAACAGCAGACCCATTGATGCAGACACGACCAGACCTTTCTAGAACAGCAGACCCACTGATGTAGACATGTCAATTCTAGCTTGCTACCAAAAGGCCCCCAGTCGTGGTTTGGACAGAAATCAGTACCCAGGATACAACGTCCCAATTATGAAGCAGCCAAACTACACGTGCTTCCTAAAATACGCACTATATCTTTGCTGTCCATACGATGGATCACAACCCTATCTATCCTGAGCTTCTTTCGGCTCTTGATCAGTTGGTAGGGTTGGCTATGATCCTGGCCTGGGGCCACGAAAAATCAATATTTTGAGTAGGCTCAAAATCTGCCCGTTGCCAGGGCTATGTATCATGCGGACCAGTGATCAGCGCACGGAATAAAAGAAAGAAAGAAAGATTAAAAAAAAAACTAGCTTCATTCGTCCGTTTTGACCCACCGGTGATGTCGGGCCCAATTTTTCTGGACATGGTATCTACTAATTAGTATGCAACAGATGGGATGGCTTAGATCAGCTCACATAGGCCAAGTTGCCACACGTTGGATGTGCGCCTTATGCACGTAGAATGGTATTTGAAAGTATGTGGAGTTGTAAGGGGTTGCCTCGTGAAGTGGGCCCAAAATCAGGCCTATTTACTCATCAGGCAGGTCACAAGCTATCTGAAGACAACGAACTGTTATCTTTAAAATAATGAGAGAGAGAGAGAGAGAGAGAGAGAGAGAGAGAGAGAGCTTTCCATCTGAAAAAGGAACTTAATATTTCTACTTTTTACATAAGGTTAACTTGTTCACTTGGAAAACATGTAGTGGAGGCTCAATAGCGGCAGCCACAACTCCACACTCCTGTTACAAAGCCCTTGCACATCTCAAAATAGTGGATTGTCATAGGGTACTGTGACCCCTACCACAGTACATTGCATCCTTCTATTAACCTGAACCGTTCATTTCCTCATTGCATCATATAGAATCTATAGATTAACCTGAACCGTTCATTTCTTCATTGCGTCATATAGAATCTATGGTCTCATAATAATTCTTCATTGATGATCCCGACCTTTTAATCTTGTATTTTGATATGACCCACTAAATATTCATCTTCATACACAACCCACCTGGGTAGCATAGAATGGAGAAAATGAATGGTTCCGATCATATCATTTGAGATGCAGTCGGGGGTGGAAACAGCCCCCCGTACCGAACCCTATCAGAACCCGTAAAAAGAAAACAAAGAAGGACAGATACATTATTACAAACTAATGACAAGGACCGCATCCTTTAGACGAACCTGGTGTTCTCAGTACATTGCATACAACAGATTGTGCAACATGGGAACTGCCCAAGGTCTATTAGAATGGTGTATTCTTCTTCTTTTTTTGTTGTTTCTTTTTGAAACAATGGCTTCGAGGTCTGCTATATCAATATATGCATGGACGGAGGAATCTGAGCAGGATAAGCATATTGGAGAGCTGAATGTTGGATGACGAATGGTTAAGTGTGGTCAACTGATTAATAATTTCAAAAAACTGAAATGGGCTTTTTACGAAACTGTATTGGGTTTCACAATGCCATGGAGCTTCCAACCGCCGAGTCCTGCTGATGCGAATGCCTGCATATGGAATAATACACAGATCCTACATCAGCGCCTGTACCTATCCCCATGCAGCAGTCATGGTGTAAATTGTGGGCGAGACAAAGCTTTCTATCCACTGACCAACACCTAGATTTATCTTTACCATGTCAAGTGGTCCACTTGAGCCACTACATTCTTGTCATATGTTCCAGGTACCACTCATGTTTGAACATTTGTTTATACTGAGCCAACAAGCTCTTTTTTTCTTTTCTTTTCTTTTCTTTTTTTTTCCAACTAGTGAGAGAGACGTTGGCAAGTCAAGGAACATGTTTATAGGATGAGTGTAGCTGAACTGAGGATGTTGAAATGGATGAATGGCAAGATGAGGAACGATGGAATTAGGAATGAACGCATTCAAGGGAGTTTAGAGTAGCACCAGTAAGTAGTAAGATGAGGGAAAGTAGACTTACATGGTTTGGTAATGTGCAACAGAGATAGAGCTGGGCACGGGACGATTTCACTCGCCTGACTCGACCCGTCCAACTCGTCTCGAGTAGGCTTCGCACAATCCAAATTCAAACCGAGTCGAGTTCGAGTTACCCAAGAACTCAACCCAACTCCACCCAATACTCAATCCAAAACCAACTCGACTCGGATTCAGGTATATATATAATAAAAAATCCTAATTTTTAAGTATATCTAACCCTTTACGCCGCACCCGACCCCGACTTGATCCCAAACCCTCTCTCCCTCCCTCATCCTCCTCTTCCAAACCTGACAACCACCTCACCACCCTCCTCCTCCTCTCTCTCTCTCTCTCCTCTCCCTCCCTCCCTCCCTCCCTCCCTCCCTTTTCAAGCCTGGCAACCACCCACCACCATCACTACCCTCCTCTCTCTCTCTCCCCTCCACTCCCTCCCTCCCTCCTCTTCCAAGCCCGGCAACCACCCACCACCATCACCACCCTCCTCTCTCACTCCTCTCCACTCCCTTCCTCCCTCATCTCTCGAACTAACTCGGTCCGGATTAGTCCAGGCCAGACCCAGATTCCGATTGGTTCAGGCATGCTGGACTCGGTACCGAGTCGAGTCGAGTCAGGCCTATTTCAAAACCAGATCGAGTCGGGTCAGCCCTAACTCAGTCCGACTCGACTCAATGCCCAGCTCTAAATGGAGATGAAGACCATGCTGGTTAGGAGTGAGTTGGTACAAGTTAGAGGCTCTAAAGGGCAAGGGGAAGGCCCAGAAGGACATGGATGGAAGTATGAAAAGACTTGATGACCTACGGTCAAAATGAAGGTACAGCCTTTGATAATGGAATGGAGGAACATGATCCAAGTAGCAGACCCTAATTAATTGGGATAAGGCTTGGATGATGATGAACTGAATTTTTATAAAGAAGCAAATAAGGATCTGAACCCAAATTGCAAAAGGACAAACCAAATATCTACAGAAGCTAAGCACAAAACTAGAAAGGAACTCAATCAAGAGAAGCCCATTCCATGACTGTGCCAACTGTTGAGACGGAGACCAGAAATTCCCATTAATTCAACCATTGAAATATAATCATAGTGTGAGAAAGGCTAACCTCATCCCAGGATTTTCCTGACGCTTCGAGCAGGGCAGCATTGCATGTCTTCAATTCTATTGCAGAACCAGAAAACATTGAAGCTGCTTCTTCCCAACCCCTGTTATGTCCCATGCACCTGTAATTTGGACCCATTTAAAATACACACACACACACACACACACACACACATAGATAGAGATTTGCTAAGCCCACAAGGATGTACATGTCAACTACTGCAGACACCACCACATATGCCAACATGGCAGACACGCAATATCCAAGCCATACATTGGAAGAGTAGCCCTATGTGGGCTCCCTATCCGAAGAATCAGATCAGTCCACTAGTTATGGCCTTATGGGCCACAATGAACTGAACAAATGTACGGTTGCCCGAAGTCTTCTAAACTGTCCACTTATTTTTAATACCATGGCACACCTATTGAGTGGACCACCTTTATCTTTCAGCAATAACATCAACATGGTGAGGTCCACATTACGTATGGCTGACATGTACCCACATGTGAGCTTAGCCAAGCTCATTGTTTAGGTATCTAGCATGGTGTGACTGTCCCAATTCCAGCTCTGTTTGATGAATATATAAAATGCTTTTAAGCTAAGTTGGCACAAATATCAAAATATTAATGAAGCCACTGATACTGATCTGAGTAAGGCCGTCAACAGGCAAGCCTGGGTTTGTTTGTGCCCAGAATTAATTGTGCCAGGCATGGGGAGCCGAGCCTATTCAAAATTTAGATCCACCAAGGCCCAGGCCCAACCCATTGACAACTATGTATTAATATCTTAAACCACTTTCATGAAGCCCAGACTCCAACCAACTAACCCAAATCATACCAGGATTGTTAAACTATTCCCCCTATTTTCATTACATTTTCCCTTAAATCAGTGGTTTGAGACTTTTTCCTGTTTATTTAAAAAAAAAAAAAAAAAAAACTCAGCTGTGATGCTGCTTTTTTTTTTTTTTTTTTCATAAGAAATATCAGCTGTGTCAAACTCAGAATCATGCAGACCAATTCCTGGGTCAAGTTTGAGATTATTAAAGGTTGTTTTAAACAACTGTGTAGAGTCGTGCAGACTTCCAGGATGCAAAGAAAAACGATGGTATAAGGTTACATAGTCCTTCATTCCATCAAATCCCAAGTGAGGAGCCGGCCTCTGTTCTTGGGCGATTTAAGTGCCATGAATTCTCTTCCTTCCCTGCTTAAGGCTAAATGGTTAATTTCAGCAATGGCTAGGAGTGGGCACAAGGAGATGATTCAGACTCTTTTATACCATTGTGTTAGCTTCTGGTCTTTTTACAATCCTGCCTGGTTTGCGTCCCATGCTTTCTTCTTCCAGCGACCGAGCATTGTATCTATGGTTGTTTGGAATGATCCCGGTAAAGTTGTGTTGGGCAAGGCTTTCAAGCGGATTGTTGATCATTTGACCAAACCAGCTCTTGCAGCTATGTTCATGATCATTAAAGAGATTTTGGACTCCATTGGTAACTCATCTACTTTGATTAGATGTAATATTAGAGGAGCAATCGTTGCTACTGAAAACCATTATTCTGCATGCTGGAGAAACAGGCTAGCAATCAATGCATTGCTCTACGCTTTCATTTCCCCAGCATAAGGACTAGTTTCACCTCAGCTAATTCCATCCATTAGGGTGGATGATCGGTAGCTGTGTTTCGGCCCTTCTCATTTAGTTGCTAGCATATTGTGGTTGTTAGCTTGGCCTGTGTAGCAAGCTCTTTCGCCTGTATTTTGCCTTTTTTGGCTCCATGGTTGCTAATAATACTTGCTTACCTTCCTCCAGCACCCACACAAACAAAACATAAAAAACACCCCAAAAAATGGTATAGTTAAAGGAACAATGAAGCCTAAGGGATCTTACATGACTGTAAGTATCTCATCCCTTGAATATTCGCAGATAGTCTGTTGGAGGTGTTCAGCAGTCTGCCCGTCCAATGCTGCAATTGAATAGAAGCTTGCAATGAAATGCACCTCAGCTTCTAAAAAGCCTTGCACTTGCTCCTGCATGATTCGAAGCGTCTCCTTTGTTCGGGCAGCATCGCTGCATTGATTAAAAGTTTACACGAAGGATTCAATACAAGGGAAAACCAATGAGTCAAAAAGATCAGTGACTAATTCATGAGCTGCAATCAACTTAATCCTAGTAAAGTTCTCTGTTACACAGACTAACGCATCAACAATGGAGAAACACACCATGGCAAACAAAGGAAAACCATATTCACGCGAGAGATAACCTACTAAGTAAATCCTAACCTAGACAAAATAAGTTCAGGTACCCAACCCATCTGTTGAAGCTTTTGAGAAACATTGACAGCATCAGCTCTTCCAGCTTTACTAAGAGGACGATCATGATCTGTATGAAACAAAATCAGAATATCGAATTCAAGGGTCTTCAAATCGACTTTATGGAATGTGACTACTTCAGCTTCCTTCAGTTTTATCCGCACATGGCAATTTCATCACAAAGAATGAAAAAATAAAAAAGAATATTGATAAAAAAGAATAAACTAATATGAACTGAGTTGCCCACTCCAACTATGATCAACCATTTCAATTGTACGGCATTAGTTTTGAAGCTTGCATTTAGCACTATTAGAAAGAAAGTATGCTGGAACAAAAGAGCTATTAGAAAGAAATTCAATGCCAACATTTTAACCAGAAATCCCTTAGCGAATCACATTTATGGGCCAAAATAAGCAAGTTGTGCTTCTGAATGAGACTGGCACAGCAAACACAAAGATGAAAAGAAGTGAACAAAGTAAAAGAATGCAAATTCACTTGGTTCATCACCATGTGTACCCTTGTCTATGAGAGAAGACAATCAGAGAGTTCCACTGTGTGCTGAAGAGTATGGTATCATATCCTGATTTTATTAGCAGAGTGACTATTGGCTGCTGCTGTTGTTTATTAAACTATGACAAAGGACTATATTCCCCTTTCGCAGCCCATGTTTCTGAGATTAGATTTCTTCAATTGGAAAATATGAAGTCTTCTTTAAACCGTAGACCATTAGACAATTGAAGAGATTTTCAAGTTATTGCACATCCATGGCATGGGCTCGATTTGTGCTTGTAACCTTCTTAACTATACAATTTCTTTCCATTATATAATGTACCTTTTTTATCTCCACCTCACATGAATCTCCATAACTCAGAACATGAAAAATAAATAAATAAATAAACCAAGAAGCAGTTGACAAGAGTGCATAAATTGTGGGGGCAATTATATCCTGACATACAGGCTAGCATCCCTTACACCCCATTATGAACGTTCACTCAAGTCAAATTGCAGTAACAACTAGTAATGGTTTTGACCGGATGTTGGCATATGGAAACCCACGATTTTCAGTTACCATGCTTTGAATGGGGAATCTAATGCAGGACAATTAACCACTTGCTCTAAAAGCTCGAACTGTTAGAGTATGGCGAATTAATCCTTTTATTTCATAGCTCAGGTCCCAAATCTCACGGGTTAGGACCTCAGCCAAACCCCCCTCGTGGGCCCCAAATCACATGGGTACCGCCTCATACGAGCCGCCCACCCCGAGTGTGTCCCCGTATCCCACAGGCTACCACACTCGAGCCCGGTGTGAAATGCACATTAATCACTACCGGTGAGGAGTCTCGAACACGAGACTTCCCCCGTGGGCCCCACCCACCCCAAATGTGCTCCTGCATCCCACATGCAACCCCACTCGAGCCCGGTGTGAAAATGCCCCTGCATTAATCACCCCCGGTAAGGAGTCTTGAACACGAGACCTCCCGCTCTGATACCAATTTGATGCAAGACAATTAACCACTTGCTTTAAAAGCTCGAACTGTTAGAGTATGACGAATTAATCCCTTTATTTCATAGCCTAGGTCCCACATCTCATGGGTTAGGACCTCGGCCGAACCCCCTCGTGGGCCCCAAATCACATGGGCCGCCCACCACGAGTGTGTCCCTGCATCCCACAGGCTACCCCACTCGAGCCCGGTGTGAAATGCGCATTAATCATCCCTGGTGAGGAGTCTCGAACACGAGACCTCCCCCGTAGGCTCCGCCTACCCCGAGTGTGCCCCTACGTCCCACAGGCGACCCCACTGAGCCCAAAGGTGAAAAATGCCCCCACACCATCAAATTTCAAGATCCAAACCATCCCCCCCCCCCCCCAAAAAAGCTTTAAAACACAATAAAAATGAGGTTCATGGTATGTCGTAAAGGCCATTATAGGGCCATAAGGCCGTTCGTTACATAAAGGTAACAGTGGCAACCGTTACATGTTACAGGGTCATAAAGGTTGTAACGACCGTTATAGAAAATAAATAAATAAATAAAAGACACGTAAAGGTCGCTACAGCCCTCGTAACAGCCCGTTATGCCCCCTTAAAGGCCCGAACAGCCGCAAATGGTCCATTACTCGCATATAGAATCACACCTTCAAATTTCACCCCGTATCATAAAGGTAACGCTGGTGGCCGTTATATCCACCATTACCGTTACAGAATACCCGTAGTTGTTAAAAGAGCTGCTAGACCATCCAACCCCATATTAACATAAAGCAAAATACAAAGAGCCAGAGCCTACTTGATTTCCCTTGTTAGTGGTTACATACTCTCATAAGGCCATGAATGTGTGTTATTTGTACTTGTTAGAGCTTTTGTCAATCCCACAATACAGCACATTGGGGAAACATTGGGTGAAATTACCTATAAGTCAGTTACAAGTGGTGTTTGGGGGAGGAAACTTACTTTTAAGTTTGTTTCAACCTATAAGTATGTTATAGGCAGAAGTTACAAAGAACTTACATGGCTTAAGGCTATGTTTCCACCTACTTGTAAGTAAGTTACAGGGCAACAATAGTCTGTTTTTTTAAAAGAGGGGAACAATGGAGAAAAATCACTACCAGCCATTTAAGAAGCTCGTCTGATTTTTTAAAAGAGGGGAACAAGGGAGAAAATTGCACCTCAACTACCAGCCACTCAAGGATTTTTTTTTTCCTTTTTGGTCTGATTCAATGTATATTCTTGCATTTAAATCAGCCCCGATTCTGCGAGGTTGTGGCAGTGGGGGCCCATATAGCATACTATCTATGTCATCCATCATATTTGTGAGCTCATTTTAGGGCATGGGCCCAAAAAAATGAAGCATATCCAAATTTCAAGTGAGCCACACCATAGAAAACAATGTTGATTGAACGATTACCATTAAAACTTCCAAGGGCCACCGTAATGTTTATTTGCCATCCAACCTCTTGATAAGCTCACACAGACCTGGATGAAGGGAAAACATAAATCTCAGCTTGATCCAAAACTGTTGTGGTCCACAAGAAGTTTTTATTGGTGGGCATTCAGTCACCACTGTTTCTTGTTTTCGGGCACATGCCCTAAAATGAGCTGGCAAAATTGATGAACGGCGTGGATGTATAAAACATATATCAAGGTGGACCCCATACTCAGGGCCATTGCTCTTACTATTTTTATTATTTTATTTTCTTTACATCTATCAAATTGTTGAAAATTAGGGCCCCATTGTGGATAAGATGTAAGCCATAAACAATCAAGATTCTAACTTTTGCGTGCATATGAGATTTTTATTGTACAAGAATGCTCATGTTCTCTTGGACAGAGAACTACATCTTCTCTTTATTTCTCAAGTGCTGGGATCATTTCCAACTTGCTGGAAAATTCTAGCTATTTGCTGGATATTAATTTCCAACTGTCCAGCTGCATCTTCTCTTTATTTCTCAAGTGATAAGATAATTTCTAACTGTCCAGCTATTTGATCCTCACTTGCCGAATAATTGCTTATTTTTTTAGTTTGAAGGCTTATTCCTAAATGGATTTTTTGTTTATGTAGTTTGCTTGTAAGTTTCTCTCCTTTCAGTATAGTAAACATAATATTTTGGATTAAAAATAAGATTTCTCAGATTCTTTTTGCTTACTTTAACTTATTGTTCCACATTACAAGTATTTTGAATACGTAGGCTCACTTTTATGGCCCACCCAATGATTAATTTATCCTAAGAATTGGCTGAATCATTCATCTAGATAGGCTTAACAAAATGGCATACTTTGTGCCAACCTTTCTTATGTGTTGATCAGACCAATTCCCAACTTGAAGCTCTACTTGGTGTGAATATACAACTTCTTACATGTAAATAACTTACATGTTACTGTTACCCAAACACAAAAACCAACTTCCCTAAGTAACTCAGGGCTTACATCCAAACAGGATTACCTGGTAGTTACTTTCACCTATAAGTAACTTACAACTTAAAGAACTTACAGGCATCCAAACGCGCCCTAAATGTACGACAACTTGAATCACTCAGACGCACTTAGGCAGGCATTGTATGTTAAGCTTAACATGCAAAGCTCTGTACTCGATCCATATTATGAACCGAACCATTAAGCAAAACCTAGAAATCCATGAGGGTAGAAAAGACATCCTACCATTCTAAGAATTAAAAACTACCCAACCATCATACACTCCAAAATCAATTCTCACTGAATTTTCCAGCATTCTATGTCGAATCAAACAGCAACGAAAAATCAAATCAAATTGGAAGCTCAAACAGACGGAATTCCACAGTTTCTCCACATACCTCTCACTGAACGATCTTCCCATGAACTTTCAGCATGGCGGAGAAGAATCAGACGGCGAGCCACAGGCTTTGCTTCATCGGCTACCTTCTCTTCGACAGTCTCGCCTTCGACGGCCTCAATTATGAGAGATCGGGCAGAGAGGGCATTGGATTTTCTGAGAAACGGAGAGGATTTGGGAAGGAGAGAGAAAGGAGAGAAAGCTAGGGTTTTCTGCGAGAGGAGGAGAAGAGAAGGAGAAATGGAAATGCTGCTTCTGCAGGGAATTCCAATTCCTCTCATATCTATGGGATTTTTGGAGCGCTCTTTCTTTCAATCCCCTTTCCCTCTCTTCTTTATTTATACTCGGGGATTGGCCAAGCCCACACGCGCGCGGAGAACTCCCCCGCTGACGCGTGTGAGAGATCAGGTTGCAAATGTATGAATGAAATGGACGGCTAGGAAACAACTGTTTCAGAATCTTTGTTTTGGACGCCGTGGCCCACCTACATGAAACGAGGGCAAAAGATCTATGCGGTGTGTCTGGCATAATTGCGCCACATTGACACGTGTGCTTGCATGTAGACATGCACGTGCCAACACGTTGCCACGTGTGCTTCCCTGTAGACACGCACGTGCCAACATGATGCCACTTCTGCTTTTGTGTAAGACATGGATTGGTGCACGAGTGGCCCATCTGAAAATCCGGCAATCCACTCATCACGAGGCCGCACATTTGCGGTTGGATGTAGACGGGTCAGCTAAACTTATTTTTAACCGTCCATTCTTTTCATACAGCGATGGCCCACCTGGAGCCTAATTTTTTGCATTCATATTCAAGGCAGAAACCACCACGTGCACCGCTTGGATAGCCCACACGCTTGTTAGGCTCCCACGTGGGGGTACAACATCTCCCGTTGTTGGTATTTTACAGTCTTCGACTCGGTTCGAGTCGGACGGGGATTCCTGCGAAAGCTTTTGGCAGGAAGTTCCTGCACTGGGAACTTAGGTGGGGCCCGAGGTGATGTTTTGAGAAATCCACTCCATTCATCCATTTTGTGAGCTCATTTTAGGATATAAAGCAAAAAATGAGCCGTATCCAATACTAAGATGGGCCAAAAATGTTGGTATTGAACGTCAACAGTTGAAACATTCATGTGGCCACAGAAGCTTTGAATCATGATAATATTTGTGTTTTCATTTCATCCCAATATGAATGACGTTATAAACGGTATAGATGTCATATAAACATCACTATCGACGTTTCAACTGTAGGAATTTCCTTGCACACATTTTCCTTTAGTGTGGCCCACTTGAGTCTTGGATCTTGCTCAATTGTAGTTTCAAGTCCTAAAATGATTCACAAAAAGGATGGACGGGATGGATTTTCCACAAGCATCGTGGTACGCCTCACCTAAGTTTCCAGCGCAGGAACTTGCACTTCGCAGGAAATCGGCGTCCGAAGATCCCAAGGAGGATGGGCAAGAAAAGGTGGACCCGTAAGGTCAGATTATATCGACGGTTAGAAAATCTTGGCAAGGGCCCACCTCACGACTGGGACACGAGCCATCTGTTGGAACTCGGATTCAGTGATGTGGGCCCACCGTGATGCGTGTGTTTTGTCCATACCTACGTCCAGCCATTTTTCGAATTCATTTCAGTGCACGAGGCAGGTCTACATATGAAGTGAACAACACCACAAGAAAGAGTGTTGATTGAACACCTATTATTAAAATTGTACTATGCTTTTTATAATATTTATTTGTCATCCAACCTCTTAATTAGGTCATACAGACGTGAATCAAGGAAAAACATAAAAATCAACCTGATCATTGACTTTTGCTAAATTTTTAAATGGTGGGTGCTCAATGAACATTGTTTCCTACGACATGATCTGATCTGCATGAAATTTAAATCTACTCATTTTTGGTTTAATAATCTAAAATGAGCTGACTCATTTTTGGTTTAATAATCTAAAATGAGCTGACATGTATAAAAATACATATCATTGTGGGCCTACAGCACTCATCATTAGGTAGTTATGGAGCCCACTGTCATTCATGCATTTTATCCCCTCTGTCCATTTATTTTATTAGATAATTTCAATCATCGTGCCAAAAAAAAAAAAAAAAAAATGAAACATATTCAAAGCTTAAGTGTACCATGCCATAGGAAACAGCATGAATTGAACCGCTGTCATTGAAAATTAATTGTGCCACGGAAGTTTTAGATCAAGCTGATATTTGTGTTTTCCTTCCATACATGTCTTTGTAATCTCATAGATAGATTGATGACAAATAAACATCACTGTTTCAGTGGAAATCAATACTCCCACTATTTCCTGTGATATGGTCCACTTGAGCTTCAGATATACTTAAATTGTTGGCTCAACCCCTAAAATAATCTGAAAAAATGGATGAACGGCTTGTATAAACAACATGCATTCATGGTGGGCACAACAAAGTTAGTAAGATAAGAGCGTACTGGGTCAGTCAGTTCGCAATCCTCAAGTGAATCACCCCCCTACAGATCGACACACAGGACAATATGAGGTGTGGACCCCCACCCCCACCAACCGTGTTGCAAAGATCCAAACCGTTGTATGCAGGGTCCCACCATGGATAAGGGACGCTCAGAAAAGACCCCTAAGATTGGAACCCTAAACATGGACGCGATGTACTGTAACAAGCTCTAGAACGGACGCCTAAGCTAATTGCAGTCCTCGAGTGAATCACCTCACACGTGCAAATGAGCAACATGTGTGTAAGATCGAACGGCTCAGCAGGCAGTCCTCACTTTCTAGACTATTGCATCTGAATGGGAGGCGTATTGGATGCTGACACTGCCAGAAGCCAGTCCCACCATGATGTTTGTGTTTTATCCAGGCCGTCCATGGCCCCACAAATGTTTCAACGGTGGGCATTCAATCCCCACTGTTTCATGTCACATGGCCCACTTAAGCTCTGGATGTCTCATTTTTACACGGCTGGATTTCCCACAAACATCATGGTGTGGCCCACCCAGCTTTAGACAGCAGGAGGGGAAGCTTGCCAATCGTGTGGAACGTACCACGCGTGTATCTAATCAGTCTCATCACCACATTCCTCTAAAATAAAGATGATACTTAGGTAGCTCACGTGGCATTCGTGAACTCAAGTTAAACCAAATCAGGGAACACCGTACATAATTCAGTCCCAAGATCACATTGGTGGAACAATCCTAGCCTCTGATTTGTCGACACTTGCTCATAGATGCAGGACCGTTGGATATTTTTCACTCTTAACTGCCCATTACGTGTCCACCAATCTGATAACCAGATCATGAGAATGTGAAATTTTGGGCTCATGATATGTAAGCTGTGAACCAAAATTCAGATCATGAAAATGTGAAAATTTGGGCTCATAATAAGTAAGCTATGTAAAATTTACGAGCATGCATATCACCCTCACGCCCTGCCAGAGTACCAAAGTTTTTAAATGCAGAGAACTCGAGCTCATTGCAGGCTCGATTGGTGAAAACTTCAGGTCCCCACCTATGTTCCGTTGAAGACCCGTGCCTGGGCCTGGCCCATCCATTTATAGTGGAAGCAGATTGCATGCTGATGTGGGGCCCACTATGATATGTGCCATATCCACGCCATCCATCCGTTTTACCAGCTCATTTTAGAGTATGAGCCCAGAATTGAAGCACATCCATTGCTCAGGTGGACCACACCACAGGAAACAGTTGGATGACAAATAAACATCACTGCCAGCCCTAGGAAGGTTTCAACGGTGGACATCATTATCCCCACTGTTTCCTGCGGTGTGGTCCACTTGAGCTTTGGATATGTTTCAATTTTGGGCTCTAGCCCTAAAATGATATGGAAATATGGCCGGCATGGATAGGTAAATATCCTTCCAAAATTACCCAAGCTGTTTACATATTTATATTGACGGAAGGTAGATGGGCGGATATCCCAAACATTTCAACCCTCTGATTATTGAAAAGTTCAAGGATGCCGTCTCTTTTCCAGTACAAAAGAGTAAAACAATCAAATGCTTAAGATATTCCTACACGAGAGTTTTATGTTTTCAAGAAAGAAAAGGCAACTATTATCTCAGAGCTTTTGTTTTCGGGATACCCCCATCCAAGGTGAGGCCCATTCTATAAATGGTTCGGATCGTCTCAAGATGAGTCCAAACCCAAAGGTAAATGCGCCAGATGTATTATAAATTTATAATCTATAGCGAAGCTCAGATTCAAATGCCAAAGTAACAACTAGGACTCGTCTGAGCCAATCATACTCAAAGACCTAGACCCAGACCCCAGCCAGAGAGACTGTAATAGTCTAGAACACCTGTTTTACAAAAGGCATAAAACACTCAAGCTCTTTGGGGCCCACCATGTGGTATATGAAAAAATCAACTGTCCATCAGGTTGGGCCAAACATCATCCAGATCCATATCTCAGGTGGACCACACCACAAGGAACAAGCAGCGATGGAACACCAAACATAGGTTTGTGAGGGGTCACCATTATGTGTATCCCTCATCAAACCCGTTCATCAGGTGCGACCCAAAAGATGAAGGTAATATACAAAACTCAGCCTGATCGAACACTCAGGCAGGCCACAATGTTCAAACTTAAAAGAGGGTTTAGAGGTAATTTTATATTGTTTTCATTGTTGTGGACCACCTGAGTTTTTTTCTTGATCACTGGTATATACATTGAAAATAAGGGTTATCACCTGATGGATGGAGTGGATTTTACATAAACAACATGATAGGCCCAAAGAGCCTCGGTGTCTCACCTGTTGCTAGTATGGAGAGAAATTCCGGTCCTAGCCAGACCAGGCTGACCAAACCAATTTCCAAGTCTAAGAGGCAAGTTTTCAGCAAATAACTGGCACAGCAACTATGAAAACTAACATAAGGGATGGCCCACTTACCCACAGCAATCGATTTCAAGCTAGAGAGAAAGAAAGAGAGCTCTAATATTACAAGTTTCCAACCAACCAGTGTAATATGGAACTGCTAGCATGTGATGATTATCCAATGAATCTTTAGAACATACCTAAAACAACAGTTGCAGAACTTCATAAGAAAAGAAGAAAAAGAAGACTGCTACACCAGTTCGGAAAGCACACCTAACTGCAAGAGTATATATAAAGATCATCCACCCATGAAGCGCACCAAAATAAAGCCGTGTTTGCTATATCCCCATTGCTGAGACTGCCAAGCTAGAACGCTCCAAAACCACAAAGATTTGTTAGCACAGCAACAAAGAGTAAGGAATTTTACCGGAAGAGGAAGACTGGATTGAAGAAAGGATGGAAATGGATCACGCTTCCTCTTTCTACGTATGTTATGCTTTTGAAAACTGTCTGCCGATGATTCTCATGGGATGGGTCATTCGTCCCTCCCACTGAAACTTCAGTAACACCTCTAGTCAATCTTAACAGATGAGAAAAGGTAATGCACGAAATAGAAGGACATTAGGAAGCCGATAGTGCCGGTGGATAGCATGATGGCAAAGGCCATGACCAATGAATAGCCAAGATAGAGTATGGCCGACACAGGCCCACTCAAGCTCCTGAGGTCGAACACCAGGTAGTTGATTGAATATAGGAACACGTACAGGGCAACAGAGCCAGACGCGAAGAATGCCTTCCACCACCACCGCCAATCCTCCACACAGAGGTGCATGTAGGTTAGGACCACGGACACTTCAGCACAGACAACGACGAGCAAGAGAAGGACGATGAGCAAGAAGCCAAAAACATAGTAGAACCTCCCGAGCCAGATGCTGGACAGGATGAAGAAGAGTTCGATGAAGAGGGTTCCAAAGGGGAGGGTGCCCGCACCGAGAACAAGGAGCCAGGATGGGTATTTCCTTGCAGGGATTTCTCTAGGGATCTGGTTTGTCCGAACTGGGAACTGTATGGGCTCGGCCCGTGCACCTAAGAAGCCTCCCAAGAGCGTAAGTGGCACAGATATGCAGAACCAGAGCAACAGGAGTATAAAATAGACAGAGAGAGGGATCGCTCCAGTGCTTTTGCTTCCCCAGAGTATGAAGTTCAACACCGTGAGAATGACGAAAACTATGCCAGGGAAGAAGCACGCAACTGACCAGGATACCGATCGCCACCCTTCTGAGCTGCCCTTGATAGTGCTCCAAAGCCGGACTCCGACATACCCCGCCAAGATCCCAAGGAAAAGATAAAGAATAATCATCCCCGTCAAGAGCATTCCACGAGAAGCCGGGGACATGAACCCAAAAGCTGCGAACACGATCGTCACAACCGCCATCCCTGCAATCTGGACCCCATCTCCAACCATCACACAGAGCAGTTTCGAGAACTCCGGCTCCCTAAACACATCACCCACGACAAGCTTCCATCCCGAGAGCTCCTCATTCATCTGCGCTTGCGCTTCTTTGTCCAATTCCTCATATCTTGCTAGATCCCTTCTTACCGTTCTTAAGAATATCACAAACACGATCCCGGCCAGAAAGAATATCACCATCAGCGAGTTTAGGATTGAGAACCAGTGGACGCGGGCACCTTCCATTTTCAAGTATGCGTCCCATCGTGAGGGCCACCGAATATCACTTTTCACGAATTCAACTTCATAGGTAAATGTAATTCTCGCTCGCTCCTGGATCATCTGTGACTTATCAAGTTCCATTGGGCAACTCACAGAATCAATGCTATCATACATTTTATGCTTCGACATGGCATCTGGGTCCCGCTTAACACTACAAGGAACGACCTCAAAACCAACTATCTCAAACCCAGACACCTTCTTATCCGTATCTGTAATTACACCCATTCCCTCTTCCCCTGTGCCGATTATCTCCACACCACTGCCTTCGTACTCATGAACAAAAACCTTAAATTTCAGATGATTGATTATATAAACGTCATTGCCTCCGGTTGGCGTGAATCCAATGGGAAACCCTGTCCATTGGATGTTAATACCATTCTGCTTGGCAAACCGCATCACAGGTAAATTGTCCAAGATCATGTTCACCTGATACATATCCCGGGCTCTCTGTTTGAAGAGATTCGCCTCGTTTTCAGTCAACGAATTTATAGTGCACAGGTAAACAGCCTCGCTGATGTTCATGCGGAAACGATAAGGGGAGTTATCGATCTGATCACCCATCAGGAGTTCTCCCAAGTTCTCTGCACTTTTCTTAATCCCACCTTCTGGGGGGCAGTATGGAAGACTGTAGTAGCTGAAGGGAAGCTCAGTCTCAATCGATGTCAGGGAATTCACTTTCGCATATATCATTTCACCTTGGGAATATGTGTGCATGTAACTCCCAGGAAGATAAAACCCATTGCACAAGCATGCAAAGAAAATCACATAGCATACAACAGACCAGATCAATGGCATGATCTTTGAGATCGACGATGCCGCCATCGGAACAAGTTCCTGAAACAAGTTCCAATGGTGTTTCAATCGATCTAAAAGATTCCTGGGCAAATCGCCTAATGTTGGTTATGGATCTTTATGAGACAAAGATCCTACGCCCGAATCTGAAAATCAACCTTCAATTCAGAAATGCGTAGGCACAACACGTCAACCAGTGCTTCAGAACTTGGCAGATTCCTCCTCCAAACGGTAACTTCCTGTTGAATTTCAATGAAAGAGTTCCGAGTGATAGTAAATTACCAGAATGCTCTAAATAAAAAACAAGAATCATTATCAGGTTCTTGAAAATACACAGATCTTCCCATTTATAAAGATTCCAAACTTTCACAAGAGGTTATCTATCTGATGCATGTTCAGGCAAGAGCTTTATACATGGCATGGTGGCATGGTGATCAGCACTGTTCATCTATTGGACCCTAGTTGGGCCCTCTGGTGGATGGGCCACCATCCAAAAATCACATCGATTTCGATCTCGGCACTCTGATCTATGGACCTTTTGCCGTTCAACAAAGGGTAGTTAAACTATCCTGTTTTACAGTCCATTTCAGGTCACTGATTAGAGGTCAATATCATCCGATAGATCACAGATTTCATGCTGTGCTTCATTCATGGTGGGGCCCAGCTAGATGTACGGTCTGAGTCACCAGATCAACTACCACGAGTCCCTGACAGTAGACGCATGTAACAAGAAGCATGTGCCTGGCGCGCAGGTTAGATCTATCTGGCCTTTGCAGTATGGAATCGAATCGGAACGAATCCAAATGACAGATCTATTAACACAATCGCCATCACGATACAAGAAATCGATTACTCAGCCGATTCAAATAAAAAATAAATAAATAATTCAAGAACCAGTTTTCAAACCCTAAATCGAGCCGTGAAAGATACCATTCAAAGTCAAACAACAGATCTGAAGCAAAAACTGCCAGAATCAGACAATGAAACGATTTTCGGAATCAGAAATGCAGAAGATCTCAAAAGGCCAGAAAAAATGCATGGACTTCAAGGAAAAACCATGGAATCGAACAGCAAAGATCGATTTGAGGTAGATCTAGAGATCGGAGGCTTACCAACTGCCAGGAATTAGTCCAAATCCACTTGAGAAATGCTCGAATAGAGATAGAAAGGGATCTCTGCAACTCGGAGATTAGGGCTCTTGCACGACAGAGAGGGGTTGGATATAACGAGGAGAGGAATCAGTTAGAAGCAAACCCGAGTTGACACTTGGGGTTTACGGTGATGGACGGGAATTGACTGTCCACCACGCGGAAGTTCCTGTAGACGGCAGCTATGTGGGGCCCACCTGGATTTCCATGTGACTCCCTCTCCGTCCATCAGTTTCTCCATCCAATGTTAGTTTCTAATTTAAAAAATAAGGAAATTTCATCACTCCACTGGGCAACACCACAAGAATAAGTGGGTATTGAACATCCACCGTTGAATCTCCCTTGGGCCCACATAAGTGTTTGATCAGATTATCATTTTATTTTTTTCCCTTCATCTTGATGGAATAACGTTATGAACGGGTTGGATTGGATACAAACATCACGGTGGGCCCTGAAAATGTTTCAACGGTGGACGTTAACTTCCGTATTGTTTACCGTTGTGTGTTCTCCTTGAGTTTTATATCTGCCTCAATTCAAGGTTTTCGTATTAAAGTAAGCTTGCTAAGCTGATGTACGGAGTTGATTTTGCAAAGACATCTATGTGGGCCCCACAGAGCCCCTGGAGTGGGGTGCACATATAGCGTTAAGGTAATATAGTAAGACTTTTATATTCTGGCTTAGTGTGATGGATGGTACGCAGGCACTTAAATTTTACTTAGGATTTGCAAACGTGAAATATAATTAATTAAAATCAAACTGTTGAAATTGTGGACCCTAGCTTAGATATATCATTGACCAAAAAATACGTTTATTTAATTATTTGACTATCCAATCGATGGATTTTTATTGGACGGTTACAATGACAATATCCAGCGGTTTTATTGCAACGTACAAGTGTCCTCGAATCAGAGATTAGTAATGTTTGAAAATTCTGATTTCCGTATTTGAACTTATAAACAGAAAATTACACAATTTAATCGATTTTATTTGAGCTAGTATTTGTGTCTTCTACGATTTGTAAGTGCTTGTGTATCAAGTGTCATGCACAGCCAGAGCATCAAATAATTCCCTCACGGTAGTACGGGGATGTTTCTCATGCGTACGCACGCCTGTATGGCCGTCCCATTATACACGCGAACACTCGTGCCAATATCATACGTGTGAGAGATCTGAACCTCCCATCAGGTGGGGCTTATTTTCTATATGTTTAAAGCTAAAATTACGCTGTTTTTTCTAGTCAGGTAGGCCACATTGTAAAATACAATTGGACGGTTAGAAAATTTTCACTTTAACAATGGGTGATCATTTCGACCAACGAGATCAGTCCTTATGCACAGGTGGGCCCCACATCCGGTGCTCACGTGGATCCCACTCTGGATTGGGGACCTAACAAAGTTTCCTACAGTGGAAGAACGTGATCATCCACGGTCGACGGCACTGTATTTGACGGTCGTGATTCACACAATCCCTCGCAGCGTGTTTTGTGGTCGCGTGGAAGACGGGAAGGTGGGGTCGAGGGTGCGTGGAAACTCCGCGGAATCAATTCCGTGCGGCGAGCGCTGGATGCGTGGGCGTACTGTCGAGAGGCGGGATCTCTACACAAAGTCATCGTGGAGTCAGTTACCGCACAGGTGCTGCTTGTGGGGCACCATTTCAGGAGAGGAGCGGATTAGGTACCGCCCGGGCCTAACCGACTATGGTGCGGCCCTTACCGTGGGGCCCATCTTGATGTATGTATTCTATATCCACGCCGTCCATCCGGTTTTAGGACGCTTTTCTGGAGATGAGCCCAAAAACGAAGAAGATCTAAATTCCAGGTGGACCGTACTATAGGAAACAGTGGTTATTGCATGCACAGCCATTAAAAACCTCGTAAGGCTCATGTAACGTTTCCTTGATGTTATTTGCCATCCAACCAATTGAGAATCGGATCTTCTTTATTTTTGGGCCATGCTGTAAGAAGATCTGGAAAAATAAATGGACGATGTAGATGTAGATGTCGATATACAGTACAGTTATCAAGGTGGGGCCCTGGCCTCACCCAATATGGTGTGGCGCTTATTGTGACCTGTGAGGCGTCTTGATGTATTTATCTTATATCCCTGCTGCGGGCTGTTTTTCCATATCATTTGAAGGCATGAGCTTGGAAATGAAGTAAATCCAATTCTCAAGTGGACCATGTTATAGGAAACCGAGTTTTGTATTAAGTTGATATTTGTCTAGGTTTAAGTGAACTTATCAAATAAAAATTATAGTGGGCACTAGGAAGTATGTAATGGTATAGCATTCAATCACCATTGTTTTCTATGGTATGGTCCACCTGAATTTTGAATCTTCTTTATTTGTACCCTGGTGCTTAAAATGATCTGCAAAATAGATAGGTTGTGTGGATATACAATATATACGTCAGAATAGGTGATCAATCCCCACCATTTCTTGTGATGTGGTCTACTTGAGCCTGGAATTTGCCTCAATTTGAAGCTCATGCCCTAAAATGATCCTTTGAAATGAATGGATGGCATGGATTAAAATAACAATGGGTCCCACAAGCCCTGCCTGAACCAAGTCTATCCACTCAGGACAAGAGGCAACTTGAAGGGACAATCTGGTTCCTTGTACGGGGCTTTGTGGGGCCCATTTTGACATATCATTTTAAGGAATTATCCCAAAAATGTGACAGATCTGAGGCTCAAATGGGTCATAGATGGAGATAGGACGCCCACCATTAAAAACTACTTAGGAGCTAAAGAAGGTTTGATAAGTTGATATTTGTGTTCTCCATTCATCAGAGTTTTTATGACCTTATGAATGGCAAATAAACATCACAATGGGCCCTAGGAAGATTTCAATGGTGACCATCATTATCACCACAACTTCCTCTCTGGTTACGGTCCACTTAAACCAAATTTGCCTCTTTTGGGCCCATCCCCTAAAATTGTCTTTCAAAATCGATGGACATACATGGATAAAACACATATATCAGGGTGGGCCCCATGAAGCCCCTGTCATGACCAAGTCTATCCTGGTAGGGGTAGGACCCAATCCCCACCCCATTATAAGCAAGAAGCCAACAAATTAAAACATATTCAATTGTTATTGGGAACTATATGATTTTAAAGATTTTTAGATGATTATCCATTATTTTCTATGGCATAGCTGGAGGTGGGCACAGGAGGACTCGATCCAGCTAACTTGACTCATCTGACTCGTTCATATTAGACTCAACCTGAACTAACCGAGTAGGCTTCACCCAATCTGAACTCAAACCGAGTCGAGTTCGAGTTACCCAGTAACTCGACTCGAAACTCCATCCGGTTAGACCCGACTCGATCTGAAACCCGACTCTCTAACCCTACCCGCCGCACCCTACCCCGAGCCGATCCCAAAATCTCTCTCCCTCCCTCATCCTCCTCACCTTCTAAACCCGGCAACCACCCACCACCATCACCCTCCTTATCCTCCTCCTCTCTCCTCTCCACTCTCTCGGTCTCTCCTTCCCTCATCTCTCAATCCGACTCGGTGTTAACTCGACCCGACTCGGTACTTCTGACCGAATCGGACTTGGTCCAGATTAGTCCAAGCCAAACCGAACTCGGATCGAGTCAGGCATGCTGGACTCAGTATCGAGTCATATTGAGTTCAGGTCAAGCATATTTCAAAACTAGATCAAGTCGAGTCAGCCTTAACTCGGTCTGACTCGACTCGATGCCCAGCTCTAGGCATAGCCCATCTAATGATTTCATAGGCTTGAGTTTTGGGTCGTCATCTCATCACGATGATGCTCACTATAAATAAATTTAAAAAATTATTGATTTGACTATACGAAAACTTCCAAGTTCATGTTGTGGGCCACACGATGATTTGAGCATCAGCTTTCTTAGTGGGGCAATCGTGCTAGTCAGGTTCAGTGCTACACACACCAACGGACCCCCATGTGCACAGTTCTTTTCCTTCCTTCTAGTTTGTCAGCATGGTAGAAATGGAAGTTTAGCAATCTAAGCAGCTGATCCTGGTTGCCTTGTTTTAAGGTTTGTTTTGAAAAATCAACGTTTAGTTGCTCCCTGACATATTTTATGCATTGAATTTATATTACACACTGGCTTAATTAAGATACATGGAATGTGTTTATATTTATAGGTTTGTTATCCTTTAAGTACTCTAGCATTGGATATAATAGACCGTGGCTAGAAAGAGTTGTGATCCATGGATCTTAGTGCCATGTCCATGACCCACATTGTTCATATTAGTCATATTTGTCTAAGCAAACTGACTTGTTGCGAGAATGAAAATATTTAAATTAGATAAATAAATAAAAGCACTCAATTATAACAATTCAACCCCTTGATAAATTGACTCTTTTGCTCCTGATATAATCAGGCAGCATAACATCTATCTAAACAATGAGTTAGAAATTCAATATGGGAGTTTTTTTAATTATTACACATTGTTTCTCTTTCTCATTCAGAATGAGTCATGCCAAATGAACAATTTGTGTCATTAAAGATGTGGAAGGGTGTAAGATGTGAAAGATCGAGGAACAATCCTATCAACAATGACTTCAAAGAACACGATACGAATTAAGTTTACTGCGACAATCCTATAAGAACTCTATAAAGGTGGGTTGTGTTGATCAAGGGTTTGGATTATCCTAAAGGGTTGGATAATGTGATCGGGTGTACCGGTGGGCCCCACTAAGTGTGATACATTCATAAATTCGTATAGGGGTGGGATGCTAGAACTATAACACATAGTATTACAGTGCAACTGGGATTGCAATTCGTGTGGAGCCTTTAAGGAATAAGTTTTGATGGGTTTCAAACTCCTTTGCCCTCACATGTATAAAACAGTGTTGGGTGCCCAATCCAACACCATTAACAAAAGCTTCAGCCCCATCTCGTATTCTCTAAAGGGTGTAAAGGAAAGGAATACCTCCGCATCATAATCTACAACAATGGCTTCACAACAAGGTAAGTCATCTCCTTCTTCATATCTCAATATCCAATGCACAGCAAGGTCATTTTGGCAATTCTACAAATCAGATCTCATAAATCCTGCATTCCACAATATTAAATTAACATGTACGTCTAACATCCAATCTAACTAATAAGTTGGCTTCGTTAAGGATTACCTAGTGCAAAAAAAAAAGCCACATCTACTCATTAGGTGGATCACACTTGCATTTTGTCATTTATTAGTAGTTGAAAAAATATTTCTACGATGTGCCCACATGATGAGTGGATCAAGCTAGTTTTTTGCACAAGGCGGTCCTCATGATGGGTCCATGTATTGGACTCATTGGACGTGGCATGCACATAAAAGGTTGGAAGTTATTCATTGGTTGGATGACAACTTGTGATCCAACCTATTGAACTTAAGAACTACCAAAAAAATTTGGTACAACATTTTGTTAATAGATGTAACACCCCGTATCTTTGATACTCGGGTATTACCCATAACGACCCCAGTTATAAGAATTTAAGACAATTAGGCAAAATAACTTAAATTTCACATCACAGATTGGGGCTTCCGTACAATGACAAAGCTAACCACCACAATCCAAATGAGCCACGTCGAATCCAACGTCAGCCCAGGAGGTAAAACTCAGAAAATCCTTAGATTAAAGCAAGTCACAATGACCCCGTGCATCCACTAGCCACCTTAGAAAAACAAACTAAGGTCAACTGGGCACTCGGAACTCCTCAAATGTTTGTTCCACCGTCGAAACAAAGCCTCGTGCCCATCTGACTAGTGGAACACGTTATATGGACCAGATGCGGCTTTGAATGGCATGATATGGGCCACCTAGGCCTTAGACCCACTCCAAACTAGGCCTGGGCCCTTGTACCGGGACCCCTAAACGAATGATCGATGTAGATTTATCGCAAACACCACGTTAGACCCTACACAGGGTGCACATGCACCATAGGCTATTGCGCACGAAGTGCACTGGACCAAGGGTGACCGACCCATTTGCAAATATGAAAGAAATCACCTCCCGCCATTTTCAGGATTCGAAACTGATGGCTTTCAAGCCCCTAAGTGAGCCACCCCGACCGTTTTCCAGGCAATCCGGACAGTCCATTTTGTCGGTGGAGCCCACCCCAACAAAACCGTATAAGGTGGTGGCCCTTCGAAAACAAACGAAGGGAAAAAATAATTGACCGTCCGTTTTATCATGGATAAACGGGATCTGATCGGACCACTGGCGTAATGGGTGTGAGCAGCATCGGTTTACCCAGAGGGTTGCCGACGTACAGACGCTAGCCTAGGAGAGCTCTCTCTCAAGCCAAAAATAGCCAAACCGGGAGGAATTACAAGCCACATTTGTCTGTTTTGAGAAAAATAGAGGCAACCACCAATGGCCACTGCCTAAGGATTTGCAGAGTCTATCCCAGCCGCTCGACCTCTCCTCTCCCTACCTATAAATGGGGAGTCCAGCTCTCACGGACTCCACACAGGAAGAGAGGTGAAAAAGGGAGAGAAAACGGAAGGAGAAAACAGGGGGTAGGAGTGGCGTCTTTGGTGAGTTTGGAGCGCACTGCCCTAACTCAATCCATGAAAAACGGACCGAGTCGAGTCAATGTGAGCCACAACGACACCACTTAAGTGAGGAAGAGAAAGGAAAGAGAGAGAAAAGAGATGAAGGAGTAGGAATGGTGGGTGCGTACACGCCAGCCCAAGTTCGAGTCGGACCCAACTGTGGAAGGTAGAACTTTTCCCCTCCATTTTTGTTAAAAAGAAACTCTAGAAAACCCACATTAAGCTCCATCACACCTCACCGTGGCTGAAAAACACCCAGCAGCAGGGACTGTGAATATGGCTGATGTCAGGCTCTGTTTTGAAGATGAATATAGCCTGTGTTCAGACACCATTTTAAGACCGAACAGGCCTGAGTGCAGGCCTTGTTTGGAGCCAAACAATGGCGTAGGAATGGCCTTAAGCTGGGGGCTGAAACTCGGTCCTGAGGCAGCCTACAAACGAACTCTGTTGAGCTGCTGCACGCCCCAAAAAATCAGACCGGAAACCAAGGAGAAAACGCCCCTATTCAGGCCATTTTCTTGGCTGGAAGAACTGGCAGCCACCATGTCACCGTTAAGCGCTGATGTGGGTCGAAAAACAACTGGAAAAGAGCCATGTTTGAGCTGAAAAAAGGGGCCGGGAATGGCCTCCAAAATATCTTGTAACAGAAGCTGTTTCAAGTCAGTTGCAGGAGGCACCAAGCACGTTGCAAATGCAGGTGGGCTGCATGTGGGCTTCACCAAAACGCAGGTGGGCCGCACCGTGCAACAGCCCAGGTGCTCCACCTGGCTCCCTCTTACAAACTAGATGGACCGCCCATCATATAAATCATAATGGGCCACACCCTGCTATCATGGGCTCTGAAAAACACAGGTGGGCCTCACTCAAACATCAAGTGGGTTGCACGTGATGGGCCATCCCAAACGGACAACAAGACTCTCTAGATTCAATACATATATAAAACAGTTCTATTATAATAATAATATACATATTACATGCGTAGTGGGCCCCATGTGGGACCCACGTTGATATTATATATATATATATATATATATATATATGTATATATATGAGGTGGCCCCAGGTGACACTTATGTTGGAATCCAGACCGTCCGAGGACTAGACATAGCCCACCTTAATGCATTTATTTTATCCATTCCATCTGCCTGATTTGCCATGGGGTCGGACCCACCCTGCACGTTGTACATGTGTGGGGTGTAGGGCCTACCATGATGAGTGTATTATGCCCTCACCATCCCGAGGATTGGGCAGTAGGAGGCAGCTTGGCTGGAGTGCCTCACTCCAATTGTATGGTGCTGTAATTGACAACAAGTGATGTGGGACCATCTTGACGTATGTGACTTATCCAACCATCTATCCAGTTGGCAAGCTCGTCCAAATGACAGTGGGCTATGTCTGGCGCTGGAATTTACCACAGACCGTCCATCAGTGGACGTCCAGCGTTGGGTCTGAACACCCAGATCAATAGCCCCACTGGAGGCTGGGTGGAGATACCTCGTTTCAACGCTGGAGGTCTTGGTATCGATCCCTAGTGGGGGTGGCTAACAAAGAAACGGATTAACTACTCCTCAGTGCTTTGTGGGCCCCACCCTGATGCATGTGTTTCATCCAAACCATCCATCCATTGGGTGAACTTGTCCTAAGGGTTGAGGAGAAAGATAAAGACGGACCCTTGTCAGATAGACCACACTGCCATGAGCAGTGGTGGGTTAAACATCCACTATTGAAATCCCTTGGGACACCAAGCTCTGGATAATACAGGACCTGGTGGTCGTTCGAGCAGACTGGATAAAAGAAGACCCCACGGTGGGCCCCGTGGAATTCCAACAGTGGAAATCATGGCCACCCTTACCGTTGACATGGCCCAGATAACCTTTTCAACCAGAAATTAATCCCTTATGATAACATTCTAACAATGATCCCTTAAGAATAGCTAAGGGTGTAGGTGGGTGCATCCCATTCATATGGCCCACCTGATACATATGAGATCCATATGGGGGGACCTGTCCAACCCCTGGTAAGGATGAGCTTGAGTCCTAAAGTACTTGGTGGGCCTAGCACAAGCCCAAAGGGGGGGGGAGGGGGTACCCCTTTAAACTTTTTGTTAGATGTACAAAGCTATAGAAATATCTGACGAAGATAAACTATAATTTTAGGAGGTTTTTCGAGTGACCCCGGGCCGCAAGAAGACTCGGGCCGAGTTCGAGAACACTACCATACAGGTGATGACTTTTCCCTTGGGCTTTCCATTTCTAAATTAGCTAAACCTAGTTTGCACTATACTACCACTATCGTGATACATGCTTTCACCATATGATAAGCTCACATACTAGTTAATCCTTGAACAATAACTACTATTCACATGACTTAGTAGCATATCATCAGTAGTTATTAACTCATGATGCTTCCTTATGTGTTTTATTTGAAGTCATATGTTGTCACATGTTAACATGATTGCCTCTGTATATAACCTTTTGATACTACACATGGAGGGTTCCATGCAAGCCACACTTGGGATGTAATTAGACAAAATGTGTGGAAAAATAGGACCCTTGAACTGGTGTCATTTTGACCAAGGTATCCTATTAAAATATCCCAAGGTGGAGGACCTCGTGAGCCGAGGATGGTGGTAATGGGACATTATGCTCGAGCAGTCGGCCTACGCTGGGTGACGAGCCCCCCGTAGTGACCATTGAGTTACTTAAATTGACTGATTGTAACTGGATTAATAACGATTGGCTAATCATGCATTCATGGCATATTGGCGATAACAGATGACTATTCTGGATGCTGTAGCATGTGCCCTGGAGTTGTCGGGGTATCGTTTCGCTAGCTCCCAGACCATCGACTATCGACCCTATCGACCCCTGCTCCGACCGGATGATCATTCCCAGGTTAATGATTGCATGGGTGACGAGCCTAAGTCCAACTGGATGTGTATCCCCAGGTCGATGTGCATTCATGCATCCATGCATCTAATAAGACTGCATATTGTCTGTTTTGGATTACTGCTTGTTTTTCTTTTAACTATGTTTGCTAATGCGGCAATATGTAATCTTGAGGGGAATTTACGCTGAGCTGGCCACTCATCTATCAACTATCCAACCGTACAGAATATGTAGGGACGGATGTAGAGGATGACGACGTTGGCCTTGATGGCGCGACCGCGGAGCCCGAGGGAGAATACTATGATGACGAGCCGCAACAAGAAGCAACGACATATTTCGGACTTAATCAGTAGTTTAATATTTTAATTTCAGTGGTTTAGTATTTTTTTTTCTGGACTTATGGAATTTTTGTAACTAAGACCCCCAGCTGGGCGGGTCAAATATTTGGGCTCTCATGATTATACATGATTCTTTTGTTATCGCACTCGGAGTTTACAATTCCGCTGATTATTTGATTTATAAACTCCCGAATTTCTGAAACGAGTCTTGTACTCGGGTTTTAGAAATCGGGGCGTTACAATAGAGATCTCAGGTAGTAGTCATAAACAACCGTATGTATCTATGACTTGTCAACCTTCTTTTAAGAATGAAATAAAATAATTTCAAACTAGTCATGACGAATAGCGGTTAGACCATGGATCTAGTGTATTTGGTAGAGAGGCGAAACTACTTGTTATGCTTCATGGTTTTGGAGCACACGAGGATCACACTTATTTGTGCACATACATGATATGTGTTTACAATCATTTTTGGTGTTGACTTGGACCAATTAAAGGTTGCCATGTGTTGACACCACGAGATTGCAACTGGTGCAAAACATACTCACCCAAGAGTATCGTCATTCACGTTTCCTTCGGCGATACGCGTTCTGTTATAAATGTGAAGCAACAAACTCTTATGCCTACCTTTTGGAGAACAATTCAACATAGACCATGTGACCACGATTATCGTGCCCATTAACGAGGCAACATGCCCACCACGTCTATAAGAAATCCGTTGAGAGAACAAATCTTATCACAAATCCAGCTGTGATCTTTTTGGCGAGGTTGTCTCTCACAATCCTTCCAAAATGGGAGATCTAGCACTCAAAAAGATTACGAAGATCTAAAGATTGAACTGATGTCCAAGCAAACCAAGCCCAGTTTATGAGAAACAAACACATCAACATGGTTGGGTTCGAAGACATGCCCAATTGGAATGAAGAGAATGTGAGGGGAGCCGAAGAAGGATATGATCCATCTGATAACGAATTAGTATCGAGCATATCCAAGCCGCTCATCAAGTAGATATGAAGGGATGGAGATTTCCCTAGCCCCATTAAAGTCAAACGAACATAATATCTTTATTTGCAATATTCGGTTCGTCTCTGGTGGCAGATCGATATTAGATGTCATGTCTCACTCATGTGGTTAAGAATAAAGTGGTCTACACTAGGCCACTTAGATGAATGGTCATGATATATTTAAGGACCAGATGCTCCCTTAACTAATTGATATCCTATAGGAGAGCATTAATGTATAGGAGTGAAAAATTGAGATCCGACAGCGTCAGATTTTTAGAGACCTTCTTAGTCAAGAGGTTACAGATATGTCGATGAGATTTTTTTAAATCTAAAAAGTCAGTGAAGTAAGCTCGAAGGATCCATAAGCAATAAGGAAACCCTACCAAAGGTTTCGCCACATCAAAAATCTATAAAAATAAGCAATCGAAAAAGAGCTTGAGGCCCTACGCCAAATACAATATCTTTTATCCATTTTTTTTTAAAGCATAACGTAGCTTAGTTTATAGCTACTGCCTAGCAGCTCCCGCTATAGTAGCTTAGGAGTATAAATGGTTTTTCTGCAACCTTAAGTTGTAAACCGCAATCATATAAGTTTCAATTTAGTTGATCACACGCGCCTAGATCATATTTTTCGATAGGAGTATCAAGTATTTATTAATTTTCTTTTGTTTATTTGTTTATTTGTCTTGCAACTTGTTGATTATAATGAACATTGTTTCAAAATATTAATGAAATCGATAACATTTTATCTTGTTTTATTTGAATTGCATTTTTGTTCATTTAAGAATTGTTTTTAACTTAAAGTGTTGATGAAAAAACAAGTCATTAAGTTTGTAGACTCACGTATATTGTCACAAGGTAAATGGAACTCATTTAGAATGATTAGCCTTATTTCCTTTCATTGATCGCCTGAATAAAGCGGAACATTGGTGGCAGAGAGGACTCTGGATATTTGATCACAGTATCCAATTTGTTCATTTCGGTGAACATCAACAATTCAATTAACCCTTAAGTCAAGCAAACTCTGGCATGCCCCTGTGCATCCTACTCTCACATGTGTACCAAATTTATACCCTTAATCACACGAGTGGTCCAGTTTAATTGAATTAAGTGCAACAATATGTTCTAATGTGCCATATGTGCGATCATCCAAATTAGGGTTGTCAATGGGCCAAGTTAGCTTGTATGTCTTTCAAACCCGGCAAGCCTCGGTTTGGATTTGGGCTAGAGTATTAAGTTTAAGGGCAAGGCTTGTGCTTAAAATTTAAGCTTTTTTTTTTTTTTTTTGGTCCATAAGGTGGGTTTGGATCATGTGCACTTTCACAACATATAAATACACTCTTGGGTTTGGATCACGTGCACTTTCGCAATATATAACCCCCCCCCCCCAGTATCCAATTTGTTCATTTTGGTGAAGGGGACACCAACAATTCAATCAACCTTTAAGTCAAGCAAACTTTGGCATACCCCTGTGCATCCTACTCTCACATGTGTACCAAATTTATACCCTTAATCACACGAGTGGTCCAGTTTAATTGAATTGAGTGCAACAATATGTGCTAATTTGCCATATGTGCGATCATCCAAATTAGGGTTGTCAATGGGCCAAGTTAGCTTGTATGTCTTTCAAACCCGGCAAGCCTCGGTTTGGATTTGGGCTAGAGTATTGAGTTTAAGGGCAAGGCTTGTGCTTAAAATTTAAGCTTGTTTTTTTTTTTTTTTTGTCCATAAGGTGGGTTTGGATCATGTGCACTTTCGCAACATATAAATACACTCTTGGGTTTGGATCACGTGCACTTTCGCAATATATAAATACCCCCCAAATCCTCAAGTCTGAACCAACCCACAGGGCCATGTGGCCACTGCAGCATATTCACCTCTCTCTCTCTCTCTCTCTCTCTCTCTCTCTCTCTCTCTCTCTCTCTCTCTCTCTCCTGTTAAGTATTAAAATTAACTTGGGGGGTTTCGGCCTATGTTGAACAATCAAGGCTCGGCTTGGACATATTTTTGCCCAGCCCTAGCTCAGCCCGTTGACACTCTTAATCCCAAATGTGTACATGTGCCACCATCAATTTCAAATAACTAAGAGTCATGGCATGTGTCGAATGTACACACGTGTATAAATGTGCCACCAACCAAAGGTTATTAATGGGCCTGGTTGGCCCGCCTCTGTTTGTACTTGGGCTATATTATAAGGCCTGATGATTGGGCTTAAGCTTAAAATTGAAGCCCACTAATTAATTAGGTCAGGCTTGGATTATGTACAACAACCCATCAGTCCGGCACAGGCCAGTCAATAGATTTGTAAGGTAAAAAAAAAAAAGAAAAGATAAGACTGGTGATCAGGGCTTAGGTGGGCTCACTATAATGTTAATTAATGTAAAATCCATCCCAACCACCATGTGATTCACCCTGTGTAAGACCGGGTCCCCATCCATGATTTTGGTGGACCACAAAATTGAAAAAGTGCACAAAGTAGAACTCACCCTTCAAATTGTTTCATTCAGTGCGGCCCACTTGAATCATGTAAGGGCTTTATCGTTAGGCCCCATCCCTAAAATTGGGTGTGGCATCTAATGGGTAGAGTGGATATCACTTAATCATCACGACGGACATCTCTCCCAACTGTTTCCTTTAGTGTGTCTTTCACCAGTCATAAATTTGCTTGATATTTTGTCCTTGGGCCTACCTTGTGATTATACATCTAATTGGTGGATTGGATTTCAAATACACATCTAATTTGCTGTAATAATAATAATAATAATAATAAAGGTTGGCATCCCTATACCAACTACAAAAAAAAAAAAAAACAATAAATAAACATGTATATTTCTGCTCGCATATTAATAAAAACCTAAATTTCTTAAGCCCACCCTTGATATTTTATGGGTCCCACAATGACATGTACTTGGAATCTACTCTGACCGTTAGATGTATAGTCCCACGTTAGGCTCGAACTCAAAAAATCAGGTTGACCTATAACTCACGTGGGCCATGACAAAGGAAACAATTGAGAGAGATGTCAACACTTGAATTTTACAATGCTCATTTTGATGATGATATGAAATCCATTCCAATTGTTAGATGTCACACAAAATTTTAAGCATCAGACCCAAAAGTCAAGCCCACGTGTGATTCAGGGATGCCACACCAAGCGAAATGGTTTGGAGGGAGAGTGTTGCCGAATGGAACTGATATTTGGGCTTAGGCCTAAATTGGGGTGACACACCTGGTGGTTAGGGTTAATTCGCATAAACATTATAGTGGGGTCCACCTGAGCCGGTAGTACACTTATTGCTTACTCCCTTCTCCCTCATCTTTTAAGCTCCAATGCAAGGACACCCAGATCCATAGCTCAACTGGCAGACTAAGTGGAGATACCTCTTTTCAACACTTGAGGTCTTGGTTTCGATCCCTAGTGGGGGTGGCTAACATGGAGTGTGTGTACTGACATGAGCTTGTACAAACAAGCTAACTAAAAAAAAAAGAAGCTCCAATGCAAGGCTCTCTCTCTCTCTCTCTCATCTTACAAGCTACTAAAACTTCCTAACTCTCCCCTTCTCTTTCACTCTCCCATCTTCCAGGCTCTGTCTTTTCCTAACTTTCCCATATCATCACATTCAAGTAAACTATTTGATTTTCGATGAGATTTGTCCTGAATTTGATTCCATTCATGCCTTATAGTCGTAGACACCCCATCTAAGCCAACAACTGGATGCTCATAAGTAGGAGGCAAGGATGTTCCTTAAACCCCAACCCAAGTCTAGTATAAGCTATTATCTAAGTCAAACCAAGCCTTGCCCATTACCCAAGCCAAACTGAGCCTTAGCAATTTTTTTGGTCAAACAAAACCTTAGCTAAAAACCCCTAAATTTAGCTAAATCCAAGACAAATCCAAACTAAATGCAAGCCAGATTTGAGAATCTCGAAAGATACAAAGAAAAATTATGCATCCTCCTGAGACTAGTTTGAACCCAAACCAATAAAAAAGATAAGCTACACCAGCTGACCAAAATTGAAGTAAGCTATATAGGAAGAGGCACTACAAGTGCCGGCCTCCTACATGGCATGTTAGAGACAGCTGGAGGTCTCACCTTGGGATGAGAAATTTGTACTTGAATGTCCAAATGCCCTAATTCCTCCCCATTCACATCTATACCACTTCTCTCCATTAATGGGGAAGCGGCAAGTGACACATATTTCATCTCCACCAATCGCAAGCTTTCACATTAGCGTTTGTCCTCCAAAGTCATTGATATTTCCAAAATGTTATCCAAAGGGGCTATAAATACCCCCTCATCTCCTCATTTCATATAACAACAACTATCTTTTCTACTATTAAAGAGAGAGTGAGCGAGAAAAAAAGAGAGGAAGAGCTTAAGCTTGTAAGATCCCATCCGTTTCACCCTCTTTTTAAAACCTCCTTCAGCCCTCTCCAAGTCACTTAGCCTACTCTAACATTCTCCCTGAGCTAGGCTCGCCTGAGTTACAACTTCCAACCGTGGTATGCCCTTACCCATTTACAATGTCCAAGCCTCTTAAGCATTCGAGCCACTTCTAGTTACAAGCACAAGACTGGGCTCACCATCGTTTGCATCTTACCATTCGCATCATTATATAAGTGATATGAATAGACCAGATTCAACCCAACGACTCTCTCCAGGGCATGTCTTTATGCACTATAAGTGCTTTAATTTGTACCCAACTAAAGTCAATGAACAAGATTCAATCTCATTTAGTGTGAGGCATCTACAAGATAATACCCCAAAATGAGTTGTCAAAATGGATGGTCGGTGTGGATATAAGGCACGTAATTCAAGGTGGACCCCACAATTAGGGATGCACCCAAACCGTGCCTTGAGAATAAGGGGTCGGCCACCGGGGAGTGGATTAGGTGAGACACAGGACTCACTCAGGACGGTGAGGCCGTTACCTTAGGGCCCACGTTGATGTATGCATTCTGCATAGAGCTGGGCATCAAGTCAGGTCAGATTGAGTTAGGGCTGACCCGACTCGATCCGGTTGTGAAATATGCCTGACCTGAACTCGACCTGACTCGGTACCGAGTCTGGTATGCCCTGGAGTGATCTGGACCAAGTTCAAACCGATCAAAAGTACCGAGTCAAGTTGAGTTGGCATTGAGTCAGATCGAGAGATGAGGGAGGGAGGGAAGGAGGGAGGGAGTGGAGAGGAGAGAGAGGAGGAGGAGGAGGAGGAGGAGGAGGGTGGTGATGGTGGTGGGTGGGTGCCAGATTTAGAAGAAGACGAGGATGAGGGAGGGAGAGAGAGTCTGGGTTTAGATTGGGGTCAGGTGCGGTGGGTAGGTTTAAAGATACTTAAAAACTAGGGTTTTATATATATATATATATATATGTATGTATGTATATATGGAAAAGGTACTATGCGCTCGAGCGTAAAGCGGTCGTCCATGAGGTCGAGCTGGGGTGGGCCCCACCGTGATGCCGTTCGAAGATCCACACCGTCCACAAGATGTACCGCTCCAAGTGGGACCCACACGGCTGGAAATCGACCGTCCAAGGAACTCAGGTGGGCCATACCATCTGAAAACATAAGTATACACGCGAAAACATATAAAATCACTTGGTGGGGCCCACCTGAGATGTGGATACCACCTGAAAATTGTTCTAAAATTACATCAAGTATGATACACATGATGGACGGTGTTGATAATCAAAAAACGTCTCAAAAGGAGGCCACAAGTGGTTTTGAATGTTTGAATGGTGCACGGCCCCTCTCCACTTCTGGACGTGGTGTGGCCCACAAAAGTCTCAGATGGACGTGATTTTCATCCGTGTGGGCCGTCCAGGGATGGTGCATCTGACTGAGGGGATAGATGTTCGAACGGCATCACGGTGGGGCCCACCCTAGCTCGACCTTATGGAGACTGCTTTACGCTCGAGCGCATAGTACCTTTTTCCATATATATATATATATATATATATTCGAGTCTCGGGTCAAGTAAGACTCAACTCGGTTTGAGTTTGAATTGGGTGAAGCCTAATCGATTTGGATCGACTCACCCATTCGGTTCAGATTGAGTCAGGTCCGAACAAGTCGGATGAGTCGAGTTAGTCAAGTCAAGTCGTCTCGTGCCCAATACTAATTTTGCATCCACTCTATCCATCCATTTTTCCATATCATTTTAAGGAACTATCCTAAAAATGAAGTAGATACAAATGTCAGGTGGACCATGTCATAGGAAACAATGGTGATTGAAGGCCCTACCATTAAAAACTTATTAGGATGCATGTTAATGTTTTCGTACTGTTTATTTTCCATCAAATCTATTGATAAGTTTACATAAGACTGGATGAAGGGAAAAAACAAATATCAGCTTGATCCAAAACTTTTGTGGCCCATTAATGGTCAATCATCACTCCTTCCCATGGTTTGGTCCACCTGGTAATTGAATCTGCTTCATTTTTGGTGTAATACCAAAAAATGATATGAAAAATGGATGGACGGCATAGATGTAGAATACATACATCAAGGTGGGCCCCATGGTAAGGGCCACATTGTGTGGGGTGAGTCCGGGGTCTCACCTAATTGGGTTTCTCGACCACCGGTCCGATTTTTAAAACACTGATCTTAGCCTTTCAATAGCTGGCCTACAGATTAACAATCAATAAAGAGCTACAACACACACACACACACACACACACTCTCTCTCTCTCTCTCTCTCTCTCTCTCTCTCTCTCTTCCGAACGCGGATTTCCTGCAAAAGCCTCTGCATGAAACTAAGGTGGGGCCCATCGTGATGCTTGTGAGGAATTAACCTTGTCCATCCGTTTTTTAAGCTCATTTTAGAACATGGGGCCAAAAAGGAACCGGATCCAAGACTCAAGTGGGCTAAAAATGTGAGGATTGAAAGTCCACATTTGAAATATTCGTGAGGCCACAAAAGTTTTGAATCAAGCTAATATTTGTGTTTTCAGTTCATCATAGTAGGAATGATGTTATGAACTGCATGGATGGCATGTAAACATCACTATCGACCCGAGAAATTTCCTTACCCACCGTTTCCAGTAGTGTAGCCCACTTGAGTCTTTGATCATTATTTCTTTTGGCCTCAAGTCCTAAAATGAGCTCACGAAACGGATGGACAGGTAGATTTATCACAAACATCACAGTGGTCCCCAACTAAGTTTTTAGTGCAGGAACTTTTTGTGAAGGGCTTTTGCATGGAGTTATTGCATAGGAAACTTAAGTGGGGCCGACCATGATGTTTGTCAGAAATTAACCTCGTCTATCCATTTTTTAGCTAATTTTAGGACACGGGGCAAAAAATGAACCGATCCAAGATTCCAGTGGGCCGAAAATGTGACAATTGAACGTCCACTGTTGAAATATTCGCGGGGTCACAGAAGTTTTGAATCAGGCTAATATTTGTATTTTTAGTTCATCACTGTAGGAATGATGTTATGAATGGTACGGATGACATGTAAACATCACTGTCGACCTAGGGAGGTTTCAACGAAAAAAATTTCCTTACCCGCCATTTCCCCCACTCGAGTCTTTGATCCTTTTCACTTTTGGTCTAAGTTCTAAAATGAGCTCACAAAATGGATGGATGGTATAGATTTCTCACAAACATCACGGTGGGCCCCAACTAGGTTTCCTGTCCATGAACTTTCTGCAATCGCCCTTTGCATAAAGTTGGCCTTTGCAAAAAATTCATCTGAAAACCTAACTGGGCCACCATGATGTTTATGAGAAATTAACATCTCAGTTTTTTTTAGCTCATTCTAGGACAGCCAAAAATGAACGGGATCCAAGACTCAAGTGAGCTGAAAATGTGAGGATTGAACGTCCACAGTTGAAATATTTGTGCGGTCACATAAGAATCAGGTTAATATTTGTGTTTTCAGTTCAGTAGCGTTATGAACGGTATGGATGGCATGTAAACATTATCGTCGAACCCCGAGAGGGTTTCAACGGTAGAAATTTCCTTACCCACCATTTCCTTCAGTGCAGCCCACTTGAGGCTTTGATCCTTCTCACTTGCGGTCTTGAGGCTTAATAAAATGAGCTCACAGAACGGATGAACGGGTAGATTTCTCTCAAACGTCACGGTGGGCCGCAACTAGGTTTCCAGCGTAGGACCTTCGCAGGAAACCTGCGTTCCTCTCTTCCAGTTACTCCCCTTCTCTTTCTGTCTCCAAAAGCGTTCCCCTTCGCGTCCCTCCCTGCACTCTGGTAAGAATTTCCAGGGTTTCGAGCTCATTAGATCTCGATTTTCTTCCCTTTTTTCACATTTCGAATCTTATCCGTGGAATTTTCTAGCTAATCTGAGCTACTTCATGACATTTTGATGTGTTTTTCACCATTTCTTGATCCGATTGCAAGTTATATGAACTTCATTCCAGTTTCGTGTGATTTTGTAGGTAGTTTCACCTCAAATTAGCTTTAGATATTTTAAACTGATTCTACACCCTGATATTTTGATAAATACACCAACTTTCTACTTTCAGTGATAGAATAATACACTTTTACTATCGCTCTGATACTGAAAGTAGAGGAACTGGGTGCTTTTATCAAAAGGAGAGGGTGTATGTATCATCTTCCTTTTATGTTCTGGCAGAGTAGGATGTTTCATACACGTGCTCAGACATTTGTAGACCTGTCACACATTATAATCAACATCACCACTATCGTCGTCATCATAGGTTTGTTCTAGCTGGTGTCTAACTTGCCCAATTGGCACATTTGTGTGAGATCTGGACCATTCATTAGGTGGGGCCTGTTAATCACATGGCATGACCTCAATCATCAGGTAGAACACATGTTTATGAAGAAACGGACGGTTAGGGAAAAAAAATCCAACAATTCATTTCTAGCAATTCAACCTGCTAATGCTTTTTGGCTTGGCCTATGCATGTGGGCCATTCATCGGACGGTCCTTTTTGTGTCTCAGTGGCTCAAGAAGCGGACTGCTCCGTTGATTAGTCTAGAACATGTATGAGAGAGTGAACAAGTTACCTAGAATGACTTCTTCAGTAACCCATCCCACACAGTCTACCCTGAGTAGAAGTTATGTGTTTCCATTAGATAACAACATTAGGAAATCCTTCTGACTAGAACCTTTTCCATGCTGAAATTATTCCCAAATGCCCCCTCAATTGCCGAAGTTCGAAGTGGGTGATATTCCTCATCTTCTTTATATGTTTTCTTTTCTAGTTTTCCTAGGGATCATTGATTTCAGTTATAGCTCGAGTTTTTCCTCATTTATATATTTTAATCTTTTTGCTGTTGATGGGTAATTTCCTGAGTTCTCTTATATATGTAATATGTCATTTTTTTTTTTTGTGATTTTTCTGACGTGAATTTTGTAGTAATTCTCCCTAATCAGATCTATTGCATGGATGAATTTTATCATTATTAGAAATATGGATTATGATTGTCTTTTCAATGTTGTTTTGCAGTTTTTGTGTAAATATTTCAAATTCTTAGCCATTTTTTGGTCTAAAACTGTTGATAATATCAAAAGTTGCATTGAGAATTATTTTCTGCGGGATTTGAGTGGTAAAATGTAGGATTGTAACATGGTCTTGTCAGTATTATGCACTGCTGGATGGTGTTCGTATGCTGTAAATTATCCACAATACAATTGGCCAATCCTGTGTGGGCTCCATAGAGGATGTATCATAGCCTGGGAATCACCCTACCTAGATGATCTTAACTTATTTTGCCCTTTGAATTTAGACTGCTGGCCAGTGTCTTTCTACCGTCTATTTGACAGTCATCACACGGATGTTTAGGATTGTCAGATCAGTGTAATTCTGGGTTCTGCTCTATCCTCATTGGGACCTTCGAGTTGGGCGTCCAGATTGGTGGGCATTTATGCCACATGTACGGCAGATGTATTGCAGCACCCTAGTAAGGTGTGGCTTCCCGCATTACGACTTTTTCCTTTTAACATTAGTGTCTTTTCTTGTATTTCATTACCCATTGAAAGGCCGACTTCAGCCCACCTGACATTCGAAAGAATCGACTACATTTCATATTAGGGTGCGTCTGACACCTTGGTTGCACCAAATATCGTGAGATTGCATATTTTTCATCATTAATCAGCCTAATTTGGTGCAAATTTAATGATTTCATGCAATTTAGCCGATAAAAAAGAGACATCTCATGAAATTTGGTGCAACCAAGCACACCCATAACTAAGTAATTGAATTTTGGAAAAATTGAATAATTTGGTCGATTACAGAGTCCAAAAAATAGTGTTTAAACCATGATGATGCTATCTATGTAATGTATGTAATGGTAAAGGAACTTTATGTGCATTGCATTGTATTCTTAACATTTTATTTATTTATAATAATAATAATAATAATAATAATTAATATTATTATTTTTTACTTTTAGGTAGACTGAAATAGTCTTGTTTCAGAAGTTTCTCAGGTTAGCATCACTACATTTTGGAATGGCTTGTTCCCGAGGTGCCAAACGCCCTATTGAGCTCTTACTTAATCGGCTGAGTGCTTGTAAACAGTCTGGACACAACTATTCTTCATGGGCTTGTAGAGGACGCCGAGTGGCTGAATTGAGGGATAGTGATAATCCATATACTTTCGGTCGTGGCCGTTTTCAATGCCCATATGGAAGTATTATGCTTTCAAGAAGGTTTAGTGTTGAAGTTCCTGCTTCGGAACAGATGAATCTCGTCAAGCAGTTGAGGGAAAGAACAAGTGCTCCCATAAAAGAGGTCAAATCTGCTCTTGTTTCTTGCAATTGGGATATTGGTAAGTCTTTGATCAGTTCTTTTTGCCTATTTGGAATGTTTTTTGTGCTTGGTTTGCAGATTTGTATTCTACTTTTATAGCAGATGTCACATAATGCAGAGGCTGCACAGAAAGATCTGAGAAAAAGAGGGGTAGTTCTTGCATCAAAAAAGTCCTCCCGAACTGCTGCTGAGGGTTTACTTGCAATAGCCCAAGATGATAAGAAGGCTGCTGTTATCGAGCTTAACTGTGAGACGGACTTTGTTGCAAGAAATGAAATATTTCAATACCTGGTTAGTACAGGATGAGACAAAATGCCACGTTCTTTTAATCTCTATGTTGGTCATGTTTTTTTTTTTTTTTTGGGTTTTGGAGAGAGAGAACAAATTTTATTAAAGCCAAAACAAAGCCAAAACAACAAAAAGCATAAAAAAGCAACTACAAAAGAGGTGCCAAGATAGCGACCTGATTTCAACCCGAGAAACTCCAAATTACAACCCCTGAGCTTCGAAACAGAAGAAGCCCATTTAATAATCAAAAGTCATAACTCTTTGGGAGGTGCCTTCCATTGACATCTTGGTGTTGTTGAAGCACCTCACATTTCTTTCTTCCCACACCGCCCACCATATAGTGACTAAAGCCATTCTCCAAAGCGCTTTCTTTGGATATCCAAAACGAATGCCGTGCCAAGCAAGCAAACAACAATCTACCGAAATTGGACTGCTCCACAAGATTTGAAAACGGCCCAAGATATCAGCCCAAATAAGTCCTAGAAAGGGACAATGCAGAAATAGGTGGTCAACTGTCTCCTTATTTTGCATACACATAATACAAATATTTAGGATTACCACTGCTCTTTTCCTCAAATTATCCACGGTAAGGACTTTCTTCCCCTTGACTAGCCATCAGAAAGCTGCAATCTTAGGAGGAACGGAGTAGGACCACACAAATCAAGTACACCACACCTCAACTTTGATGATCTATACCGCACATGAGAGAGTAGAAAGATTTGACTGAGAAAGGGCCGGTCCTATCGATTTTCCACACCATCTTTTATAGTTCAGAATCAACTAGGATGAGAGGGTGAATATGCTCCAAGAGAGTAACATAGTCTTCCAGTTTCTCATCACGAAGTAAACGCCTACACGAGGGCTCCCACACTATTGCCCATCCAATTCGTGAGAAGCAATTCGCCATTGTAACGAAAGGATCCGATGCCAAACTAAACATGGAAGGAAACACATCTTTTAGTGTAGAAGAGTCCACCCACACATCTTCCCAAAATTATTATTATTATTATTATTATTATTTTATAACGTTACCCATGGAAAACCCCACCCCTTGCAAGAAAGCTGCCTTCACAGAAGAAACTCCTTTCTATAGGGCTGATGCTCTATAGAGAGATGAATCTTTTGTCCCCTAGGGCTGGTTCTCTATAGGGAGACGAATCTCTTGTCCCCTGAACCCCAACCGAGGATCCATACTTGCTTTTGAGGACCTCTTCCAAAGAGCCCATCCTCCTCACCAAGCCACCAAAGACATTTGGCAAGTAACACGGTATTCATTATTTAGATATCCTTTGATCCCCACACCTCACCCCTCATAGGTTTTGCATACCTCATTCCAACTAAGGAGATGGAACTTTTTCTTATCTTCCCTATCACAGGGAATCCCGCCTAAGCTTAAGCTTCTTAAGTCGAGAGAGCATTGATGCCAGGCATTTAAAAAGCGACGTGAAGTATAAAGGGAGATTAGATAGTGTCACTTTGATGAAAGTGATATGGCCACCAAGCGAGAGGTATCAAACTTTCCAACGAGCTAGCATCCGCTCAAATCTTTCCACCACCTTATCCCATAGGTGCTTTACTGGTTTGCCCACACATAGCAGTAAACCCATAAAGTAGCCGTAAGCATTCCGGCTGCACATCCAAAGATATCGGTCAACATCTCTACTTCATTTGCCTCCATCCACACCCCATACATCTTGCTCTTAGACAAGTTAACTTTAAGGCTGGCGGGGGATGCGTCGCAAAAGATAAGAGTATCGTCTGCAAATTGCAGGTGAGAAATGAGATAAGACTTTCTTTTAACCGAAAAGCCACGTGTGAAGCTTCTCTTGGCCCTTATGAAGCATTCGCCCCAACGCTTCAGCCACCATAAGAAAGAGAAAAGGAGATAAAGGGTCCCCTTGACAAAGGCCTTGAGAGCTTTTGAAAAAGCCTTTTAGGGATATGTTAATAAGGACTGAAAAGCGCGTTGAGCTAACACATTCCTAAATCCATTGCCTCCATTTTGGACCACACCCCATCCAGATCATCATATAATCGAGAAAGCTCCAATCAACATGATCGTAGGCTTTTTCGATAACTTGCAAACGACACCCTTTACTCCCCCTTTATACCTAGAGTCAAGGCATTCATGGGCAATTAAGGCGCTGTACAAAATCTGCCATCCTGGGACAAAAGCACTTTGATTAACAAAGATGACACTTCCTATTATATTCTGCAACTGTGTCACCAAAAGCTTTGCTAAAATTTTATAGGGCCCTCCTACGAGATTGATTGGGTGGAAGTAGGGGTATACATTGAGTCGAACCGAGTCGAGTTGGCCTTAGCTCGACTCGGCTCGGCCATGGCTGACCTCTGCTCGAACTCGGCTCGGCTTGGCCACTGGCTGACCTTAGCTCGAACTTGGCTCGGGCCGAGTTCGAGCCAAGATCGAGCCGAGTTCGCCATTGAGGCATTTCCACAAACAACTGGACTGCACCTTCAAAATCCCTCTGCATGTGAAACGGAAGCAATGGTTTTACAGGTATTTTATCAAACACCTTCTAAGCAACATAAAAACTAAGAAAAACCAAGAAAAAAAGGGTATTTGTTTCACGTACATTCCTTCCTTGCCACCAGCCACACTTCGTTGAGTCATTTTATCAAATACTTGGTGAGCAACATCAATGGCAAAGTAACCGAGTCACCGAACTGGTTCGATCCGAGTTCGATTCGAGCTGGATTCGATCCGAGTCGAGTTGATCTGGGGCCTACTCGAACTCAGCTCGAACTCATTTTCGAGCTCAAAAAATCAGCTCGACTCGGCTCGAACTCAGCTTCGAACCAAGTCGAATCGAGCGATCTAACCGAGCTAGCTCGGTTCGTGTACTCCCCTAGGTGGAAGTCTCTTAAAGATTCTGCACCAGAAACCTTCGAGATGATGGCAATAAAGGAAGCACCAAGCTTGGAAGACAAACACCCCCTATCGTAGAATTCTGACATGAAGTTCATGACGTCTTCCTTTACTACTTCCCAAAAAATCTGGAAGAAATCCTTCTGAAATCCATCTGGACCCGGCGCTTTCTCTTTCCCTAAAGAATCAATGGACACTTTGACCTCATCCTCCATAAAGGGGGCCTTAAGCGAAGCAGCTTGATCCTCAGAGAAGTGATTAAACTCAAGATTGTCCAGCTTTGGCGTCCTCCAAGCTTCTCTCATCAGCAAGTTATTGTAGAACTGAGGAGTACTAAGTATTTCCATAGCATTGCCAGCGCACTTGTGAGAATTAACAAAATTAGCAATATTGTTATCAACAGCATGCGATTTGAAGGTAAGGACAGTATCTCGATAGAAATTCCTCAGTTCTACAATAACTTGCTGACGAGAGAAGCTTGGAGGGCAGCAGGATCCCACATTTTTTTTAGTGATAGCCAATCTTATATATATATGTATATTATACTTTATTAACTCTTCCTCTTGTATGGTTTATGTAATCCTTATTGTTTATTAAATCTTCCTCTTGTATTGTTTATTTATCGTCACTAATAATTTCTTCAGGCCTTATCATTAGCAAGGATGACTTTATCAGTTGAAAGTTCCGCTCAGCAAGGTTCTGTGGCTTCTCTTCTTGGGCTTGAATGCTTGGAGGTGAGATTTCAGGCAAATGCGATTTTTTAGTGGTGAATTCATAATAAATGCTAACCATTACATTATCAAACCGAACAGTTCAAGTACTTCTTTACCACTTGTATATACTGCATTTGTAATTAAAAAAAAATGCATTTGTAATTGACCTTCTGAGACAAGGGATATTTTTCCTTGTTTCTCTTTTTCACCATGGAAAGATAGATTTTTCACATTCCCCTTTCCCTTGGTTTCTCTTTATTGCATGTGCATGGTTATCTATTTTTCAAGGGCCTACTTATGACCAGTATTCTGCCATCTCTCAAAGGTTGCCATGTTTGAAGCCATATGTAGTGTTTCTCTTCAACACTAATTTTTGTCGGGATTGTAAGACAGACCAGAAAGCATAGTGCAAGCTTTCTTTTAATATTTTCATCGTCATGTTCAGATAAACAATCTGTGTTAGTCCCGACTGCTTCTCTTAGCAATCTAAGTTATCTTGATCTTGAAACTAGTTCTAGCTGTTGTATGACAAGAAATCTTCTCTATGAACAATATGGTGATAATCATGATAGCATCACAAAAACAACGGATCCTTATTTCATGGATACTGTAATATGATACAATCACCAGTCTCTAGAGGGATGGCTCTTGGGCCCCGATTAAGTCACTCTAATTTGAATAGAGAGTTTCTTGCAGCCTAAGTGAAGGGCTCTAATTTGAACAGAGAGTTTCTTGCAGCTTGAGGAAAAGTGAGCTTAGGATTGTTACAGGAATGTGTCTCATCTGAATATTCTGTTTTGGTGAATGGTTTCTGAAAGGTTTGTTTGTGGGCACCTGGGGCAATGGACAAGGTAATCCACTTTTCTGCTGACCTTTGTCGTAATTGCTGAAGCATTAAGCAAAGTCCTGGTAAAAGTTAGAGAGAAGGGGCTTATAGAAGGATTCGAAGTTGGAAGAAACAGCATGGCAGTCTCGCATCTTCAGTTCGTTGATGATACCTTGATATTCTATAAAGCTAAAAGTGAGTATGTGTTTCAATTGGGGATGTATCCTAAGATGCTGTGAGGCTGTCGCAGGTATCAAGGTGAACCTCTCAAATGAGCGAGTCGATTGACATAAACTTGGATGAGCCTAGTATTTTTGCGTTTGCAGCTATTTTGGGTTGCTAGCGGGTTTCTCTCCCTTCAACATATCTTGCGCTGCCGCTATGTGTGGGAACGCTGAACGCCGACTGAGTCTCTTTGGGACCCAGTGATAATCAGCTTAGAGAGGAGACTGGCTTCATGGGAGGGAAGATGCTTGTCCTTGGGTGGCAGGATTATGCTCATTAAGGCAATGATGGCCACCATGCCAGTGTACTTCATGACTCTCTTCTGTTGTCCTGCTAGTGTGGTAGCTAGGATTGGGAAAATTCAACAGGATTTTCTGTGGCAACTGTTGGAATTGAAACAAAAATTTCATCTCCTTGGGTGGTAGGAGGTGTGTGCAGACCTACATCAAAGGGAGGGGCTGGAATCTGTCCCATGAAATTGATAAATGAAGCTTTGCTTGGCTTGTGGGTGTGGCGCTTCTCCACAAAGCAACTAGCTTTTTGGAGGAGAGTGGTGGTGGGAAAACATGGCCCTCATGAGGATGGTAGAGGTATCACATTTCAGCCCCATATAGATGTTCTGGTTATTGGAAAGGCATCTTGGCAGTAGAAGTGTAAGTGCTTCGAGGCATGGACTTCAATTTTAGTAATGGCCTGGAAGCCAGGTTTTGGGAAGATTGGTGGATCAGGGACTCTCCTCTGGAACACTCCTTTTGCCACCTGTTTGCTATTGCTACCAATAAGGAGGCGAAGGTCAGTGATTATGTAGAGGTATCGGGTTTCAGGTTTCTTGGTCCCTGATTTTTAGAAGAAATCTCACTGAGAGGAGGACGACTTCATGAAACTGCCCAGTCCCCATCTCGAGTGAGAATAAGCCTTTCGAAAGATGACAATGTCATTTGGTGTTGGGATCCCTCATGCCAGTTCTCAGTTAAATCCTTTTACAATAGCTTGGCTTTGCCCAGCTTGTGGGCAGTGACAGCATCCTCACCATTGATTGCCTTCGTAGGGTTCTGTTTATGCCTTACGAATGCAGAGTATTGCAACGATCTTTTCATCCACTACTCGTTTGGGACTGTAGTATGGGATGGTGTTTCTAGCAGTTTGAGATGACATGGGCGATACCTGCAGTCTGTCCACCAACTTGTAGAGGTCTAGATGCTCAAGATTGTCTGGAATCTCTGTTTTGTGGTTGTCTTATAGGTACTTTGGAAAGAAGGAACAATCACACTTTTAATGGGACACGTGTGTTGATTGCGGCTATTATATCTCGAGTTAAATGTCTTGTTTAGGTCTTTCTTTTCTTTCCTCTCTTGGGGGTGTTTCTATTTGTTGTCAGAGCTTTTGTCGTAATGTCTCTGTGGTGCTATGCCATTCAAGCCTTTCTATAATAAAATTTTATAATTTCCAAAAAAAAAAAACCTCAGCTGTTTTAGGCCAAACTGTACTGCTCAGCTACTTTCAATCAAGGATATTCAAGAACTTGACCTTTCTTTTCCATCTTCATCTCTAGAACTTGCTAATTTTCTCTGGACTCCTTTGGACGGCTGAACAAAGAGATAGGAAGGTGGGACTTATATTTCTGGAGATCAAAGGCCCCTCTTGAAGAAAATGGATGGGCATTTATTAGATGCAATAAATAACATGCATTTAATTTGAGAGAATCTCATGGGATTTAAAAGGGGCACATGGAAAAATACCAAGCTTAATCAAGATCATCAAAATAAAGGACATGATGGTAATTGAACCAAAAAAGAGAGGGAACTTTTGTTATAAAAAGTCCCTTTTTAAAAATAAAAATAAAAAGGTCCCTTTCTCTCTCATTCTCTCTCTCTCAAAAAAAAAAAAAGAAGGTTCCTTTTCAAAATTCAAATTAATTGTAATATCTAAATCACTTACAATGGCAAGGGATGCAATTAAAACGTGATTTGAGTCCAATTAAAACACTTCATATTTCAAAATTTGGAGGGAAATGATTCAAACACCATTCAAGCAATTGGAGGAGCATTTGGGAAATTTTCTGCAAAATTGTTTTAGAAAATGGAGTTCAACTCGCCACTTTATGGACCCCACAACAAATTGTGCTCTCATCATATCCAAACAAAGTCAACACTGTTGGGAAGTCCATTCAAAGCACTACACCATACATCTGATGATCAAACAAAACATTCATCAGAAAAGGGACAAAAATTGACTTGAAAATCGATTTTAATAAAATTTACCGTCATTTTAGTAAAAAACCACCACTCGTGCCTTGTGGGGCCCACATCTTAAAAGACAACCATCAGATTAGGTTGATTTCATTCCCGCGCCAAAGTTCCCTCAAAATACAACACTTCCAACGGAAAAATCACTGTGATTACATCTGGACATGATTTTATAAAGATTGTGCAAAATAGACGCCAGGCAATTGAAGTTTAACTACCTTTTGCAAAAAGCAATTAAACTCCCTGTCTCCACCATGAGAACCAAAAAATCGTTCAATATCATTTAACTGCCTTTTGCAAAAGGTGGTTAAACTTTAACTACATTTTAGCCAATTTACCAAAAAAAATTTGTACGGCCCTTAGGTAAGGCCCACATCCTGTAATCACCATTGATTATGCCATTTAAAGATCCAAACATAACCCAAATCATGACCCTGCCCTTGAGAATCATTTCAAAGTCACCCATTACCCATCAGATCTCGATTAAATCCAGCTATTGATCATGGTCAAGGTGTTCAATTTGGGCCTATTTGATAGTGGTCTACATCGATTTGGTCCGATATGGGCTGATACAGAAGTATCATTCCCTCCCATACCAATATCGAGAACCATGGTTCTGCCCCCTCAAGTTCATTGTCTGAGCCAAAATTTAGGCCGTTCCAAAACTTAGGCGGCCACACCAAAGGGAACAATGTATAGTCATGCCTAAAACCTCTAAAGTCATGTGGTGTGGCCCACTGGATTTTTTAAATGGCCTGAATTTTGGGCGTTCCTTCATCTTGGTGGGGTGCATCTGATGGGTCGGACGGGATGTGCCACACAAACTATTAGCAAGGTTTTAATGGGTTGGCATCACCTCCCAACTGTTCTATGTGATAAGGCTCTGTTGACTTTAGATAAGCCTAATTTTTGGGCACCATATCAAACATGAGAGGGCACACTTGATGGTTGGAGTGGATGTCATGCACACATCATGTTGGGGCCCATTTTGCTCAGCACTACACCTTTTGGTAGTGTTGGCAATATTTGATCAAATCTCATATGCATGCATCCATGTAGGTCTGCAGGTATGTACTGATGAACCTTCGTACATACATAAATACATAGATGAGGTTCACTGCCTGAGAACACGTAACGGCCTTCTTTTCCTATAGAGCAAACGAGCAGGGATCCTTGAGAGGAGTATATGCTCATAATACTCGATCCTTGATTTTGGGACCCTGCAGATCAGTGATTCATAATAGTGTTGAACTGTTCACTATAGATTCGATAGACCAATACTCAGACTATCCCGCGTTGTAATCTTGTAACCCTGAAATATTTCATTCTTTTACTCTCTTTTTGTGGGACGAAATTAGAATGGTTAGGATTGTTCAATGAGGGTTTTTTTGGGAAGTTGCCCACCCACAACTGGACATATTAGACTAACAGTCTGGATTAATGAAAATGGGACCAACTCATCCAAACTCAGTGCTCAAGAAAACTGTTGTTTATCCAAGGAAGATCAGTAATGCCACAATAGCTACTGACAAATGTTACGTGAACTTTATTATAGGATGTTTTCCTTCGCCAATGTATCACCTGTGTTGAAATCTGATCCGTGCAAGAGGTGTGCCGCACCATAAAGATTAATTAGAGATAAATCTGTTCAATCTACTTATTATTTGGGCCACATGCATATATGGAGTGTCCCTCAGCTGTCCTTTGATTTCAATGTTGTAGCTACCTTCTGAGTGGACCACCTTGGATTTTGCCTCGGGTAATATCTATGGTGGGGTTGGCAATTTTCATGGACATTCTACATAGCTGACACATTGGTGGGAAAGAAAGTGCTCTACATTAAAATTCACTTACAATGTTGTAATGTGAACATTTCTCATAGCCAGTGGATGTGTAGTTTTTGGCTGCGAACTAGAGCCACATGTTCCACTGGGAGCACAAAATCGACCTTAAAAGGTGATTTGCGTAAGTCACTGTAACATCGATCTGGAAATACTGCAATAGTTTTTTTTTTTTTTTTGCAGGAACTATTTTCCTTAAAAATTTGAACAGAATGCTAGTCTCTATTGATTCTATTTCGTGGTTAGTTGCAGCTGAATTCAAGCTTTGTGTTTCCTTAGCAATATGGGCTGCAACTAAAGGAGTGTTTGGATGGAAGTAAATGCATGAAAATGAAATGAAATGGGAGTAAATGGGCCTATGAATGAAATCCTCTCCCTAATACGGGATTCGAAAGTAAATGGGGTGAAATGCCTTTTTGAGCTCTCTTGGAGAGTTGCATGAGTAAACAAAGGTGCCACTATGCACATATCCACCATACACGTGCACACTAATGATACTCCAAAACAATCTAATTATCGGCTACATTACTAAAATCACACTAATAGAATGATCCAAACCATCCAAAGGTTGTCCATCTAAATAGACGGTTAAAAAACTGCTGGCAAGTCGCTTGTTCGTGATCCTTACGTTTGTGGCCTGCTCGAGGCTTAAAATTACCTTGTTTTTTGCTAAAGTTATTTATTTTAATGGGCTTATTACCATCATTCTATTAAATATCACATATATACACTAATTTTGAATATTAAAGCTGATTTGGCATATCACATATGTTCCTGTAAATATATTGAAAAACTCCAATGCATTCCAATTCCTTCCATTTACTCCCATCCAATCAGAATATAAGATTCCTGCGGTACCTGTTATCTGCATCATAATATATGTTTAATTAGTGTTCGTTTCTTCTTGAGATCTTTAGTTGAAAATCTTTTTTAACATTATCAGTCTTTTAATGCCCGTGCTAGCATTTCTGGTAAACTTGCTTCATTGACTTTGGGCTATGTAGGAAATGAAGATTAGCTTAGATCATCCCAAGCTTACTGGGGAAACAACAGTGCAAACTGCAATTACAGAAGTGGCTGCGATGGTGGGGGAGAATGTGAAACTCAGAAGAGGTTTTACATTGTCAACATCGTCACATGGTGTCGTCTCTACATACCTTCACACAAGTCCCCAACCTGGTATCACAATTCCAAACTTCTTTCTTCCATTTCACAGGACTAGTATGTTTTTTTATTTTTTAATTATTTTTTAATTATTTTATTTTTTATTTTTTAATAAATACTGAAGATGAATCGAAGTTGGCATTTATGTTTATTAGCATGTCTTTGGAGCATTTACTTGGAGAGAAATAGTTGCTGCTTTAGAAATCGAAGGGGCTTTTTCTTGAAGTTTTTAATAAGGAAAAAATGAATGTAATCGAGTGGGCATATGCAGCAAATGTTTTCCCTGCTGCTTAATTTCCAGATGGTTAGATTTGTAGGTTGTAGGCTTGTAACTCTTGTTTGTTTTCTGTCTTCTTCTTTTCTGTTGTATTCTTTGGCTTTTGGCCTTTCTCAATAAAATTCTTATTATCAGCTCAACTATATATATATATATATATATATATATATATATATATATATATATATATATATATATATATCTTTGTGTGTGTGCGTGCGCGCGAAGCGTGAAGCAAAGCTGCAAAAGATTTGGGTGTGGGAGCAGGGAAGCGTTTGTTTCAAAAGGTTATCCAGTGTAAATGGCTAAGAAGCAGGAGCGGGAGTGTGAGATCAAAGAGCTACACCTAGTTAACTGTTAAAGGATCTTGCAACTAAGGGCATGGAAGGTACCATGACTTGTTGACTTCAAATCATTGCTACACATGTAGCATGTATTGATGTGATCAAAATCGCTCATGCCTAAGGGTCTAACAGTGAATCAATGCAATACAGATTGACAATAAACGAAAATATCTAGCAATGGCTCATTTTCTGTGAGAAGTTTCAAATCATTGCTACAGATGTAGCATATATGGATATGATCAAAATCGCTCATGCCCAAGGGTCTAACAGTGAATCAATGCAATATCAATAAAGGTTGACAATAAATGAAAATATCTAGCAATGGTTCATATTCTGTGAGAAGAAGTTCATCTATTAGATGGCTAGCACCTGGTATATTCCAATCAAGGAAATTTTTGGTAGTGTCCAATCAGTTGTGGATCCTATGGGATCAGAGGTTTGGATAATCATATGCATGTGCCATGTGTACGGTGCACGATAGGAGGCCTAGAAGTACCATCACTCGAAAGAAATTCAGAGTAGAAATTAGCAGTGGAATGACAAATACGATCTTTTATAAAAAAACCCTCTTTCCATCAATCATCAGAGAAGAAATAGAGTTGTCTCGCGCCGTAATGTTGGCTATCCCATGGAAGAATTTTGTATTTCGATCATCTTCCTTCAGTCAAATAGCCGAGAACGCTGATGCCACTTTATTTCTTCCTTAAGGTGGGAATTGTAATAAACAATGAGTTTAGCTCAAGTGGAGAACTCCTCTTCTGGCAACTACCCTCCTTTAATGTCCAGTGCTTGCATCTCACTGAGAACGGCGGACATATGGGAGACCCCAATTAATCTTGTCAACTTCCAGGATAATAGGGCAATGGTCTGAAGTTGCTTTTGGCAAACCCCTTTGGCGGGCAAAAGGAAACTGCTGGACCCACCTTGGGGAAATTGGGAATCTGTCAAGCAAAGACATTGTTAGAGAGGATTGACCATTAGACCAAGTGAACTTAATATCCGCCATTGGGAGGTCCAACAATCCATGTTTTCCTACCGAATCTGAGAAGCCCCTCATACTGGAAGTGATCTTTGAGCCATTTTCCGTGTTGAGGTAGCAACGGGAGGGCCACTTCTTGGTCCACCCTGTATTTGTGGGTTTTGTTTAATAAAATTGTAAGATGCATGTTATGAAATGTCAATCCTTGCAAGGTGGACAACCTCTCTCAAGTGCTGAGATGCTCATTCCTTAGGATGTTTTCCGTTCAGCAGTCAAGTTATAGACTTCTACAGCAATAAGTTCTGAGCTTCCATGCCATTAGTGGAACTTGGATTCACAAGCACATTCAAGCTTTTCTGGCTAACCATTCATTAAATTCTAGCACTCCAACATTTGAATTTTCAAATTCTCAAATGTTTTTGGTATTACGCATGGATGTGCCTAGGATTACTGGTCAATTGCAATCAACCTATGTGATGTAATAGACTATTAGATAGTTGCTTGATTGTAATCAACCTTTGCAATAGTCTATTACATTGCGCCTGTGGGTCAGGTTGATTACATTGCCATTTCCCCAACCCCGATAGAGGAGGAGGTTGTGTCAGGTCAGCGGCCGGCGTCAAACATACCCCATAACTTTCATCATGGATCTGAACTAGACAGGCTTCATGAAGCGGACCCCAATTAATTGGGATAAGGCTTAGATGATGATGATGATGATGATGAGATGTATATAGGATGCAGTGTAGCTGAAATGAGGATACTGAGATGGATGAGTGCAAAGACAAGGATATAATTAGAAATGCGTGTGTTCAAGGGAACTTAGTAGTGGCACAAATATGTACTAAGATAAGGTAAAGTGGACTTCGATGGTTTGGTCTAATGCAACATGATGGGGACATCATGCACATGCCCCCTCTACTCACATATTCGAGGAGGAGGCGAGCGCCACTTTCGATTTGGATCGATGACGACATCTTTGGAGGGCCTCATAATTAGGGGGCTGCGTTATGGAGCATTGGAGTGGACCCAATCATCACATAGATTCTTCCATCGGATCTCATGATCGTGGCCCACTACTTTAGATGATTTAAGATTTTGTGTTTTGACTATTTTTGTTATTAGAAACATTATGAATGGCTTTGATTGCTTAGATTAGTTATTTTATTTGCTTTAGCTTTAGTATTAGTGTGCGCACATGGCGCAAGGGTAATTTTGTCTTTTTTGGGTTTAGGGTTTTCTTATAAATATAACAATTCCATGTAGGTATTGCAATGATATTTTATAAATAAAAATTCCTGCGTTTCTTCCTCTCTCTCTTTGGGTTGAAGAATCGAATTGGGTGCGAAGCCCTCCCTTCCTCGAAGGGCTAACTGCCGTGGTGCAAAGCCATATCCGCTCCAAATCATCTCCACCTTTTTACGCACCACATCCATCACCCTCTACACCCCTTCCACCTTCAGATTCACCCACTTTTGTATATAAGTTTTCTCCTACAGCAGTGCACAAATAGATTTTCAGATTCTGGCCCATCTGAGGGGCTGAAACTTCGGCAGAGTACTACGCGCAAATCTTGCGTCTGATCAACGTGAAATTTGGTATAGAAGCAGCCCATCCCTGGCTGATCCAAGCCTAGAAGGCGGTTTTCGACTTTGTAGGTCCCACACACGTGTAGACGACCTGTCATGCATGTGCATCTAGGCCCTTCGGCTGTTCAACGTGCGCAGCCCATCCCAGGTTGTCTTTTCTCTTCTATTTACTCCTTTTTGTCTTAAAAACCCTCCTAACCCTAAAGAGTCCCAAATCTCAATTATCCCCAATTTTCAAACCTTAGATTTTCCCCCAAATTGAAACTTAGCGAATCCCTTGAGTTGGGAACAATCCTTTGCAAGAATGGATGATTCTTACACTCATTTGGGCTTGTTTGACTTATAATTTTATTTGATCCAGTCCTAAAGTTGTGTAGGCTTGGACCCTCATAAATTTCCCTTTTTGAATGTTTGATAGTATGTAGGATATGGAATTTAGTGATTGTTTAATATTGGTATAATCACAAGCCTAATCTCTTGCACTCCATATTTAATTTCATGTCCTGCATCACAACAGATATAAAGAACAACACCGCTTGGGAGTGAGTTGGTGGAAGCTGGAGGCTCTAAAAAGGGCAAGGGGAAGGCCCAAAAGGATGTGGGTGGAGGTAGTAAGAAAAGACTTAATCTTTGGTCTAACTGAAGTTATGGCCCTTATTCTTTTCTCCTTCTCAAAATCTACTCTTTTTTTTTTTTCTTCTTCCTTTTTTCTTCTGATAGAGTGGAATGGCCATGTGGCTAACTCCAATTGGTTGGATAAGGCTTAGCTGACCCCAACAGATATTAATAACAGTGCCGGTTAGGAGTGAGTTTGTGGAAGTTGGAGGCTCTAAAAGGGCAAGGGGAAGGCCCGAAAGGACGTGGATGGAGGTAGTAAGAAAATAACCTTTGGGCCAACTGAAGTTGTGACCCATATTCTTTTCTCCTTCTCAAAATCTACTTTTTTTTTTTTTTTTTTTTTCTTTTTCCCTTCTTATTCTTTCATTCTGATAGAGTGGAATGACCATGTAGCTGACCAATTGGTTGGGATAAGGCTTAGATGACGACGATGATGACGCATGGAAATGGTAACTTGATCTCATAATTTGCTTGGTTTTGAAAGCACTCCAATGTTTATAGTAGCAGATGCAGCTCCTATATAGAACTGATTGGTGAAAGTGCAAAACATGTGATATGGGTTTGCTGTAGCTGAAATACGTTAGTGCTGTTGCCATTGCCCTCAAACTAGGTGCAATGTTGTTATGAGCTGGAATAGTGGGTCAAACTAGCATGGAATTATAGCTGTAGGGAGTCCAATGGAAACAAATAGCAATGATGTCCACAGTTGTGCTAGATAGCTACCATAGTATGACCAACCTGATGTGTTGGGATGGTCAGAGTGGGTTAATAGTGCACCCAGTATATCCTCTGGTAGAAATTTACAGCAGCAGTATGTGAGAAGCAGAGAACCTATGGACTGGAACTGGTGGATCAAGGTTACTGGGATTGCAGGATGCTCAGATACATGATACGGGCAGTGATTTAAATATCAGTATCGATGCACATATTGGTGCACCCTTGGGATACAAAAACATTTCAGTATCACATGGGAAATATTGAGAATGCGTTGTTCTTTAAGGGAAAGATTGGGAAATGATGGAATTTCTCAATAGAACTTTACGATATGTTGAAGTAGGCGTGAATGTGATTACACACTTAGAACTAAAAAAATCATAAAAACCATTTATGCACAAACGAGTTCCTTTGTATACGGTTCTAAATGACATGTTCTTTCACAGAAGTGATGCAATTATACCAAGAAATGAGCTCATATAATTAATGAATCATACAATAATAGAAAAACAGATTCCCCCAAAAAAATTCAGAAGAAAATGGATTTTTCTGGAGGTTTTTTTTTTTTTTTTTTTTTTTCTGATAGGGTAATGTACTGCAATGTATCGCATGTATTGGTGATAAGGGAGAATTTTATGAAGGGTTTTTGGCAAAATATCACAATGTACCCTATATGTATTGATATATTTCTATATATGGCAATATAGTGCGATATTTTTTGAGATACTTGGGAATTTAATGACTTCCCCTGTATATCATATTGACCACATGCAATATTGATAGCATCAGCCGATATTATCAATATTTAAGTCCCTGGGTATGGTAACAAGTATGTGGTTTACCACTTCCTCCAATATGTGTACACTGGGGTAGGATCATGTGGGTCACTCTAGGGCATGCCATTGAGCATGCATAATTTGGTTATATTCCGAATTCCTTTGAAATGGATATAAGACTAGTCAAACTGAAGGGGAGATTTCATAGGATCTCCCCTTCAGTTATAAGACTAGCCATGCTTTATGGGACACAATGCTGGGCATTCAAGGAGTAACATGTTCGTAGGATGAATGTAACTGAAATGAGGATATCGAGATGGATGACTGGCAATACAAGGATGGATATGATTAAATGAATGCATTTGCCACACTAGTAGGTAATAAGATTAGGGAAAGTAGACTTAGATGGCTTGGCCATGAGCTATGGAGAGACCAAGAATTGCCCGTTTAGGTGTGAGTTGATTCAAGTTGAAGGATCTAAAAGTGGAAGGCCTGAAAGGATGTGGGTGGTGGTAAGAAAAGATTTGAGGTCCCATGGTTTAGCTGAAGATATGGTCCTTGATAAAGTGGAATAGTGGAACAGGATTTATGTAGCTGATACCAATTTGGTTGGAATTAGGCTTAGATGATGATGATGATTTGGGTCGGTAAAAATAGCAATCTGGGTCTTAGATTACCCATAATCTGGATCACTTAATAGTTGGTGATTTAGGTAAGGTTCTGGTGGGCTTCTTGTCTGTCCAGCTCCGTTTATTCGGAAAAGATTTTGGAACCTGTAGTCTACTGGCATCTGGACTCAGTTTGAGGGGGGTGCTTAATCTCTCTGTGTAAGTTGCTTTCTTTGGGTGTTATAAGCTAATATCGTTTATTATTCTTGTTATTATCGTGATAGTTACCATTAATTATCATTATCTTTTTCATTATTAAAGTCTGAGCTTTCAGGTTACTTGCATCCTTGGTTAGCTATTTATAAACTAGGGTATGAAGAATGATGGGGCTTGTGTACAACAAGCACATGATTCGAAGTGACAGATTTGGGACACAAGTGTTACACAATGAGATCAGAAACTTTATCCTTTCAGCCCTTTCAATGAATTCTTTGCTTGGATTGATGGAAAACTGAATATGAATAGTATGGGAATATTTTAGGTACTCCCTTTATGGCATAATGTAGGTAATATCCTTGGTGCTTACTTCAGACTGATAGCTATACAAACTAAGCAGCTGTTTGTTTTCCATCACAGTTTGTTCAGATAGACTATTATGGACACATCTGTCCAGGCAAGGCCTGTATGGATAGGCTTGTACGGAGATGGAGTAATTCTGTTATACTCGTTTTTTTCGTTTTTTGTTTTTTGGTTTTTTTAATCAAACATCCTGGATAATATGGATGGAGTGATTCTGTTATACTGGTTTTTTGTCAAACATCCTGGATAAGGATGGATGGACAAGCATATGTATCTCTTGTAAACATTTGGCGCATTGGCTCATTTAGACATTCGACACGCTTGTAGATTGATACTGGCATGTGGCATTGGGGTTGCTTGAAGATGCACAGTGGTACATGTGGGTGCTTGAAGATGTATAGTGGTGCATGTGACATATTTATACGTGGGCATTGGCATTGTCAGATTTGTGAAGGTGGGATGTGGCACGTGTTGTGCTTTAGTGTGGGGGCACTCGCTTATGAAATATTGGCAATTGTGGAACACGTGTATAAAAATAGCTACTCAGTCATGTACCTTATGAGATATAGGCTAAAACCAACTTTTGGTTTGGATTGCCTTATATACACCAATGGCTGGCTACTTTTTTTTTTGGACAACGTTACCTTTATTTTCATAGGAATTGGTGTCAGCACCTCAGCGGTGGCTGAAAAACCATGGATTTGTGCCTCTTTCTGGACAAGGCTGCCTGAATGGAACTTTTTGGGTAACCAAACTGGCATTAAGGGCCTGTTTGGATACCACCAAATAAGTTACTTTTTCTACATACAGCAGTAGATAAGTAGTGCCTGTTTGGATACCACCAAATAAGTTACTTTTTCTACATATAGCAGTAGATAAGTAACTTATTTCAAATAAGTAAGTTTGGTTTATGATGAGTTATAAGTAACTTTTTTACTTAAAAGTGCTTCTCACTTCAGCTATTTTATTATTATTATTATTATTATTTTTTTATAGCTTTTCTACTTTTTGTAAGTTGCTGAAGAGAGGCATGAGAGAGACGAAAGAGAGGAGAAGCTGATAAGTACGTTGTTTACCAAATATACTTATCTTCTTAACAAGCAAAAACTAAGACAAGTTACTTGTCTTTTAGGGCTCATTTGGATCATAAGTGCTGCTTAGAAAGACGGCATCATTCGAAGAGATTGGTGCGAATGGCTTTTGCATGGATATTTTCTAAGATATTAAAAGCTACTATAAAATTGTGTTCTCCTTAAGATGCCATGGATTTGACACATAATTGATTATGATTCTACTTTCCTGAGAAAGAACCATCACAATTTTGAGCAAGCCATTTGGTTTGAGAAATCCGTTGCGAATCTATTGGCAAGTTCTTATTGAAGTTCTTCAGTTCATTCTGCTGATATAGATTCTGGGAACCATGTATTTCCACATGTGATTTTTAGAAAACATGATTCTGGGAACATGGTTTTCATTGGAACGTTTACCTGCATTTTGCTTCTTTAATGTGTATATCACTTCCCTTCATAGTGTATCATATATCATATTTGTTTCTTGAGGGGTCATACATAAGCATTTTGGTGAATCTTTCGACATCTCAAGGGAAATGCCATGCATCTTTCAACAAGGTGCTCACAACCGACCATCTAAGGTGCAGATAAATGATCATTCTGAATGATTGCATATTGTCCCTGCACAGTGCAAAACCAGTGGAGCACCTCATGCATTGTTGTTTCTTGCAAAAATTGGTTGAAGTTCTTTGTACTTTTCTTCGTCAATCGGGTAATGGCTTGTTCAACAGGGAACTTCTTGATTATGTGGCACTTTTGGTAGAAGAGCAACAAAAAAGAGAATCCTATTGTGCCATGCTCTTCTAGTGGAGTTTGGTCTATTTGGAAAGAGTGTAACCATAGGACATTTGGGAATATATTGAGTTCCCCCGATGAGGTCTTTTTGAAGGCTAAGTTGCTAGTGGTTGAGTGGGCTGGGCTACTAACAGCTTTGCTGATGCATCTATTGAGTCCTTCCCAGAAAGTTCAGGGAAGGATTCTCTTTTGTATTGATTGGATAATTTATCATCATCAGTCTTTTACATTACTATTGGCTTTTTTAAGAATGAAATTGTTGTCGCCTTTAAAAAATTCATACATCTGCAAACTATTGTAGTTAGAATGCTATTATTTGGCAATGACTGTCATGATAACTTTTGTTCTTGGTGCAGGTTTGGGTCGTATTGCTGGAATCCTAACTCTAGAAGTAGAAGATGACAAGGTTCCAGTGGATGCTCTTCAGCAAGTTGGTTCGCAATTGGCAATGCACATTGTAGCAGCAAAACCGTTGTTCTTATCAAAGGAACTTGTTTCTTCTGAAGCAATAGAGAGTGAACGCGACATACTCAAATCTCAGGTATTTCCATTTTATGATATCTTTTTCTCACTAGAGATGTTTCTTTCACTGAATAGGCTGAGTTGAATTATGACAATGCAATTCCATGATTCCAATGAGAGTGAGATAATCATATTCTTCTGAAAAACATGTTGTCAATAGCTTGAAGAAAATGATGTTTTGAATACCTTCCATTGCAACACTTGGCTTCTATGCGTGACGGTTTGATGTTTTTCTTGTTGTTATAAGATCATGCAGCAACATCCATTGAAGTGCTGCATTCTAAATCTTTTAACGTACTATTTTCTTCTACAACTAATTGCTCTAACAGTGAGATGCACTGAATCCAGTCATAAGAATGTGTGTTCTGTGGAACTTTTTTACTTTCAAGGGGATGTTTGCTTGGTTCAATTATTGGGCAATATGAATAATATTGTGAAAATTTATACCAATATGAGTATTGGTGATGCGGAACTGAACTGGAACTGAACTCGTTAAAATTCACAGTGATATGGTTGATTGTTTGTGCATATTGGCTGATATGTATTGAAATGTATTCGTTTTGAGGCCAACTCCAACACTGTTATCAACCATGGATGTATGTTTCTTTATGTTTTAAGGTTTTATTCTAATACTTAAACTATAAAGTCCTTCGTTTTTCTTCTTGTTTTCACTCTCAGGCAGAAACTACAGGGAAATCTCAAATGGCCATAGAAAAGATGGTGGAAGGTCGTTTGAGGAAGTACTTGGAAGAAGTAGTGCTGCTGGAGCAAAAGTTTGTTATTAATGATAGTATTAATGTGAAGGTATGTGGGAAGTGTTTTCTTTGTAGTTGCCTTAGGTCATGTTTGGATACATGTATTCCAAGGGAAATGAAAATAAAAGGTAGTGATTAGGCAATGACTATTTTCATGAGCACTAGTGAAACATGGATTCCATTTTTAGGGGTCTTGTTTGTATATTAAGTGGAAACCTCATATTTGTGGGACAACAATCACCTATTTTCTTGTGCCAGTGATTCCAAACTATGAAAAAATGCAATGATTGCTTTGTGTAATCCTTCCTTTTCTTTGCCATCCAAACATTTCAAACTGTCATGTCAATAGCAAATGTTTTCCATTTCCACTGATTTCTATGGAATTGCTGATATCCAAACATGCCCTTAGAGTCTCAGACTTTTTTTTGCTTGTTTCTGCTTATAACTTGCCCTTTTACGATCTTTATGCTTGATTCCTTCTTAACATTTGTTAATTTATAAAAAGAAGAAGAAGAGTAGAAGAAGAAAGAAAAGAAGACGAAAAAAGAGAGAGAGCGGCAAATCCCTGTCCCCTTTCCCACTTTGCACTCTGGATCCCTTCCTGTCAACCATGGGCCACTCACTACCACTTAAATTTTTATTTTTTTTCACCAATTGACTTAAGTTCATGTTTATCATTTGCTTTGTAAACAGTGTTAGATTACTACTGACGAAAAAGTTTTAAAAAAGTATTAGATTACTGATTTCCATACAATTCCTGCAGTCGGTGCTAAATGATCTATCAAAGGAAGTGGGCTCATCTGTGAACATTGGCAAATTTTACCGAATGGAAGTTGGAGAAGGAATTCAAAGGTAAAACCATATTGCTTTACTTTGTCGATCCTTTGTTTCTGTTAGTGTGGTAGTTTCTATTATATGGTGCTCAATTATTCCTGCATTCATTGCCTAGCAATTGCAATGCATAACTTTTTAAATTACTATAGTGCTCAAATTATATAGCTTTCATTTATTTATTAGTGCATGTAAGTTTACCTCTAGAATGCTAAAAACTTTCTGTAGTGCACCACTTGTTAGTTAAGTTGGTTAGGGCACACCCCTACTACGGCTTGATGACCACCAAGTATGTCTTGTGTCTAGCTGTGCTCCATACTATGTATACGATCATCCATCTAACTAGGTCACTCTATTTGAAAAGAGGAAATAGACGCAACCATCACAATTATTATGATTTGATGTACCCTCTGTTTTATTTATTTTTTTAATTTCCTTTTAATTTTGGGTGAGTATTTCTGTGGTAACTACAAAACCCATTTACACATGGATCCAAAACCTTGTGTCGATGGCCATTTCTATGTGAAAAAGCATTATGGAGCACAAGAGTGTACATCGAGTCGAACCGAGTCGAGCTGGCCTCAGCTCATCTCGGCTCGGCCACTAGCTGACCTTAGCTCGAACTTGGCTCGGCTCAGTTCGGTCAGCAGCTCGGGCCAGTTCGAGCCGAGTTCGCCATTGCAGCATTTTCACAAACACCTGAACTGTACCTTCAAAATCTCACTGTATTTGAGACAGCAGCAATGGTTTTACAGGTATTTTATCAAACACCTTCTAAGCAACATAAAAATCAAGAAAAAAAAGGGTGTTGGTTTCATTTACATACCTTCCTTGCTACCAGCCACACTTCCTTGAGTCATTTCATCAAATACTTGGTGAGCAACATCAATATCAAAGTAACCGAGTCACTGAACTGGTTCAATCCGAGTTCGATTCGAGCTGGGTTCGATCCGAGTCAAGTCGAGCTGGGGCTAGCTCGAACTCGGCTCGAACTCATTTTCAAGCTCAAAAAATCAGCTCGACTCGGCTCGAACTCAGCTTCGAACCGATTCGAATCAAGCTTTTTCGAGTTGAGTCGAGCGAGCTAACCGAGCTAGTTTGGTTCATGTACACCTCTATGGAGCACCCATGCATTCTAGAATTTGGCGCTACCCTATGCATGTAGGCATATTCAAATTTGCAGATGCTATATTCTTTTGTTCTTTGACTGCATGGTATACTTGGGTCTTCAGTTTGTACAAGCCAATGGTTTTGTGATCTGGACAGTAGACCCACTGCGATGGACATCTCCCTGATTTTTTGCATTGTATTTACCTATGTTGGTCCTTCTCTAGGGGTGTAAATGGGTTGGATCCACCTGATGGGTCATTAGACCTGACCAGGAAACTAGTGGGTCTGGGTCCACAATTTTGACCCATGGGGCATCTGGGTCCAAAAGTTCAACCCAAATTATTAAATGGGTCAGGTCTGAGTCCAAAAGTTCTACCTGAATTACTAAATGGGTTGCGTTTGGGTCCTCACAAAATCAACTCTGCCCGATCTAGACTCAGTTTTTAGTTCGGATCCATTTCGGTCATGCTAAAATGGACCTACCTAGATCCAGAGCCAACCTAGACCCAGGAAAAAGTACTAATTATGTTAGTGTTTCTTGTTGCTTTTGTTTTTGTTTGGGCTACTATTGCAATAGTTCACTACCTTTTTCTTAAATGTGGTCACACCTCAATCTCAACTGTGCCAAATGGAGAATATGCCAAAAATCAAACTAGCTAACTATACCCTAACTATTCGATTTTACCTGTTATTTGGACTGCTGGCCATTTTATTTTTTACCATCAAATTGATAGCCACCACTAATCGGGTGGCATGTAAGATTATTTAGGTGAAAACTCAATTGTAGTTTCTATACCTGACCCATGGCTATTTTTTACTTTGACCCAACCAAGATATGACCTGAATTTTAATGGGGTTTCATCTGGGTCCAAAATTCCAACCCGGATTCTTAAATGTGTCAGGTCCAGGCCCCCTCTAGACCCGACCCATTTGTACCCCTAGTCCCTAGCCTTCTCTAAGTGTAATGTGGGGCATCATGTATGTAATGTATCATCTGCATGGACGTGCGAAGTTCCACATGTGGAAATGCTCAACCCTGCTGCCAACTATAGTACTGAATATTCCATTTTTCTGCAGGCTAGAAACATCTGGTGCATCCGAAGTCATGGCCCAGGCAGCTTAAATCGAGGCGATCCCATTTCCCAGTCAAAAGGATGAGGTATTAATTCAACAGATACTGATTAGCATGCAATTGAGTCTTTCCTCCCTAGTGTATTTAAACATGTTTCCCTTCTTATATTCAATCTACTGCATGCTATCTGATTGCTAGGATCGACCTTTTGTATTTCCGCTGATCCAAGAACAAAACCCAATTTTTGCAGAAAACAGAAATGTTTAGAAAATCATAATACAAGAGAAAATAAATTGCAGACATGAATAACACTTTTTGATGAAGGCGTATCATAACCATTTCTTGTGTGTTGCTTCCCCTCGTTTATCTGACATGCATGCATAACAGCAGAGTTCAGCCAAAGCTTTTGATATGATACATAGCACGGTCCGTCATCGTGTGTACCACAGCACTCAACTTATTAAATAGGGGACACTTGGCAACCAAAACATGCTCAAGGTGCCCGCCATGTAGCAAGATCTGGGTCATATGTGTTATGTTTTGTGTGTTAAACAATGTTTTAAAGGGAAACGACTCGGTCGAGGTATTGGAGTCGATTTGGGCAACATCCCAACAGTAGGCCCGACTTTGGATGACCCATGCCTGAAAAAAACAGATCTGATGTTCCTTGTTCTCACTTGGTGTCTTTAATTGAGTGTTGACTGTTTTCTACCGTAGGATTGAAGGCCACTAATAGGATGGCAAGGATCACCTGATCTTTGTGGTTTTTACAAATGGTAGGGTCCGACTTGATAGATGGTCCCTAGGATGTTACAGTAGCGCATCACTCTTCATTTCTCTTGTGAACTCGCTGACTAACGGCTGTCAATGGGTACACAGACCAGTGGGTGCCTGTTGGAACTGGCCCGATTTTATCAGGTCCCTTCTTTTGGAATTGTTAAGAAACCGTGTTGGGTTAGAGCCACACCTTTTGGACCCAGTTAAAAATTGTGATGGAATCAGATCAAGTTGGGTATATGTGATAGACCCAGTTAAAGTCAGGTCTGGTGGGGTCTAGTTCACTCCGGTTAGTTTTAATAGTACAATTATATGTAATACACACGGTTTTTCTAATGTCCCCACCTTCATGGGGGCTTTAACAACGTCCCTAGATCTTTCAAATGGCTCATGGGCTGGCCTATTGTTGATCTGAATCATTTGTTCATTCATACAACTAAAAGCAAGTCATGGTGCAAGAACCACGTTGATCAGATGATCTTAACCCTTTGAATGGGGCCAATCGTCTGTTGTTTGCGAGCCATAAATCACATGATTAGAATCATCAAATCAAAGTGTTACTTTAAAATCATAAGAAATACAAGTTGGATTTGTCAATTAGATGCTTGTTTCTTGGGTTAATCTTGACCGTCCATTTTCATGCTATTGATTGAAAAGTTAGGATCACCCGATTGGCATGATTTTTGCACTATGGCTTTCTCCTAGTTGTACGACTGAGTGAACAGTTCTGATCAACAATACGTCACCCCATGTGCTATTTAAAAGTTCCATGAAAGTGAGATCCTTAGCAAAACCCATATATATGGTCTCAAGTCCAATAGGTTGAGTTAGAAGGTCTACCCCAGCAGGTAACCTTTAACCTATCATCAAACCCTTTCAAATAGGTTTGTCTCACCATGAGGATAATCTAGTGAAAAAAATCATCCACATCCACCTATCAGGTGGTCCGTACCATGCAAAACAATGTCTAGCCATTGATAAATAGAAAAAATACAAGTGTGGTCCATTCGATGAGTGGATATGGTTGATTTTGGTCAAGGTAAACCCTCATGGTGCTGCTAACCTATTATATGGATTGGATGATGCATGCACTTGAAAGATAGTAAAGTCATACACAGGGTGGTCTAACTGCTATATGATTTTTGCAGCAAAATGAGTTTCCTAAGCCACATACACATGAGAGATCGCGTTTACAGGCGGTACATGTGTCGAAGTGGCAAATGTGTGTGTGATCTACTCCAATATCAGGTGGGTCTAATCATGTAAATGCTCTTATTTTTCCTCAACCCAACTCAAAAACTAGACCCAAAAACCCCACCGCTACCTGAACCGGGTCGGATCCAATTCTAGTATTTAAAGAACTGGACCCGGCAAGATCCGAACCAGGTTGGCCCGGTTGGGGTACAATAGGATCCGACCTGACCTGACCCAACCCGACCCGACCCGACCCATTGACTGCTCTATGCCTAGTTTACAGTGCAAGTGACATGGCACACTACATATGATGCTTGAATCATATGTCACAGTATCGCGCCATGCAAGGCGGGCTGTAGATCTCACACACACACAAATATATATATATATATATATATATATATATATATATATATATATATATAATAGCTTATCTTTTGCTCTAACCTTAAGCTTTGTCTGAAGAATATAATTTCTTTAAGTACAGATGCAACTTTGTTTTAAATATTTCTGCAGCTAAAGCTCATCTTTATGTATATGAGAACTTTTAAAATATGTGAACTGATCACACACACACACACACACACACACACACACACACACACACACACACATATATATATATATGGGAAGGTTCTATACAGTCGAGCTCATGGGAACTCCCCATCAGGTCGAGCTGTGTGGGCCTCACCATGATGTATGCCAAACATCAACACCGTGCATTTGATGGGTCCCCTTTAAATTATAGGATATCCCAAAAATCAGCCGTATACGGAACTCAGGTGGGCTGTACCATCTAAAATCATGTGAAGACATGCCTAAAACATATAAAATCACTTGGTGCCACCCTCCCCCGGAAAATTTGGATGGGTCTGAAACTTGGTCTAACCCCTCATCCAAGTGGGACACACATAATGGATGGGCTGGATTTGTGAACCACATCTCGGTGGGCCCAACAAATGATTATGAATGTTTTAATGGAGGGTAACCCCTCTCAACTTTTGTATGTGGTGTGGCCCACACAAGTCACGGATTGACTTGATTTTTATGCCCTAGTCCCACTATGGAATGGTGCATCTGACTGATGGGGTAGATGTTTGACATACATCATGATGGGGCCCACACAGCTTGACCTCATGGGGGAGTTCCCATGAGCTCGACCGTATAGAACCTTATGTATAGAACCTTTTATATCTTTTGCTCTAACCTTAAGCTTTGTCGGAAGAATATAATTTCTTTTAAGTACAGATGCAACTTTGTTTCAAATATTTCTGCAGCTAAAGCTCGTCTTTATGTGTATGAAAATTTTAAATATACAGCTGGAAGTATATGCCAAGTTGTATGTGATCAGTTCCCAACCTTAAAATAGGAATAAAACACTCAAACAGTCCCTTCATCAGGGCTGTCAATGGGCCGGGCTTGGGCCTCAAAAATCAGAATGACAAATAGGCCCGTGGGGCCGAAACAGTTCAAAATCCCGGCCAAGACCTACTCCAGGTCCGGCCTGTTGACAGCCCTAGGTTTTGTGCTAGGAAAGGTGAAAGCGTAATTTTAAAGCCATTGCCTACTGAGTAAACTCTGTGGGGTCCACCGTGATTTATGTATTTTATCCACTCCGTCCATCCATTTTACCAGACCATTTTGGGGCGTGATCCCAAAAACGAAGCATATCCAAAGCTCAAGTGGACCACACCACTGGAAAAATCGATGGACGGCATGGATAAACCATACATCCACGTTGGCCCAACTAAGTAACTCAGTAGGCAATCCGATTTCTTTTAAAGGAGAAATGCTCACACGACCCACTATGGTGTTTGTACAGACAAGATTGTCCCATCATGAAAATGGGATGTCCCAAAAATCAGGTTGATCCAACCATCCCCTTTTCATGGTTAGATTGACCTGATTTTTGGGGGATTCTATTTTCATGGTGGGACAACCTTGCTGGACGGGTGAGATGTCATACAAACTCCATGGTGGGCCCTACATGCCGACTAGTTGGATCTAAAACTAGCTGTGTAAATAATTTCTTTTTAAACATCCTTTTAATGGGCCGCCTATCGTTTCACAAATCTTGCCGTCACTCATTTACAATACAGTGGATATAAATAATGCCAGGACATTTTAGGATCATCAGATCCGTTAGTTCTTTAGTAATGTTCCATCAAAGAGTAGACTGCAATTTGGACGGTTTATATTAATGGGAGTGGATGTGATGGGATTTTGTGGCAATTGGTGATCTCTTGCACAGTCTTAAAACACATACGTGGATAAAACACATACATCATGGTGGGCCCCAGTTCGATCAAGGGCCTTCAAAACAAATAGATGAGTATGATTTTGTAAGTCAGTATGGTTAGAGCTGGGCAGAATCTGACCCGATCCGAATTGAAGGCCTAGATCAGTGTGGATTGAGTAGGACCATTCAGATCAGATCGTATTTGAGTTCGGATTGGTTAATGCGGATCAATTTGAAACCCTAACCTCTCCTTCTCTACTCGGATTGAGTTCGGGTCAGGTTCTTGAAAAATTGGATGGAATCAAGTTGGACATAATCCTGTCCAACTCGACTCGATGCCTACCTTTAACAGAGCCATGACTTTTTTTTTGAATATTGGCTGTTTGCCTCTTCGATTAAAGGTTGTGATAATCCATTCGGTGCAATTTTTTGAATGTTGACTAGATGTACGATCCAGATGATTAGATGATGATCCACGTGTCTTGATCGTTGGACATCCCATCGTCTTACGATTACCTGTCGTAATGTCTTTCCTCATGCACGTGGTCAGAGCAGGTTGACTTTGACCTTGTCATGTGAAAGGACGAAAATACCCTTGTATTGCTTTGACCTTGCTCGAGTTTTGATTTTTTAAATACCCTGGAAGAGTGTGACCAGCACCAAGAAATTGCACACGTGGCGTCTAATTAAAAAAACTAGCTGACTTTGTTACCTAATTTAGATGGACCACACTCATAATTTAAAGAGACTCAAGATTTTAAGTGGACGGTGAGTGTACACTTAATGGACGGTTGAAATTAAAAGTAGTGAATGGTCCGAATTAAATAAACGTCTTAATGGGAGCATAGGATAACTTAGTAAAATCTGATTTTGAGCAGATAACCTATGCATTGTGGGTCACGTGATGTGGACGGTTTAGATTCGATTAAATATGTGCCACGTGTACAATTATGATTACGTGCTCTAGTATCCATGATCGCCGTCTATTTTAAGTATGTCAGCCATACGGTACCTATCTACTCAACGATATAGTACACGTGTAAGGCATGTAATGAATCCCAACCGACCAAAATACACGGCCTAAGTAGATGGGTGCATGACCAGAATTTCAGGGAAGCAGATGGCAAACTGAGTAAACTGTGTGCGGCCCACAGCGATTTGTGTCTTTTATCCACGCCGTCCATCCATTTTACCAGTTTATTTTAGGGAATGAGGCGAAAATTAAAGCAGATCCAAAGTTTAAGTGGACCACACCACATGAAACAGTGTGAATTGAATAACTACCGTTGAAAAATTCTTAAAGGGCCACAGAATTTTTGGATAAGCTGATATTTGTATTTTCCCTTCATTCATGTCCGTGTGATGTTATTAAAAACTTAAAATGACAAATAAACATCACTGTGGGCACTAGGAAGGTTTCAACTGTGGACATTTATTCTCACCGTTTCCTTGTAGTGTGGTCCACTTGAGCTTGGATATGATTTAATTTTGGAATCATGCCTTAAAATTATGTGGAAAAACAGATGTACGGTGTGGATAAGACACATACATCCATGGTGGCCCCAAGAAGTTTGAATTTTGCGTAATTCAATAGGCAATCTGCTTCCCAATTTCAGAATGTTTACGCAATCTTCACATGTGACTAAGGGACGTTTGTGCAATCAGGACTATAGATTATATTCTTTTAAATGTCGACTGACTTGCAAGTTGAGAATTAGGCATTTTTAGTGTGAATTGTAAAAAGATAGGTTGTTAGAGAAGTGAAAATTGAAATTCAATTACCACTTAATTAATGGTTTTAAAATAAACGAAAAGCTGAAATTTCAATCTCATATATTATTGATTAGTCTAACGGTTTAAAATTTGACTGTTAGATTATATTCTTTTAAATGTCGACTGACTTGCAAGTTGAGAATTAGGCATTTTTTAGTGTGAATTGTCAAAGATAGGTTGATTTGACTAATAGAAATGATTTTATCTCATTTTTAAAATAAACGTTATGAAATTTCAATCTGTCTATATTTTGGACGGTTTATCTTGAGTTACATATATGCTACGCGCAGAAGTTTCAAGTGCATGACTACTAAACATCTTATACCAGATCCCGTAGTTTTATAGAGCCGATTCGGTAGTTGGTCCATGATTTGGACGGTTTATCTTGAGTCACATATAGGCTGTTGTATATCCATGCCGTCCATCCGTTTTTCCAAATCATTTTAGGCATGACCCAAAAAATTATGTAGATCCAGATCTCAGGTGGACCAAACCATATGAAAGAGCTGTAATTGAACGGTCACCATCATCTTGTTCATTTGGCATCCAACCTGTTGATGAGGTTGCAAAGACATGGATGAAAGGAAAACACAAATATCAGTTTGATCCAAAACTTTTGTAGCCCACAAAAAGTTTTTAATGGTAGGCATTCAATCACAACTGTTTCATGTGGTGTGGTCCACTTGAGATTTGGATCTGATTCATTTTTGGTATTATTCTTTAAAATGATCGGGAAAAACGTATGGTCGGCATGGATATTAAAAAAAATACATTAAGGTGGGCCCCACGTTCACGGCCTCAACGATCCGCTCTCCTTGTTTTTACACTCCACTTGAAGCGAGTCACATGCTATCAAAGAATGCACGTGTATGTTCGTTACCAACAAGGAATGATCATATAAAGCCCATGCACGTGACCTTTCATATACAACCCTTGCTTTTTCTCCAATACTTCATATATGGAGGATATCCAATCCATTAAAAATGTGGACCACATAATCATGATCATCTAATATGAAAATCAGAGTATCAAATCAGTAATTGATATAGGAATTAGAAATCAATGAACCGATGATGGTATGACTCTCAATACAAAGGTGGCCCACCCAATAAGTATATCAACATGAGTTTTCTTACAAGTTATTATCTTGGTGTTGTACACCTTTTCCACGGGTCAGATCTTCTACACGTGTGACACTTGGGAGGAGGAAAAAGGTGGATGTGAAAGTTCACACGCATATGGTATGTATTTTGGTCGTTTTTTAAGTTAGTAATTGCACATATAGAAAGTGTGACAGCATGTATTGTTGTCTGTAGGCTTAAATGGGTGAGACTTTTGTGTAAGCTTTAAATGAGGTGATCCGCACTCATACATACAGCATCTGTACGTGTACGTACATCTAACCGTCCAAATGGTATCTCATCACATATGGTAGTTGAAATATCTACTACCCAGAGATTAAATTGAACAGATGATCCTAACCGTGTGATTCATGGCCATTTGGAGGACAGATTGCCTGCGACCCCGGTGGGAAGCTAGGTGGGGTCCATTGTGATGTTTGTGAGAAATCCACCCGTCCATCCATTTTTTTTCAACTCATGCAGGATATTAGCTTGCAAATGGATCCTTGCTCTTGCTTGGGTGGTAGACTCTTGGGAGTTTCAACACCGGTCAAGGGTTCGAGTATCCATAGGTGGTAAAAGCCCTCTAGGGCGTGAGTGTGTGGGGGTGTATGTGCAAATGAGGCAGAATTCATGTGAATACCGTTGAGGGAAGGAAACGGATTAGCTACTCTCCCTGACACCAGCCAATGGCTGGAGGTCGGTGCTATATAGGCCCCACTATGATGTATGTGTTTCATCCATGCCGTTCATATATTTTTAGAGATCATTTTACGTTATGAGTCCAAAAATGAGATATATCTAAATCTCAAGTGGACCATATTACAAGAAATAGTGTTGAATGATGGTCGACCATTAAAAACATTTTCGGGGCATAAAAGTTTTGGAGCAAGCTGGTCTTTGTTTTTTCTCTTCATCTGGGCCTGTATGACCTAATCAACAGATTGGATGTCAAATAAAAAGTAGAGTGGGCCTCAGGAATATTTTAGTGGTGGATATCCAATCACTATTGTTTTCATGTGGTGTGGTCCACCTGATATTTATATCACTCTCATTTTTGGGATAAAGCCATAAAATGATAGGTAAAAATGGATGACTATAATGGATGAAACACATTCATCATGGTGGGGCCCACGGAGCACCGACCACCAGCCACGGAGCTGGTGGCAGGGGGAGTAGCGCCTACCGTTAAGGAACGCGGATTTCCTGTGACTGTCGCAGGAAGTTCCTGCACTCGGAAGAAACGTGGGGCCCACTGTGATGTTTGTGAGATATCCACACTGTTCATTTGTTTTGATAGATCATTTTATGGCAGGGAACCAGAAATAAAGAGGATTAAAGACTCAAGTGGGCCACATAAGAGGAAAAGGTTTGAATTGAATGACCACCGTTGGAACATTCACGGGCCCATTGAAGTCTTATTCCGGTAATATTTTAGTATAGACCGGGCCTACCACCCACCTTTTTTATTGACCTGAACAAAACCTACTTTATTAAACTAGACCTTTACCTATACTGGCAAACTATTAAAGACAAAAATACCTCTACGAATTGCACCAGGGTTATTTTTATCTAAAACCTTCTCTCTATACCCTAAAAATCTACTTTGCTAATATAAGTTTTCAGGTATTAAAAAAAAAAAAAATAACAACTCTCCCGTGTTAATTCTTTCTTATTCCACGCTAAGTTTTGTCTTTTTGTTTTTGTTTTTTGTTTTTTTCTTTTTTCTTTTAGGTTTCAGATCGTAGAAGTGAGAATGATCTTCTGAACGGTTTGGATGGAAGATAAACACCAAGGTGGACCCCGGGATAATCTCAACTGTAAGCTTTTCAGATCGTAGAAGTGAGAATGATCTTCTGAACGGTTTGGATGGAAGATAAACACCAAGGCGAACCCCGGGATAATCTCAACTGTAAGCTTTTCTTTCCCCCTTTCTAAGATGAGCTGTGAAAACGGACGGTCGGGGTTGTTTCTCACAAACTTCGAACTTCCTAGACGGGGTGTCCTAGGAAATCTGCGTCCACCGTTGAGACCTTCAGGGGCCCACGGTGATCTTTATATGCCATCCAAAAGGTTCATAAGTTCATTGTCACTGTGATGAACTGAAAAACAGATAATATTATCCAGATCCAAAACTTCTGTGGCCCCACGAATGCTTCAACGGTGGCCGTTCGATCCCCACGTACAATTTCTTTGCATGGTTTTCATGATGAGAAGCAATCAATGGTCCTAATTCAACGAATTAATTCCCATTAATCAGAGATGAAAGTTATTTAATCAATCTGAAGTTTGAATGAGGATCTATTGGACGTTCCATTTTACTTCACACATCTCAATTCTACAGTTTCTGAGCGCCTGTCCATCAAACATTGCACGCAGCCAAAGTATCAAATAACTGGCCGACATGAGAAAAGTTTTTGATATTCTGTCATGTATGGATAATGAAAAAATTAGCACCTTAGATGCTTACCTTTTATAGGTTTCGAATAAAATTATTCATGTTTTCAGGTAAAAGTAGCTGAAAAAGCAAGTGTATTTTCATCTTTATTAGTTTGTTCATAAGGTAAGTTTTGTTTGAAATTTTCATCTATATTGGTTCGTCCCTACCGGAAAGAGTCTAGATTGGTAAGATAAGTTTTGTTCAGGTCAAAATTAAGAAGGTGGATGGTGGGTCACGTCTATAGTAAAAAATTACCTGTAATCATAATTGCTACACAATCACTGTACATTGGAGCAGTAATGACTTAAAGTAAACCTTCCAATCATTAATGATATTCACAGCAATATGAATGCTTAACTGGTAGATTAAAGGTTATTTAATGGACGGTTGATCTGACAAATAGTCAATGAGAAATTAATGACCATTAATCTTCAGTGGCATTCTCATCCATTCTGCACTTTCGAGTGTCAATTGGATGACTTTGGGTGTTTCTGGCATGTGGGTGTATTAAACTAGACAGTTGTTGAGACTTCACTGCAGAGGTGTACACGGGTAGATCCGAGTCGAGTTTTGCCCAACTCGACTTGACTCGGCCAGCAAGATACCCCAACTTGAACTAAGCTCGGCTCAGCTCTCGAGTCTGAGTAGCCAGCTCGGCTCAGCTTGGTCAGCAATTCAAGCCGAGATCGCCTGTAAAGTATTTTTACAAACACATGAACTGTACCTATGAATCTCATTATATGTAAAATAGTAGCAATGGTTTTACAAGTATTTAATCAAATACCTTTTTTTTTTTTTTCAAGGGTTAGCTTGTTAGTACACACCCATTCAAAACTCAAAGTTATAGGGATTGATAAAGGCCTCAAGTGTTGAATGGTTTCAACTCGAACCAGTTGAGTATTTAAATCAAATACCTTGTAAACATCATAAAAATCAAGAAAAAAACTATATTTGTTTTATATACATACGCTCCTTGCTAGTTGCCACCAACCACACTTTGTTGAGTCATTTCTTCGAAAACTTGGTGAGCAACATCAATATCAAAGTAACCGAATCACCAATTGGTTCGGTCTTAGTTCGATTCAAGTTAGATTTGATCCTGAGTCGAGTCAAGCTCGGTTCGAAATTTTTTCGAGCTCAAAAAATCAGCTCGACTCGGTTCAAACTCAGTTTTAAATAGAGTCGAATCAAGCTTTTTCGAGTTGAGTCGAGCAAGCTAACTCGGTTCGTGTACAGCCCTTCAGTGATAGTGGACTGTTAATGGATGGTCGAAATGAGCTGTATTCAGTGGTTCTAAACAAAGTAATGCCTATTGATTAGAGGTGAGGGTCATTCATCAATCCGAAGTTTGAAAGAGGGTCGAGCAATTTGGACGGTTTATTTTAATTATTACATGACACGTGTATGGTTCCTGAGTGCTTGCGTTTGAACTGTCACAAGTGTATAGCTTGCGGACACCAGTGCATGTGCCAACCTGGCATTCTTATACAAGATCTGAGCCGTACAATGGTGGAAGACACTGTTTAGGTAATCTAAAGAGTGTGGCCCATCTAATAGACTGCTCAGATCTTTCGCATGTGCCCATTGATTTTTATGATGTGGCCCACCTTTTCAACGGCTCGGATGTTGTACACAAGCAACAAATTGCTTCAAAAGAAGCTTTGTATGTGAAAGTTCAGATACAATGTTGCACGTGAACATATCTTCTCCAAAATATTCCGTGGCATGTATCGAGCCACGTGGACCTCTTTTAAGCCATTCTCAGTGGGGCACCGGATATCATGTTACTGCCACGTGGCTTCTTTTCATTGGTTAATCTGACGCATCTGCCGAAATCAAATGGAGCGGCGAGTTTAGTGCGTAACTACGCATGACCAATGCTACTCCAATTCTCCACCTGACTTTGTGGCCCACCTGATCTGTCACTTATCCAATTCCTGACACGTGGCAGGTCGAGAGATGTATCCGAACCGTCCATCAGTTCTGTACACATGTGGCCCTTGGTTGAAAATCACATTTATTTGGATGATACGAGCCATCACATTCTCCTATTGAATCTATCTTCATCATAACCGTTCATTAGAAGGTTACTGTCCATAAGGATTTGTTTATTTATTTGGATTTTCAGTTGGAGCCTGCCTGCTGGCCATTTGTGAAAAATATCCACTAGATGGTCGGTCTAGATTCAAGGTTGCTGATTGGGCCTGCAAATGGACTGTAATATTTTTAAAAATTAACGGTTCGTATTCATTGAAAAATTAGAGAAAGGGATGGCTGAGATTGTCTTATCAGCGTTGTTTTCTAGACATGGGCCGTCTAAGGCGGGGCCCAGTAGGTGGATGGTCCTAATCCACCGTCAGCCCTTCTGAGTAAAAGTGGAAGGTGGATCCATCATATTGTTTTCCACTTCCAAAAGGTTCATTTCTCTTTCCAATGACCAAAGGCTGCTTAGTGGCAGTACATACAAGTTGAGACTTATTCAATGGATCAGATTGTACAGTGTTTTTGGGCCCTACGATCGATCCCTGATCAACGGTCTAGATCTCCAAGTCATGAGTCATATGCGTATGGTGCCCAATAATTCCTTGTTATTGCTATGGTCAGCATCCCGGGCCAATCCTGGTCGTCCAAATTGTGGGCCTATCTGTTGAAGGATCAACTCGTGAACTATCGATCTCGATTCATCAATATGAACTTAATGAAAACGTTAAACATTCATGAACTAATAACATACTACACATTTCAAGTTGATTGGATAATCTTCACCATTGATTTGTCACCCTGACCATTTAGCTTTCCATTTGATAGACCGCTAATTGGACAGTTAGGATCATTGGATCATTACGATTTTTATATCCACTATGTCCATCCGTTTTTTCCATATAATTATATGGTACAATCTTATAAATTAAGTATATCTAAAAATCAAGTGGACCACAACATATGAAACAATGTTAATTGAATGCCAAGTGGACCATAACATAGGAAACAGTGTTGACTGAATGCCAACAATTACAATCTTATAAATAAAGTATATCCAAACATCAAGTGGACCATGATATAGGAAAGAGTTTTGAATCAATTTGATATTTGTGTTTTTTCTTAATTTATATATGGTTGACTGTTTGAAATACTATTGTGTATTGTCAGAATAATCCTTATTACATTTTTAATGAGTTGGCTGTTTGAAAGACCCATTATTTTATTTAAATTAGCCAACTATTTAAAAGCCCATTCATTTGTTAAGTTGGTTGTACATCTTCACATTGATTGCATTTATATATATGTGCATTAATTAAAATTAAATTAAAGATTCATAAATGATACGTAGGTTAGCACTCACAAGGAGCATGAGGAGCTGTTTGATCTTGCATGGACTTTTGGATTTTTCCGATTTGTACGGCCTTTATTATGAGGCATATGCGTATGGTGCCCAATAATTCCTTATTATTCTTTATGGTCACCATCCGATCCAATGTCGGTCGTTTTCAGTTTATTTTATATTTGTTTTAATATATCCTTTCGAATTTGTTACTTGAGTCGTTAGTTTGTATAAGTTTTTTAGGCATGCACTTGTATAATTCGAATATTTAAATGTATATTTAAACTTTCTTTTTATGCTTTGTATTTATTTATTTATTTATTATTATTATTATTTATTATTATTTTTGTTTCTCATTTAAAAAAATTTACTGTGAAATATAGACTGTCATTAAAGTTTAACACTCAAAATTTTAAAACAAGACAAGTAATCTATGTCACGAAATATCAAGAATCAAGTACATACTCAACCTCAAATTCAGAGCTTTAGATATACGTCAATTTTAGGTACAACCTTTAAATTGAGATGTCAATATGCATCCGATTTCACTAGTGGAATGCACTTTCTCAAAAATGAAGGAGATCCAAAACCCAAACGGGCACATGTCTTGGAAAAAAAAAAAAAAGGGAGGAAAATGCCTATGGGTGAAACCTTCTTAAGGTCCATCGTAATATTTATACACCATCTAAACCATTCATAAAGTTATTCGCATAGAGAGGAACTAAAACCACAAATATATTAGCCTAATGGAAAACTTATGTGGCCATAGGCATTCAATCCCCTCACTATTTCGTGTGGTATGACCCACTTGAGTTTTCAATTTACATAATTTTTTTGAAAAAAGATAAAGACATCCACCCTTAATATTTACAGGCCCATTATAATTATTATATAAAATCCAATTCATCTATTAGATGTCATATCAAAATTTAGACCTATGCCCTAAAATTAAGCCCATTCGTGATTCAAGTGGGCCATACTTAAAGAAACAATTTAGAGGTAGCGGTGCTAGCAAGCAAGCTGGGTAGCGGATTAGGTGCCGCCCTTATCGTGGGTCCTACTATATTTATTGTATATCTACGCCGTTAATCCATTTTGATAGATTTGTTTATAGGGAATAAGCTGAAAAATGAAGCAGATCCAAATTTCAAGTGGACCTTACGTAGAAAACAGTAGCGATTAACCATTAAAAACATTTTGTGGGCCACAAAAGTTTTGGATGAAGCTAATATTTGTTTTTACCCTTTATCTAGGCTTTTGTGACCTTATCAACAGGTTGGATGGAAAATAAACATTACTTAAACATTAAGGTAGGCCTTAGGAACTTTTAAATGGTGGGAGGTTTAATCACCACCGTTTCTTCTAGCCTGGTCCACCTAAGACTTTGGATCTGTTTCATTTTTGGACTCATGCCCTAAAATAATCTTGCAAAACGGTTGGATGGCGTGGATATAAAGTACATACATCAAGGAGGTGGGAACCACCTCTTCTCAATTATTTTTTTTCCCTCAATCCCATAACAACCTCCGGACGCTCTGTTTTTTCTCGTGCATTATTAATACGACCCGGGCAGAGGTGTGGGGCCCACTCCACACCCACTCCGGCAGCGGGAAAAAACAAGATGAGCGGCAGAAAGAACATCACGAGCCGTCCGTTTGGAAGGTGAAAACACCGCAAACTACGTCTATCGTACGCCACCTGATTCTTATTTCCATACTGGGAATGATAGCAAGTTAGGGCGTGTTTGGGCTGTGGGATTAGAAGGGATTCGGTGGGATGGGATTCATGTCGTCCTTGCCAATTCCACTCTATATTTGGGAGGAATTGAAAAGCTTGGAATTAGATTAGATGGAATTGCATTGGTTCCGTCCTAATTTCACTCCATGTTAGCAAGTTGTATATGTCCCACCATGATGTGTATGCTATATCCACATCGTCCATGCATTTTTTGAGATTATTTTAGAGCATGGGCCAAAAAAATTAGGGAAATCTAACTCTCAAGTGGACCCCACCATAGAAAGCAACGGGGATTGAATACTTACCGTTGAAAACTTCTTTGGGGCCACATGAGTTTTGGATCTACCTCATTTTTAGGCCCATGTAATAAAATGAGGTTACAAAACAAATGAACGGTTTAGATATAACACATGTGTGTTATTCTCAATAATTTCAAATGACGGCGGGTATATCCATTCAATGTACCACCGTATTACCATGGCATTAATCTTGTCCAAGGGGACAATCCCTGCCATGCGTAATAAATATGTTTTTTAAATCCCATCCCACCCAATCCCTTCTAATCCCACCGCCCAAACACGTAGCATCATGCACGAGTGTGGATACCGTGCGCCCCACAGTCACACGTACCAATATGTCATACGTGTGACAGATCTGAGTCTTCCATCAGCTGGTCCGGTTTATTAAGGAAGCGGATTCGGTGGTGACTCGTTGTGGTGCCCACCGTGATACATGTGTTCCATCCACGCCGTCCAACCGATTTGCCTGCTCATTGTAGGGCTTGAGCTCAAAATTAAAGCAGATCAAAAGTTAAAGTGGGCCACGTCACAGGAAAGAGTGGTGATAGAATGACAACCGTAGAAAAACAACTTGAAGACACAAGATTTTTAGATCAACCTGGTGTGGCTCACCTAACTTGTGTATAGATGTGATCTTTTGGGAATCACATCATCATATTAGATTTCACTTTATGCACGCTTGGATGGTATGCACGTGACATGGGGGACCTAAAGAGGAGAGTTGACTAGCATTTACACTCGAGTGAATAAAAATCACATCATCATATTATTGTATTTCACTTGATTTACGGGTTGGATGGTATGCAAATGATACGGTGGACCCCACCTGGAGAGTTGAGTAATATTTACACTTAAGTGAATAAGTTTTCCCACGGGTGAATAAGCTGTATGTGCCGCATGCATGTATGCATGCACGTGACATGCATGCATGTTGATTGAGACTAGGGTTGTACATGAACCGAGTTAGCTCCGTTAGCTTGCCCGATTGGACTCGAAAAGGACCGATTCGGTGTGATTTGAAACTGTGTTTGAGCCGACTCGAGCTAAGTTTTTAAGCTTGAAAAAATTTCGAACTGAGTTCGAGCTTGCCCGAACTCGACTCGACCCGGCTCGAACCCAACTTAAATTGAACTCGGACCGAACCAGTTCAATGACTCAATTACTTTGATATTGATGTTGCTCATCGAGTGTTTGATGAAATGACTCAACCAAGTGTTGGCTGGTAGCAAGAAAGGTATGTATATGAAATAAATACATTTTTTTTTTATTGATTTTGATATTACCCACAAGGTGTTTGATGAAATACTTATAAAACCGTTTCTACTGTTTTACATGCAGTTATAATTTGAAGGTACAGTCCATGTGTTTGTGAAAATGCTGTACAGGTGAACTCTTCTCGATCTTTGGCTCGAACTGGCCCGAGCTACGAATCAAATCATGCCAAGCTGGCCAGTCAAGCTTGAGGACCGAATCGAGCCGAGTCGAGTTCGAGCTGGGGTCAGCTAGTGGCCAAACCGAGTTCGAGCTGTGCCAAGCTTAACTCGGTTCGACTCGTGTACACCTCTAATAGAGAACTTTAATTTGTTGGGCCACCATATTAGAATACTGGTAATAAGTCCAAAGAGCATCAGATTGCCTGCAACACCCTCTCTCAAGAATTAGAAGGTAGGTGGGCCCACCCCGATGCTTAGGAGAAATCCATGTCGTCTATCTATTTTTCCCTTTCATGTTAGTGGGCGATAGGACAAGAAATAAACTCAAGTTAGATGGCAAAGAAACATTACTGTGGGCGGTAGGAATGTTTTAATGGTGGGCGTTGTTGTCCCCACTGTTTGATGTGGTGTGGTCCACTTCAACTTGGATACGCTTCAATTTTGAGTTCATGCCCTAAATGAGGTGACAAAATGGATGGACGATGTAGATAAAACCCACACATCACGGTGGGCCACACGAGCCCGATCATCAAGGATGTAAGCGGTGTTGGGTCACCACACAATCTGCTCCTCTTTTTACTAGGGGTGTACACGAACCGAGCTATCTCGGTTAGCTTGCTCGACTCAACTCGAAAAAGCTTGATTGGACTCAGTTCGAAGTTGAGTTCGAGTCGAATTGAGCAAATTTTTTAAAATAAAAAATGAGTTCGAGCCGAGTTCAAGCTGGCCCCAGCTTGACTCGACTTAGATCGAACCCAGCTCGAATCAAACCAGTTCGGTGACTCAGTTACTTTGATATTGATGTTGCTCACCAAGTGTTTGATGAAATGACTCAACGAAGTGTGGCCAGTGGCAAGAAAGGTATGTATATGAAACAAATATCTTTTTTTTTTCTTGATTTTTATGTTGCTTAGAAGGTGTTGAATAAAATACCGTAAAACCATTGTTATTATTTTACATACAGTGAGATTTGGAAGGTGCAGTTCAGGTGTTTGTAAAATTATTGCATAGGTGAACTCGACTTGAACTGACCCAAGTTGTTAACCAAATTGAGCAGAGCCGAGCAGGCCAATCAGGCTCAAGCACCGATCTAAGCCAAGTTTGAATTGAGGTTAGCTAGTGGCCGAGCCAAGCCGAGCAGAGGTCAGCTTACTCAGGTTCGACTCAAATGTACACCCCTACTTTTTACTCATGTAGACAAAAAGGTAATTTAAAGCTCCTGAATCAATCATGACCACTCAATGATGGCCACACATGCACAATGAAACGGTCTAAAGAAAGTGACCGTTGATCCATGCTCCACATGCACTTGCAGCCACCAGGTCAGCAGACAGCATAGGAGAAGGCGCTTATGGTGGGCCACACCTAATGAAAATATGAGATCTATCACACGTGTGCCTCAGAGCCTTACGTCTATCTCGTGTTTGAAAACGATGTAAAAGAATATTTTTTAACGTTGGTTCCATGCGTACTTGTTAGGAATAGTCCCATATTGACCGTATATGACCAGATAATCACGTGGATAGGATGATCATTGCCATCCAATAAGGCCTGCAAAATGATCTTTGATGGGAAGACCTACTACCGTACATTTTTCATGGCCTCAATTGGATGGTTATGATTATCCAATGGTGGTGATTATGGGGCCATGAGTAATATAAGTTGGGCTTTACCCATCCAACGGTGGTCCTTAAATTCCAGGATGTTACCTCGTACGGTGGGCCATACCTGTCTCAATAGACGTTGCATCTGTTTGCCACAGCCACGAAAATCGTCCTAGTTGCAATCTAATTGGCCACATTATCACACACTACATTTAAATGGGCAGTGTTGATAATGTGTCATTGTCTGACGTGGACCTATCCGACGTGGACTAATCATGATACAGTAAAATACGATTTTGATGCTTATATTAAGGAGAAGATCCGAATTCAAATTCAAAGATGGGTCTACCTATTTTCAAAAATAGGTTGGATAAAAGATAATTATCTATTTTCAACTAAATGGGAGAGGGGGCGTCTGGCGCATGTTATTAGATGGAATTAGGTGGGATGAAATTGCATTTAGTCCCTGCAAATTCTTTAGGGGGTGTTTGAACGGACGGATTGGATGGTAAAATCCCGTAATATGCCAAACGTGCCAAACAGATCAGGTGAGCTTGTCCCGGGATATAGCAAACCCATGGATCTTAAACCAATCCACTGACATCACCATCATTACCTTAAAATTGATCCCATCCCTCCTAATCCCGTTCAATCGGGCCTGGGGTGTGTTTGGATGGACGGATTGGAAGGGATTGAAAGGTAAAATTCCGGGATATGCCAAACGTGCCAAACATACCCGGTGATCTTATCCTGGGATATAGCAAACCCTTGGATCTTAAACCAATCCATTGACATCACCATCATTACCTTAAAATTGATCCCATCCCTCCTAATCCCATTCAATCAAGCCTGGGGCGTGTTTGGACGGACGGATTGGAAGGGATTGAAAGGTAAAGTCCCAAGATATGCCATACAGACCCGGTGAACTTGTCTCGGGATATAGCAAACCCATGGATCTTAAACCAATCCACTGACATCACCATCATTACCTTAAAATTGAACCCATCCATCCTAATCCCGTTAAATCCGGCCAGCCAAACAGGCCCTTAGGGGGTGTTTGGACGGATGGATTGGAAGGGATAGAATGGTAAAATCCCGGGATATGCCAAACGTGCCAAACATACCCGATGAACTTGTCCCGGGATATAGCAAACTCATGGATCTTAAACCAATCCACCGACATCACCATTATTACCTTAAAATTGATCTCATCCCTCCCACTACCGTTCAATCAGGCCTGGGGCATGTTTGAATGGACGGATTGGAAGGTAAAATCCCAGGATATGCCAAATGTGCCAAATAGACCCGGTGATCTTGTCTCGGGATATAGCAAACCCATGGAACTTAAACAAACCCACTGACATCACTATGATTACCTTAAAATTGATGTCATCCCTCCTAATACCGTTCAATCGGGGTTGGGGCATGTTTGGACGGATGGATTGGAAGGGATTGGAAGGTAAAATCCTGGGATATGCCAAATGTGTCAAACAAACCCAATGAACTTGTCTTGGGATATAGCAAACCGATAGATCTTAAACCAATCCATTGACATCACCATCATTACCTTAAAATTGATCTCATCCCTCCAAATCTCATTCAATCCGGCCTGCCAAACAACCTCACGAGGGATTTTAGTGATTTTGAAATCCAATATACATGTGGGCCCCACATTGATATATGTGTTTATCCATGCCGTCCATCCATACACGCCCTTTACATGTGACATTCTGGTTATAGTCGTATATTGACATGCATCCGTTGTGAATTTGATTTGTTGATTACAATTCTATGGTCCATCAAACCAAATTTTGTTTAATTAATCCAGTGTTTTTCCGTTAACAAGAATTTCATCCCAAACATGGGATTGAATGGCTAAATACTATGGAATTTCCAGACATGCAATCATTTTTTAGGCACACCGTAATTCATCCAGACATGGAATTTACGGTCCATCTATTTTTTCAAACTATTTTTTGGGCGTGTTTGATTTTCCAATTCCTTGATAAATGCCCTTGGTAATAATTATTTTCTTACCTTAATACCGCACTCTTCCCCGTGTTTAATTTGACCACTTACTTTTTTAATGCCAAAATAGAGAATAATGTAAAATATTTGGATCTCACCATGATGCATGTCATTTATCTACTTCGTTCATCCATTATGTCAGAAAAATTTATACCATGGGCAAAAAAAAATGAACCATATCCAAAGCCAAAGTGGGTCATAGCATAGTAAAAATTGAAAATAAAGATTTCCACCCGTGAAACCTTCTAAAACCTGTTTATAAGATCATGTAGTTATGAATGAAGGGAAAGCATCTAAAACTTCTATAACCCTCGTGGAATTTATCAATGGTAAAAAGTTCAAATTCACAGTGTACCACACACCAGCTGTATAGATACCGTAGATACGTGTCGTGCGAATACACGCTCCTCGAACTTCGAGTTGTACGAACAGTTCAGAGGAGATCAAAGTGTTATCATTTATGGGCCTTAAATTTATGTATTTATTATATCTACACTGCTCATTTGTATTTAGAGATCATTTTAGAGCATTATCTAGAAAACGAATCATATCTAAAGATCAATTGGACCACACCATAAATAGCAGCGGAGATAATAATTTTCACCGTTGAAAAATTTGTAAGGCTTACCCTAATCGTTTATTTTCCATCCCATCTGTTCATAAGTTCAGAAATACCTGAGTGAAGAAGAAAAACAAATTTCATATTGATCCAAAACTTATGTGACCCAAAAAAAGGTTTCAATAGTAGACGTTCACTGCCCCACTGCTTTTTTCAGTGCGGTTAGATCTAGGGGTGTACACGGTCTCAAACATTGGGCTCGTTTGGACGGGTGGATTAGAAGGAATTGAACGGTATCAGGGTGAATGGCGTGAATTTCTAAGTAATGATGTGTTGTCAGTGGATTGTCTTGAGATTCATGGGAAGGACTGTTATATCCGCGTCCCATTGTTAAGGCCCTCGATCAACGTTTGATACGTCCGGCCTATATCCAGGGATCTAACCTTCCATCCCTTCACATCCCACCAATCAAAAATAAAACATTTTATTAAATACAACACGGATTAGAGTGTATTGGATGGGATTTAAATGTAATGACGGTGTTGTCAGGAGGATTGTCTGAACTCTATTGATTAACAATCAGATCACCGACTGTGTTTGACCCGAACTCGGCCCGGCCAGTCCTGGGGCGGGTCGAACTTCTAACCCTTCCATTTGTGTACACCCCTAGTTAGATCTGTGTTATTTTTAGTCTCAAACAATAAAGACCTCGCCAAATGAATAGACGGTTTGGATATAAGATACACCTCGTGATCAGACCCAAAAAAATTGCTGACGTCAATGTAGCTGGCATGAGGTACACCGGCCAACCCGCTTCCTGTCTCTGCCCTCCGTATAAAAAGCCGTCGGAAGTTCGCCGTTTGAATGACGCCTCTGCGTAAAACTGGAACTGTCCATTTCAGAAAGAGCGCGTCGCGACGAAGCGAAAAGCCGTGCAACAATCTCTCGTCTGTCGCTTTCCTCGCCGTCCGAATGTCTCCTCCGTTTTATGTCGACACGCCTACCATCCGGATGCGGATTGTCTGCTGGCCACCGCAGGACGCTATTAGCGTACTGAGTAAATTCCGTAGGGCCCACTGTGATGTATATGTATAATCCACACCGTCCATCAGTTTTATCAGCTGGAACCAAAACTTTAAGCAGATCCAAAGATCAAATGGACCATACCACATGAGAATTTTGGGATAATAACGTCTACCGTATAAAATCTGTGGCCCCAAGAAACTTTCAACGGTATCATACCCTACTATGAGCTGAAAAGATGGATGAACGGTGTGGATACATATGTCATGGTGGGCTCCACAGAGTTTACTGGGCACCCAACCCGCGCTCCTGCCCTGGAATACTAATCGGTACTGGTAGGGTAGATTGGCTACTCCCCCTGACACCAGCCAATGGCTGGTGGTCGGTGCTTTGTGGGCCCTACCATGATGTGTGTGTTTCATCCATGCCGTCCATCTATTTTTAGGGATCATTTTACAATATGAGACCAAAAATGAGTTATATCCCAGTCTCGAGTGGACCACATTACAGAAAACAGTATTGAATGAGCATAGACCATTCAAAACATTTTGGGAGCCATAAAAGCTTTGGATCAAGCTGATTTTTATTTTTTCCCTTCATTTAGGCCTGTATGACCTAATCAACAGATTGGATATCAAATAAACAGTACAGTGGGCATTAGGAGAATTTTAATGGTGGATATCCCATCACTATTGTTTTCATGTGGTCAGGATTGAATTAAATTACTGTTTATATGTTAGAGAAGTCGGAGGCGGCAGCATACGATTCCTGCAGCCCTGTGCTCTATGGGGCCCACCATGATGTACGTTCTATATCTCGTTCGTCCATCCGTTTCGCCAGCTTGTTTTAGAAGGACTTAAAGCAAATCCAAGCTAAAGTGGACCATACCACATGAACGCTGTGGATAAAAACGGCTGCCGTTGAAAATTCATATCACTTACAGTGATTTTTATATGCCATCCAAACCGTTCATATAATGAGTACGACCTGGATGAAAGGAAGATATAAATATTAGCTTGATCCAAAACTTATGTGGGCCGCAATAAGTTCTCAATGATGGGCAATCAAACTTTGAATTTTTATGTGGTGTGGGCCACTTTACCAATGAATATGCCTCATATTTCAAATCATGTCCTAAATAAGCCGAAGAAATGGATGGCTGGTGTACCACACACACCAGCTATATAGCTGCTGTAGGTACGTGTTGAGCGAAGACGGGGCTCGGATTAGATACCGACGAGTCAGTATCCAAATCGCCACTGAAGTGACGTCACCAACCTCCGTGGACTCCACCATGATTCGTGTGTTGTATCCATACCGTCCATCCATTTGGAGAGAGAGTTTTATGGCATTAGAAAAATAATGAGATAAATTTAAAGTTCAAGTGGACCCCACCATAGAAAAAAGTGGGGATAGTGACATCCACCGTTCAAAACTTCATAGGGGCAACAGAAGTTTCCTATCAATCTTATATTTTTGTTTTCACTTAGTCTATCTCCGTGTTAACTTAGGAATAGTTTGGATCTAAAAATTACATCATGGTAGGCCCTATAAATGTATCAACGGTGGGTGTGACTGATCCCACGGTTTTCATTGGTGGGTACACTTGAACTTTATATCTATCTCATTCTTTTTCTCATGCCATGAAATGATATCTACACATGGTTGGACGGTATGGATACAACACGCGCATCACATCATAGTGGGGTCCACCTAGCTTGGTGACAGCACTTCAGTAACGATTACTACTGACTTTGTCATATCTAATTAGCGCCCGCGAAGACGAGCACTGACGCCCCTCAAGCTCCGAGTTGTACGGACGGTTCAAAGGAGATCATATTTACATGTCCCCATAGTGATGTATTTATTATATCTACACAGTTTATCTATTTTAGAGATTATTTTAAAGCATTATATGAAAAATTCAAAGATTATCTAGACCACACCACAAATATCACCACAAATAGCAGCGAAGATAATAATTTTCACGGGTAAACAATTCGTAGGGCTCACAATAACATTTATTTTCCATCTAATATATTCATAGGTTCACAAAGACACGAATGAAGAGGAAAAACAAATTTAATGTGGATTCAAAACTCTTGGGACCCCAAAAAGGGTTTTAATGGCTGACGTTGAATCCCCCGCTGCTTTTTGTGGTGTGGTCCACCTGATAGTTAGATGTATCTTATTTTTCGTATCAAATCTTAAGAGGATCTCGAAAAATTGATGAACAATTTGAATATAACACATATCTCATGACCAGATCTACAAAACTTGCTAAAGTCAATACACCGGCTATATAGCTGGTGTGAGGTACACCAGCCAATCCGCTTCCCCGCGTCCAGACAAGTAACTTGATTGGGGAAATGGATTGGCTACTCCCCCTGCCACTGGCCATTAGCTGGCGGTCGGTGCTCTGTGGGCCCCACCATGATGTATGTGTTTCATCCATGTTGTTCATCTATTTTTAAATATAATTTTATGGTATAAGAGAAAAAATGAGTTGTATCTCAATCTCAAGTGAATCACATTATAGGAAACATTGTTGAATGAATGTTGACCATTAACAACATTTTGGAGGCCATAAAAGTTTTGGATCAAGTTGATATTTATCTTTTCCCTTCATCTGGGTCTTTATGACTTAATCAACAGATTGGATATCAAATAAACAGTACAGTGGACCTTAAAATTCACCGGGTCTGTTTGGCTCGTCATGCATATCCCGAGATATCGCAATCTCATCCCTCCTAATACTGTGGGATCGGTCTAGCCAAACAGACCCTTAAAATTATTATTTTTTCAACGCCGCAAACTTTGATTACCAAATAAGTTTTTAGAGCACGTAAAGAGGTATTTGGATGAAAATACCCCTCATTTTAAGGTGTAAGCAGGTGAAAAAGGTTAGGGTATTTTCGTTTGAAATAGGTTTTTTCGTACATCTGAAGTCTAGTTTGGTATTTTGGGATTTGAGTGGTTGAAAAATGTAAAGTGGGTCAAAGGTTCAATCTATAGTACTCCATTTGGAAATGGGCAGGATCTTTGAGTGGCCGCAAATTTACGTGATATTCACAATTTCTCATAAAAAAGTTATTTATAAACAGCTAAAGTTAATTCCATGGAAAATGATAATTACTTTCTACTCCTTGCATGAGCCCAAACATGGCCTAACTTCACATGATGTTGTCCTTGAGTCAAAGGCAGAGATATCTCGTTTCAACACTTGAGGTCTGGTATTAATCCCCAGTGGGTGGGCTAACATGGAGTGTGTGTGCTGACACGGGTGTGTACTACCAAGCTAACCCAAAACAGCAGCAGCAGCAGCAGTAAAAAAGATAAAAAAAGAAAAAAGATAAAAAAAAAAAAACAAGAGCCTTGTTACTCGGGAGAGAGATGGTTGATACACAGGAACTTTGAAATCGGTGAACGTGACATGCAAGTTGTCAAATCAAATTGTCCAAATTATATTCCTTGATTTTGATAGATTATAAGCAAAAGATGAAGTTTATTCGATTATCTTATTACGATTTTATTGGTGTACATTTATTCGAAGGCTAAAAATGACAAATATCCACAGTCCAAAACGTATCATTCCCGGTGCATTCAGCTATACGCATAATGCCGTACGCGGATTGCCGACTAACGCTCTGGGCGATTCTCTGTGGGCCCTACAATGATGTATTTGTTTGATCCTGGCCGTCCATCCCTTTTTCCATTCCATTTTATGGCATGATCCAAAATGTGGAATAGATAAAATTTTTATATGGACCACGTCACAAGAAAAATTGGTGATTGAACGTCCACCATTAAAAGCTTTATGAGAGCTACAAACTATCAGGAAATGGATTGGATACTCCCCCTGCCACCAGCCAATGGCTGATGGTAGGTGCTCTGTGGGCCCCACCATGGTGTATGTGTTTCATCCATGCCGTCCATCTATTTTTCCATATCATTTTATGAAATGAGACCAAAAATGACATATATCCCAATCTCAAGTGGACCACATTACATGACCTAATCAACATATTGGATGTCAAATAAACAGTACAATGGGCCTTAGGAGGATTTTAATGATGGATATCCAATCACTATTGTTTTCCTGTGGTGTGGTCCACCTGATATTTATATCATTCTCATTTTTAAAATCAGAACTTAAAATGATCTTAAAAAATGGATGAATGGAATGGATGAAAATCATATATCATGGTGGGGACCACAGAGCACTGATCATCAGCCACCAGGCTGATGGCAGTGGCAGTAGCCAATCCGTTTCCAAACTATCAAGCTGGGACTTGTGTTTTCACTTTATCCAGGTCTGTTTGAACTGATCAACAGGTTGGATGGAAAATAAACATTCCAGTATGCCCTAGAAAGTTTTTAATGGAGACTGTCAATGAACATTGTTTTCTTGTGGTGTGGTCCACCTGAGATTTGGATCTGCCTCAATTTTTGTATTATGGCCTAACATGCTCTGGAAAAATAGGTGGACGGCGTGGATAAAATACATATTTCATGGTGGGGCCAGGGATCACGTGTAACGTGTACGTGAATGCCTACCTCTTCGTTTGAGTAAATCACGCTCATCTGATTGTCATGTACGTACTAACATATAAAGAAAATGAGCCATTAACAGATATTTATCAACGGTTCGCATTCTATGTCCGTGTGTGGACCACCTAATGATCAGATCGGCGTATTATTTCAGGTGACACACTACTCCACAATGGTGATTTTTGAAGAGCGGTTCAGATCATTCCTCACGGTGGCATATTATGGTGAATCCGGGTATGTCCCTGTGACACGTGTGATGGATCTAGTCCGTCTGATTGCTAGGTGGGGCCATACATGAACTTTATAGCTGGTAAATCAGGCCAATCCACATATCTGGTTGGCCACGATAGTCCCGATCTACTTACATGGCTAGATCTCACACAAGCGTGTGAAGGTGGCATGCGTACGGCCATTCACCTATTCAATGCCTTGTTGCGCAGATCTTTTCTTCGGGACCGGAGTCGGATTCGCTGGTGACCACTGACGTCTTGCTGGTCCTGAAAAAGCTTTGTGGGCCCCACATGTTTTATCCACGCCGACCAACCATTTTTTCATCTCATTTTAGATCATGAGCTAAAATATTAGATGGATTCAAATCTCAGGTGGACCACACAGATGAATAAAGTGATGATTTAACGATGATGTTGTGGATGATCCATACCCTCCATTATATAGATCAACAAGAATTTAACAATATAATAAAAAATTAAAAAAATCTAATAATTAGAACTTATCTAATCGAGCTTTCTTAGAACTTATTATTATTATTTTTTTAATGCAAAAATCGTATTCATTTTTAAAGAAAATTCTCATAAGATAAGGTAGGATTAGTACATCCTACCTTATCCTAAATTTAAATTTTCTTTGATATTTGATAAATTATTGTATTATTATTAATCCACTAATCAATCTTTAAATCTCTTTTTTAATTAAGGATATTTTTATCAGCTTAATTATTGACTTATTTTTAATTTTTATTTAAAAATAAAATTTTTAATATTTATTTTAATACACCCAGATTTAAGGTTGTTGCATTAGATCTGCCTGTTTTCGGTATTACGCCTTAAAATGATTTAGAAAAATGTATGGACGACGTGGATAAAACACATCCATCATGGTGGGCCCATACAGACGAATAAAGTGGTGATTTAATGAACATTATTAAAAACTTCATGGCCAAAAAGTATCTGAACGAGCTTATATTTGTGTTTTTCATTCATCTAGATCTGTTTGACCTAATCAACGGCTTGGGTGGAAATAAAACCTTCAGTGAGCCCTAGGAAGTTTTTAACGGTGATCACCACTTTTTACTGTTTTGTGGACCACCTAAGATTTAGATCTGCCTCATTTTTGGTATTGCACCCTAAAATGATCTAGAAAAATGTATGGACGGCGTGGATGAAACACATCCATCATCATGGTGGGCCCATAGAGCTTTTCCTACACCGACGTAGGCACTGGAGGGGTCACTATCGAATCGGAGTCCCTCAGGACCACATTCACTTATTCGGCCTGACGAGGTCCACCTTGTTCGGTGAAGGTGAGGTGGGCCCCACCTAGGGATTGCGTGGTCACCAATTCGACGCGTGTGGCTCCGTTGTTCCTTCTCCGGGAGCATGTGGACCCAAATAATTCAGTGCTCCTGCTGACTACCAGATCGTACCGCCACTGCATTTAATGAAAAACGACAGTATCACAGATATTTAATGCCGAAACGAGCAAAAACCTGTCGTCGGTCGAAGGGCAGAGTTCCGCAAGAATAACATCGCATTGTATTACAACAGGATGCATCGCGACTTTAGCTGTTAGATCCTTGTCCTTTTCAGTTATCCAAACCATTTATCTGATGGGCCACACATTGGATGTACTGTAACTGTAATTTATTCAGGAGAGAGATATTCCACCCTTTGATTACGCAAGGTTTACATAAAATATAAACCGTCCATATGCAGAAGAAAATAGTCCAGTCGAGAGGTACTTTTTTTTATATCTGTCCTCCATCTAAGCTTTGGCCCACGACATAAACGGCTTGGATCAGATTAAATAGATCAAATGGTAAAAAGGTCTGACATGTCATGTATCACTTTGCAATGCATCGGCATGTACTCTAGCCAAAGAGCGAGGGCATATATTCTGAGTAGACCGCCACTGACCCGAAGTCGGTGGATGAAGAGAACCACGGAAATCGGTGGATACGTAACTGTGGGGCCCACCTTTACGTGTGTTTTATATCCACGCCATCCATCCGTTTTCATCTGATTTTAACCCATGATCCCAAAAATGAAGAAAATCAAATTCTAAGATGGACCACACCACAGGAAACAGTGGTGATTCAATGCCTACCATTAAAATTTTCCTAAGGCCCACCGTAATATTTATTTTTCATCTAACCTGTTAATCAGGTCAGAAAGACCTGGATGCAGGTAAAAAATATATATATATATATATTTTGTGGCCCACGATATTTTTATATATATATAGGTACCAATCCGATATATATATATATATATATGCTCTGCGGCCCTACCATGATGTATGTGTTTCATCCATTCCGTTCATCCATTTTTAAAGATCATTTTATTTGTTGATTCCAAAAATGAGAGGGATATAAATCTCAACTGGACCACACCACAAGAAAAAAAATAGTGATTGGATATCAACCATTAGAATCCTCCTATGGCCTACTATACTGTTTATTTGAAATCCAATCTGTTGATCAGGTCATACAAGCCCAGACGAAGAGAAAAAACAAATATAAGCTTGATCCAAAACTTTTATGCCCCCAAAATGTTTTTAATGGTTGACCCTCATTCAACACTGTTTCCTGTAATGTGTTCCATTTGAGATTTTTATATATTTCGTTTTTGGACCTATACTATAAAATGATCTGTAAAAACAGATGAATGGTATGGATGAAACACATACATCATGTTGTGGCCCACGTAGCACCGACCACTAGCCGTGTTTCAGTCCAATCCGATCCCATGGGGTGTCCGTGTTTGTTCATTGATCCTATGGGTTTAGGATAGCCCATGGGATATACAGTAGCCTGTTTGGACCGTCCCAAATGGATGGATTTACATCTACATTGCTTCTTATGGTGTGCTCTACTCACTCTTTTATATTTGTCTTAAAACAGGTTTATGACTAAATGTAGGCCAGTGAAAATGATGGACGGAGTGGGTATCTCATTAACATCTTGGTAGGCCCTACGTAGAGGTGAAAATTCACATCCTGTGATTGACAAAATCCATGTTATCTAAGGGTAGTATTTATGAGGGCGAGGTACATCCCACCATCCCAAACGGGAGATGGGATGTGATGGTGCAGGATAACCCTCCTAATCCCATCTAATACCACATCCAGCGCCCGGCCAAACACGCCCTTATTGTTTTATGGTCTGTCTAAGATTTTGATCTGGCTCATTTTTCGTCTCAGATGCCTGTTTGGCCGGGCAGCTTGGATGGGATTGGAAGATAGATCTTGGGATTGGCCAGGTGTGCCAAATGGACACGGGATCCTGATCCTGGAATATAGCAATCCCATGGATCATAAGACAATCCATTGACATCACCATCACTACCTTTAAATTCCATCCAATACACTCTAATCCCTTCAAAATTGTTTGGTATGTATTTGGTTCAAGAGATTGAAAGGGATTGGAAGGTTTAATCCTGATATTGGCCAGGCGTACCAAACAGACCGGATATAGCAATCCCATAGATCTTGCACCAATCCACTGACGCAGCTATAATTACCTTGAAATCCATGCAATCCACTCTAATACCATTCAATTCCGTTCAATCTGCCTTGCCTGTTTGATCTTTTAGTGTAAGGTAAATACCATGTAAAAAAGTAATAATTATTTCCCTGAGCATTTACAACATTTTCATCCGCATCTGATTTGCCACGAAAACCAAGAATATTATAAAATATTTGTGAGTCCGATTGTGATGCGTTTCGCTTATCCACACCATTCATCCATTATAGCAGTAGAATTTATAACTTGAGCAAAAAAATGAGGTAACTCAAGTGGACCATGCCATATAAAAAAGGGAATCAAATACTTACCGTTAAAAACTTTGAGGAGCCACTATTTCTTTTGGCGTGGGCCACTTGAGTATTGAATCTGCTTCATTTTTTGTCTAATACTTCAAAATATTGTAGTAAAACAGATGGACGGAACTGATATATTATATACATTACTTTATGGTTCAAAAAATAAGATTACCACTTATAAACCGGTTGCAAAGGCACCTACTCTTATAAATTTTCAAACAAGGTGAAATCGTAGATACATTTACCATTGCTTTGAAAAACGAACTGGCCAATGAACTGGAAAAATGAATGGAGGGTGTGGATTTATAACACATACATCATGGTGGGCCAGAGTCTCCGATCCATCGCGTTGGTGGGTTCCGAGGTCCACCGAATCTGCGTCCGACTTTCAGTGTAAGGTAAACACATCAGCTCATGCCCATGGTGGGCCCCACCTGATGAATGTCTCAGATCATGAAAGCATGTGGGACATTGGCACATGTGCCTCACTGATTAAGGAAATCAAATATCATCCTGATCTAAAATTTCTAAAATTTATGTAACCCAACCAAGACTTCAACGGTGGGCATTTAATCCATACCGTTTCTTGTGGCGTGGTCCACTTGAATTTTTTATTTGTATTATTTGTGGGATCATATATTAAAACGGTATGGAGAAACTGATGGACGGAGTGGATTTCACGTGGATATTGTGGTGGGCCTACATTTTTTTTACCACGTGTTGGAGGACTATAGCTTTGCTGGGCCGTACGAGTGTACAAGGAAGCTCTTTTACACGCCACACATCTGCCAGCGTGGCAAATTGGAATGAGATCCAATCCAGTCATTATAGCAGTACTGTTAGGTAGACGCTCTTCCCGAAGAATCAGGGCGGTACACTTGTCAGGTGGGCCAGAGTTTATGAAACAAATATACGGCTGAAAATAATTTTTGGTTGTACCTGCCCAACTACATCTAAAATCACGCCCAATGTACCATATTTGTTTGCACGCAATAATATGTAATCTGTATCCATGCGACATCTATTTCATTTCATTTAAGACAAGAAAATAAGGCAGGTCTAAAATTCAAGTGGGCCATACCACAAGAAATAGTATCAATACAAATGCTAACCGTTGGATTTTTATAGCCGTCCGACATGGTTGATAAGATGAAGGGTATTCGATTGGATTGGGTGGGATAGAATTGCGTTTAGTCCCATGCAGTTACATCCAGCGTTTGGAGAAGATGAGAAAGGTAGGAATTATGTGGGATAGAGTTACATTTATTTCATTGGAATTGCATTTAGTCCAATACTGGATTTCCGTGAATTTTAAAATCTACTACACATGTGGGCCCCACATTGATGCATGCATTTATCCATGCCGTCCAGCCATATACACCGCTTCATATGACATTCTGGTTATATATGTATACAAGTGAACGACATCTGCTATGAGTTTGGTCAGTTGATTATGATTCCATGTTCCACTAAACATGATTTTGCTTATTCTTATGTTTTTCGTAGCAAAATTTTTATTTCGGACATAGAATTGGATGACTACAATACCATGGTATTTCCATACATGCAATCATTGTGCAATAATGATGTTAATCCCATCAAATACAATTCAATCCCATTCAATTCCACAAGTGAGCCCCACATAGATCCCAACAAGGTTTCATTGGTAAGGTATTAAATCCTATCCTTTTTCTAGTGGTGTGTCCCACTTGGAATTTAGATATTTATTATATAGGTGGAATTTGGTACTAAAACCCTATTTCATTGTTTTGGAGTTGGTTTGAACAGGCATACCATTAGAGTGTGATTACGGTCTAAATTGGATTTCTTGAAATGGTGCCTTTTCTATTCCCATTTGCTATTGCACATGATGCCATTGAGTGCCATTTTCAGCTTTCATATGAACTTGAGGATTGTTTGGCTGCCTAATTTAATTGAATTACAAGAAAGTCATGTTTGCCAAATGAAACTTTCATATCAAACGGTGGAAAAGAAAAAGACTTTTCTTTAATGGGATTATTTGAATTATTTAAATAAAAAAGAGTATTTTACAAAGCAATCATTATATTTTTTATAATTTAAATTCTCTAAATAAAAAATTAAGTGAGTATACCTTAACAAAGAAATCGGATTGCATTCCAAGTAACTTAGTATGCAGTAAACTCTGTGAGGCCCACAATGAGTTATTTGTCTTATCTAACCCATCTAAACTTATTTTAGGGTATGATCTCAAAATGGAAGTAGATCCAAAGCTCAAGTGGACCACACCATAGGAGACAATGTGAATTGAACACCTATCAGTGAAATCTTGTACAGGACTATGAAGGACTTGGATCAAGCTGATATTTGTATTTTCCGACCATATGAACAAGTTGGATGACAAATAAACATTATTGTGGATTGTGGACCCTAAGAAGGTTTCGATGGTGGACATCATTATCCCTACTTTTTCCTATGGTTGGGTCCACTTCAACTTTAGATATGCTTCAATTTTGGGCTCAACCCCTAAAACAAGCTGAAAAAAATTGGATGGACGGTGTGGATAAGCCATATACATTCATGGTAGGCCCAACGGAGTTAACTCCGTAAGAGCAAGTGGACTGAGCTACTAAGTAGGCAATCAGCTTCTCTTAAAAAATACTCAAAATCCAAGTTCATATTTCAATAGTTTTCATGAAAAATAAAAATAAAAATAAAAATAATTATTATTATTTTATTTTCTTTCAATTCGAATTCCTCACATCCAAACATGTCCTTTCCTGGCCAGGTGAAAATGCTCACCCTACTCTAGTCTAGTACCCAAGTATTGGGTCAGTCGAGTCATGGATGACTTGTCCAAGTCAAGTTGAAATAGGACTATTTTTACCATGGTTGCCGGTTAAAGAAATGAAGCTGGATTCTCTTAAAAATATTAGGCCGGTTCCTTTGCATGTCCAGGTGATATTTTGAGGTGTGCAACATTGGCAGTCCATCCACTTCAAAACTATCTTGGTTCCGATACGGATTGCATGATGATTTCAACATCTGATGGTGGGATTTGATTGAGTCACATGCCACTGTCATAGAGATACTACAGTCAATGTGCAGATTAGGTACTACCCCCATCACCTAGTTAGAGATAGGGAGCTACGTGAGCAGCTATCTGGGCCCAATCATGATGTATATGTTTTATCCATGCCATTTATCCATTTTGAAAGATTATTTTAAGTTACGAGCATAAAAAAAGAGTCAGATTGAAGTGGACCACACCATACGAAGATGTGGGGATTGAACACTTACTATTGAAAACTCCCTAGGGCCCACTATGATATTTATTTTCCATCCAACCTGTTCATAAGGTCACATAGACTTGTGTGAAGAGAGAACATAAATATCAACTTGATCCAAAACTTTTATGACCCCTAAGAAGTTTCCAACAGTAGGCTTTCAATCCACATTGCTTCCTATGGTGGGGTCCACTTGAGCCTTCGATCTATCTCCTTTTTGGTCTCGTGCTCTAAACTGATCTTTCAAAATGGATGGACAACATGGATAAAACATATTCATCACAGTGGACCGCACATTCCCTTTAACAGGACCTTCCTCCCTAGCTTATCCTGATGGGGTAGTACCCAATCCCCATTTCATACAGCATCACATGGATCAATCAAATCTGACACATTGGGGTCACCATGTAATCCGCATCCTCCTGATTTTCAACAGAAAGTTGTGGCCTACCTTTTGAATGGTTTGAATGTTCCACAAAAGTAACACATTGGCAGCAAAGGAGGCATTTTGTGTGAACATTACATGTTTATACACTGGCAGGTGAAGAAGGAGAGTGGCCCTTACTAATGGTTTTTCAAGAACACATGGCCCCACAATGACAGGAAGAAAGGTTTCACCATGGGAAATGATTGAGAGTGGTGTCCCCCTATTTCAACGACCAATCGAGATGACCACTCTGTCCCATCTAACCGTACACATTTGTTTTATTAGGGTTCAACCACCGTAACAAATATTGTCGAGATTTGAAATGTCAAGATAGTCTCACCAAATTTTTATCAAACAATATTATTATATAATTTCGCAGGATTTTCAAAATATTAGTAATTTTTATTTTTTGAGATTTTATTGTGAAATTATTGTGATTTCAAAGGAAAATTTATACATATATAGTTTTGAAAATTATTTTAAGTTTATAATAAATATTTTTTTAAAATGAAAATTTCCCAAGAGATTTTTTAACTGAGACATTGCCCAGATCGAGAGTTGTTGCTATGGGTACCACTATTTCGGAGTTGTCTACAATTAGAGTTGTATGGGAGTGGAACTGAGTTGAGCTTGGAATAGCTCAGCTCGGCTGTAGCTAACCCCAGTTTGAACTTAGCTTGGATCGGTCTTCGGGCCTGTCTGGTCAACTTGTCTCAATTCGATTAGCAACTTGGGCTAGATCAAGATGAATTTGAGCATGTGTTTAATTTTCTCAAACATATAAAATGCATCTTCAATTTCTCACAGGATACAGAATAGTAACAACAATTTATAGGTATTTCATCAAATACTTGGCAAGTAACATCAAAATCAAGATGCGAGGACAGTCTTATGGTTTAAAGTGTGTGTGTGTGTTTTTTTTTTTTTTTTTTTGTAGTTATCTATTTTGTATCCATTCCTTCCTCGCCACCGATTGATGACGCGGAGAATGTATGCACCCGAAACAACATTTTGTAAAGTCATTTCATCAAACACTCCGCGAGCAACATTAATGTACAAAAAACCAAGTCACCGAGATAATTCAATCCGAGTAGCTTCAAGTTGAAGTTCGATCCGAGTCGAGTTGAGCTTAGGCAAACTCAAACTCAGCTTTAAATTTTTTCAAGCTCCAAAAACCAGCTTGACTCGGTCTGAATCTAATTGCGAGCCTAGGCGAGTCGAGCTTCTCAAGTGAGTTGACTAAGCCAACTTGACTCATGCATAGCTCTATCTACAACACTTGTTTTATGCAGGGTTAGGAGTGGACCTCACACCTCCCTGCCTCTGCTCAATCAATCACGGTATCACATGGCTTTGGGCTTTGATGATTTGGACCGTACCAAAATCGAACCGAAAACAGTTCTAATAGACCTGAACTAAAAACTAACAATGAACAAAGGAGAGCTGCATCCTATCCCTCCGACCAGAACCTCACCTCCCGAAGAAAGGGAAATTGAAACTGGGATCAAGCGGAGATTGAACCAGAATCACAGGTACAATACCCAAGTTTGGTGGGTCATCATATTACAAGCGGAGATTGAACCAGAATCACAGGTACAATACCCAAGTTTGGTGGGTCATCATATTACATCTGTGACATGTGCTTCATCTTGTAGTTTGGCTCGCATGAGTTTTGGATGAAGTTGATTTCCTTAGTTTCTATAGTATGATAGGACTTTTGAAATGACAAAAATTACCTTTGTTTGATATTTTTTATTTTAAAAATGCCCGGAATACCCGGGCTTATATTGAACATCCTACTTACATTCTTTCAAAATATTAAGGCTCTATGCTTTTTCTAAAATCAATTGCGTGAGCAAAATAATCCAAAACTGCTTGCATTATCTACAGAGATGGGTAATGTTGGCACCGAGCCATTGTAGGACCCACATGGTGTTTGTATCACATGCAACTCATTGCAAAGTCATGCCCCATCACAACAGCACCTATGAAGAAAATCAGGCCAGTCCAAACACTGGGTGGGCCACACCATAGCAACCAACTTGTCCAAGATGTGTGTCCCATCATGATGATGGAACATCCAAAAATCATCCAACCTGATTTTTTATTTTATACCTTGATCTATGGAAGTCGTAGATTGAGCAAAAATACATCTTTTCAACACTGAGGTCTTGGTATTGATTTCCTAGTGGGATGACTAACAGTAAAGTGGGTACTAACTAACCGTAGGATATACTAACAAGATATATATATATATATATATATATATACACACATACAGAGACACGCTCCCCTACGATCCAGTTCGTGGGTATTACATACGAACTTTTTTGAGAACTCATCATATCTGATGAGTTTTGAAATTTTGAACAGTTTACATGAAGCAGAACCTCATGAAACCCACTGGTACGAAATTTTACTTTGATCCAAAACTTCGGTGGCCATGAAAAATGAAATAGTTTGTTCCCTTGATTTGAATTTCTCATTGCTATGGCTCACTAGAATCTTAGATCAGAGTGAAAATTCACCTCCTAAGGTTTTATGAGATTCCGCATCTTATGGACTGTTTGGATTTGACACCCATAACACGTGTGCAAAGGTGCATACATGCGTAGGTGAGCATGCCTCTCTCTCTCTCTCTCTCTCTCTCTATATATATATATATATATATATATATATATATATATATATATATATATATATATATATATATATATATATATATATATATATATATATATATATATCGGCCTGATATTTTATTTATTGTGGCAGGGCACAACTTTTGGACGGATTGGGTGCCGCAAAATCTAGATACAGTTATTGTTTATGGTGGTTCCTGTATCAATGAAGCCACCCCAAATATAATTATATTCATACATCATGGTACATATGTCCCACGTAAACAAATGATACCTAACTGGTTGATAGGTGACCTACTTTTTATGGTATTTAAACTTATAATGACACGTGTCATGCTTAAAATGCGACGTGTGTTGCATGATAATGACACTTTTTTTATTTTTATTTCGTGCACGCTATGTTGCCCCACGTATGTAACCTAGATGAATTGAAAATAGGAAAAATAGCAGGTCCTTTTTAACTTTGGAACATCGCAGGTCCTTTTTAACTATTAAAATTCTTTGTATGATAGATCTAACTTAGGCGTGCCTGCCGTCTATCTAAAATGACTTTGATTGAAGTGTTTCGACCCTTTTATTATTCAAAAGTTATGGGAAATGGTACTGTGAGGTCAAGCTGTGTGGGCCCCACTGTGATGTGTATCGAACATCAACACCGTGCATTTGATGGGCTCCCTTTAGGTTATGGTATATCCCAAAAATCAGCCATATATGGAACTTAGGTGGGCCATACCATCTAAAACCATGTGAAGACATGCCCAAAAAAGATATAAAAGCTCTTGATAGGGTCCACTTGAGTTTTGGATGTGGCTAAAACTTAGTCTGACCCCTCATCTAAGTGGGACACACACAATAGATGGGTTGGATTTGTGAACCACATCTCGGTGGGCCCACTAAAGGATTATGAATGTTTGAATGGGAGGGTAATCCCTCTCAACTGATATAGGTGGTGTGGCCCACTCAAGTAATGGATTGACTTGATTTTTAAGCCCGTGGCCTACCATGAATCATGCAACAGACTGATGGGGTAGATATTCGACACACATCACAGCGGGGCCCACACAGCTCGACCTCATAGTATCATTTCCACGTGTGTGTATATATATGTGTGTGTGTGTGTGTGTGTGTGTGTGTGTGTGTGTGTGTGTGTGTATATATATATATATATATATATATATATATATATATAGGGAAAAGGTATAATGCGCTCGAGCTCACGGGTCCGTCCCATGAGGTCAAGCTATGTGGGCCCCACCGTGATGTGTTTCGAACATCTACCCCATCAATCAGATGCACCATTCCATCGTGGGCCTAGGTTCCAAAAATCAAGTCAATCCGTGACTTGTGTGGGCCACACCATATACAGAAGTGGAGAGGGGGTCGTACACCATTAAAACATTCATAACCATTTTCAAGGGCCCACCGAGATGTGGTTTGCAAATCCAGCCCATCCATTATGTGTGTCCCACTTGAATGAGGGTTTAGACCAAGTTTCAGGTACATGCAAAACTCAGGTGGGCCCCACCAAGTGTTTTTATATATTTTAACGGTGTCTTCACATCATTTTAGATGGTATGGCCCACTTGAGTTCCGTATACGGCTGATTTTTCGGATATCCCGTAATTTAAAGGGTATCCATCAAATGCACGGTGTTGATGGTCGACACGCATCACGATGGGGCCCACACAAATCGACCTCACGATAAGCTTATCGTCAGCTGGAGCGCATTGTACCTTTTCCCGTATATATATATATATATATATATATAGCTGACTTTATGAGGTATAACCTTTACCACGACAATAATAGCATGCGTGGGTGTGTGTAGCTGACTTTTCAAGGTATAACCTTCACCATGATATTAATAACTTAGTTCTTTGGGCTTTCCGTAGAAAAGAGGATGTTGAAATGTTGGCACTGAGGGTTGACATGTGGACTTATGGATGTCTATAAAGGATTGGGCCCTTGATGTCATGTTATAATTAAGGATCATGCTTTTCACATGCACATGAATCGTGGTCATCATGTTACATGGGTCATGGTTGACAGATGTTATGGGTCGTGGTTGTCATGCCAAATGGGTTGTGATCACCATGTTATAAAGATCCTTTCTTTCACTGCCTTGTGAACCACGACCCATTTCAGTTGACAACCACGACACCTATATAACATGTCAACCTCTTGATTTCCGTCATTTTCCTTGGTCCACGAACCATTGGGCCCTTGATGTTTAGAAGAAGGGATTTTGCTTTGCTAATGCATATGTGCGACATAGAAGATTAGTCCATTTGGTCCGTTTTGCAAAGCTAAGCTTTCCAATATACCTCCTTTCTCTTGATGTACATTGGACATTCATACCATGCATTTGGTGGGTCTTCTCTTAGGTTATGGGACATCTGAAAAACCACCAATATTCGAACTTAGATGCGCCACACAATTTGAAACAATATAAAATAATGCCTAAAACATCTAAAAATAATTTGCAAGCCTGCTTAAGTTTTGGAATGGCCTGAAATTTAGTGTGACCCCATCCAAGTGAGACACATAAAATGAATGGGTTAGATGTTTGAACCACAACTCAGTGGACCCTATAAACAATCAAAAAAGTTTCAATAGGTGGACATCTTGTCATGGAGTGGTTTAATTTTTAGGCCGACCACCATGGAAGAGTGCATTTAATTGATGGTGTGGATGTCCAACATACCTTATGAAAAGTTCTCATAAATTCAATCTCATAAAACCTTTACATACAGGCACTCTAACTAAAATTGCAAATTTTTATTCATCTTATCATTCACTTAGGTTGTTTGACCATTTAAAACAATCTTTCCAAGAAAATGAGGGAATTTATAATCTCAATATGTGATATATCATCTCTTTGATTATTTAACACATTTCCTCTAAATTTGATTGATCTATATATGCATATAACCAATCTAAGGCGAGGCTGAAATTTGAACAATTTGGATCATGGAAAGAGGGCTCTAGATCTAAAGGCTAAAGTCCTTTAGATGCACTATGATGATAAGATTAGACGCAATACCGTTTGGATACAGGAGATATCTTTTTTTATTTCCTTTATCCATTTCAATAATACCATTGTATTCTAATTTAAGTATTAGAATGGTATACTTTTCAATTTTTCCATTTTAAAATACACACCATTCCTTTCTACTTTTGGTATTAAAATTTTGATTATAGTAAAGCACTATATTTAATAATCCCACGCCTAATCACTTATAATAGTAGTGTATCATAATTCTATCCATTTTAGATAATTTATAGCCATTGATATTTTAATAGAGAATCGATCTCCCGTACCCTCGCTCACAAATCACAATGACTTGTCATACCATCCCATATTTCCAATGATATGGTCACTTATGTAGTAGATATATATGTACCATGCAAATGGTAGGCCCCACCATAATGATTTCCTTGCATGAAATCCGGCCGTCCACTTATCAGATGGGCTACATTGTTTGATCAATGGACAATAAATGGTCTAACTCAACATACAGGTGTGGCCCACTTAATGAGTCCATCAGCTGAATTTTCAAGATGGTTAGTCATTGTAGTGGGGCTTAACATTTGCATGGTGCAATGTCCAAATCAAAGTGCAAGTTGGAGGAAAAGGTGAGGAGGCATGACAAGATGTCATGCAGCTAGGTGTAGGTGATACTCTCTCTCTGTCTCTCTCTTTCTTTTAATAATGTAGGTGGTCATTTGGAATTTTCCACTTATACAAGTGGCCTAGGCTCCTATAATAGTTTATTACCATTTTGAAAATGATGGCTGCTTTTAAAATGAATTGGTTGGACCACACATTTTGAACCACCCAATGGTCTAATATTCAATATTTCATATGTGTGAGATATCCAATCCGTCTAGTAGGTTGGGCCCACAATGAGATCTGTCTTCTACAAAAATCAGCCACATCCACTCATTGATTGGATAACACTTGTATTTTGCTAGTTAGCAATGGATAGATATTGTTTTCTATGGGGTGGCCCACTGATTGGTTGGGGGACTGATTTTTGCATGAAGTGATCCTCATGATGGGCCAACTTATTGGAAGGGTTGGATTTTGCATTGACTTATTAGGTTGGAATTTGGAATTTGGAACAGTACTCACTATTTGATCTTGGCCATCCATCTTGATAGCCATCAATTTGATGGTTGGGATTGCTTTGTCATTGTGATTTTAGATAAGTGGTCCATCTACAGTGTGCCCACAGTTAGAACGTACATGATTTCAAGGGGGGACCCTGGCCCTAGAGTTGAAGTCCTCTGCTAAAAAAGCTCCTTGGATTGGAAGAATCCTACTCCTTCAATAGATTGTCCAGAAATAGACGGTTAAGAGAGAAGATTCAACATCAGTCACATATGAACAGGGAAAAGGTCATACATTCCACGGTCAGGATCTTCCGATCTAGAAGATTCAATATCATCCAGCACATGGACGGTTCCGATCATCTGACCATCTCAGCATGTGGGCCCCATGCAGCGACAGCTGATTCTTAAGTTGGCAAATGGGTGAATTGAACTCCATTTTAAGTTCTCTCTTTCCATTTTTTTTATAATTAAAGATGAAAGCATGCATTAGTTGTCATTGATAATACACCTTAATCAAAGATCTCAACCGTTGAATGAGGTTTTTGTTAACTTAAAATACCACAAAGATCTCAACCACAGGTGCCATTGCTAAGTTAATGAGTGAAGTTGATAGGTCATTTATTAATGGAGATTCATTTGAGGTGGTCCACTAAGGTGTGTTGCCACGTGGCAAGCTATGGTTCGCTAGAGGAGCTAAGGTACTATGAGATCTCTTTCACATTAATTCAATAACGGTAACGTAGTTATAACAGGTAGTCTTATGAGCCGATATGGGCCATTACAGTCATTACAGCCCTCGTGACAGCCATTATAGCCTACAACAATCAATTCTTTTCTCACACGAGGATTATTATGGGACCGTTATGGTCTATTATGGCCATTAGGGCTTCCTCTTTTTCTTTTTTTTTTTCTTTTTTTTTTTTGTTTTAAAAAAAATAATTATTTTTTAATTTATTATTATTATTATTTTATTTTTTACTTAGCTGTTACAGCTCCATATTGCTTAATGGACCCCACCATTCTGTTACCTAAGTACTGTTATGGCTATTATGTAATTGTTTTTTGATATCATACTTTAAGAGGTGGCTGATATTTTAAGTGACCCCGCCCAACATGTATTAGCTATCCGAACAATCGAATCATAGAGCGGTAGAATAATAACGGTGAGATAATTGTTTCATGCCGGTGATCTTAGCGGTGGGATATTTGAGGACTTTTTGGATACCTAAAAGGGTATACTTGATCTATTTTGTATTTTGAACTTGAGTTACCAGTGTGTTGGTGTAATTTTTGACCATGCGAGGTATGTGTATGCTTTACAAGCATATTAGAACTGATTGAATCTGATTCAAATCATTATTGTTGTTGACCCATGGTGTAAAGATAGAGTGGTGCTTAGTTAATTAGTCGGTAGACAAAGCCATCTATTTATTTAATAATTTGTGCGCATTCCAATCATATGATTTATAAAGGTCATGACTATTTTGAAAAGAGCGAGCTCCAAGTCCTAAGGGGGGGTGAATAGAACTATGCCAAATAAAAATAAAATACAGAAAAATAACACAGATAGCAGAAATAAGCAACTATAAATGCACAAGTATTGAGAGGTTGATACAAACGTTGTTCTAAGGACAACCTTACATCAAAAACCAATGGCTTATACTAGAACAACCTGATTTCTAGAACGTCGGTAAGTATCGAAAACTCAAACCGATACAGAGGTAAAAGAAATAAATCTAACTATTACAACATTCACAACAAAAGCATAAAATAGATTACAACATTCACACATATAATCAAATACAATCATCCACTACAACTCTGAGAATTATAGTGGTTCGTGTGTGTATACCAACTGTTCGAAAACAGCCACACAACTACTTCACTCCCAATATCCACACCCATGGGATATTAGCTTTACTAAGAAAGAAGGTTTAAGGTTCACCTTAAAACCTTTACAATTGTGTTTTCAATGGGCTTACACAATAAAAAGAAAAACCCCACATTGAGATTTTCCTGGCTGATCTCAGTCAAAATCACAAATAGAGATTTTCCTGGCTAAATCTCACAAACTAAAAATATGAAAAATTGAAATATAATACTTATTTGAAGAATGTTTTTCAATGTAGCCAGTAGAACTGCTTATTTATAGATGATAATATTCAATGTTCAATCTTACAGAAGAAGGGGTTTTAGGTCTAGATGAATTTTAAATTAAATCCAACCTTAGGCTACTTGGATTCAATTTCTTGGATCTCACAAAATGTTAAATCAAGAATCTTTTTTTTTTAAAAATCAAATAGAATGGAATCAAGAGATCAAGAAATTAAATAACCAAAAAACTATTAAAATAAATTTTAAATATCTCGCAATAGCTTCATAATAGTGGAGATTTATCTCTCAGAGTGGTGGCTTGATTTGGCTTGAAATAAATGAAAAAAATCTGAGAAATATCCTGTAAATCTTGGATTTTTCACTATTTTAGATTTTAAAAAAATCCTTGAATTTTTTTATCTATTAATTAACTTATAATATCACTTAATGACCATTAGCACTCAATGTTAGTTTATACAGGAGTGGTGCCAGTAAAGAACGGCACAAGTTCGATTAATCGACCGTATGAAGCCAATGAATCCGCCCGATCACTTGAACATCAAGTTTAGCCTAATGATTTACTCACATAAGGCTAAAAAAAAAAATCGACTCATCGCTGACTAATCAAGACAATCATAACTAAATTAAAGATCTAATCAAAGTCGAGTCAGATAAGGCCAGGATCTTCACTAATAGATTAAATCAACCCCGCTACTCATTTAGCCAAAAACTGACGGTTTATAGTAAACAAGACCAAATATCTACTTTCACTAGTTATAAATAGGCCACACTATGAACATGGTTCATCCAAACTCTAATCATTGCCCACGAGAAATCTCACTACCAAATTCATTGCAGAAATGCCCCGATTCTTCGAACAAGCTCAAGACCGCTCATTGGTGGGCTACTAGTTTCAAAATTATAGAGTAATGTCTGTCTTACTGGGCTCGATGTCCATCGCGGGAGTCGGACCTGAGTGGTGCCCAAAACCGCTCAACTTGAGCTGAAAGACGAGTGCATGAAAAGTGTATATACCCTAAAGAAAGGAGATAGAACTTAAGTGAATTGGGTCGTCCATTCTTATGCAAAGTTGAGGATTTCGAACTGTCGGTTTAAGACCAAACTTCACACGTGGAGTAAGGATATTTCCCTACTCATATCCGTATATCCGCAGCCTCGATCAACCATCGGTAACCATTAAACAGACTTCTAATCATATCCGTTGATTGACACATCAAAATGGCGTGCCGATCATATCCATACGTAAATCATCATTAGGGCTAACTATCATACTGTGTATATCGACATGTACACCCCATAGTGGGCTCTAGAGGCTAGAAAAACCTCTCATAGGGTTAGTATAGTAAAAACTCAATACTTAAGGCCATTTGCACCAAATCTGTCATTATAAAAGGGGCTTCTTTGGGGCACCCATCTCCCCATACGAATTTGCCCTAGAGAAAAAGAAGAGAGAAGAGAGAAAAGGGAGAAGAGAAAGATGAGAAAGAAGGAGAAAGAGAGAGGAAGAAGAAAGGAAATGAGTGTGTGGTAGGAGGTGGGGCCTAAGGAAGATTGGAACCTTAGAGAAATACCTTCCCCTTCCCATATCCACAACTACAAGCCACTTCCATCCGATTAGGGAGGTAAGCACCCATCTTTTTGTAATCTTTGGGGTTGAGCTTGGAAATGCATGTAATCCTAACATACAAGTCATTTAGCTCAGGATCTCTACGAATCGACCCACGAGTTTGGCAACCCTGGATCGTTTCCTAAAGCCTTCAACAATCCATAAGTGTGGACTATTATCCTTAGGTGGCTTAGCACCAATTTTATTACGAAGCTAATGATTTTGTTTGTTTGGATGATCTATTTGAAGGATCTAGAGAAAACTTAGGATTTAGATGTTGTTTGGGGATTATTTTCATGAGCCACCACAAATCGATCCAAAACCAACCATGTCCGACTGGTTTTTCGAGGTAAATCCAATGGATGGACTGGATTTCACCACTGACACTGATCATGGGCCCACCGATCATGACAGTGCGGCTTCTTGCGCAGGCGTCCGAGAAAACCGGCCGCTGTGGGCCAGTTGTGTGATTCGACCCTGTGGATTCGACCTCGGTCTTACCAAGATTATTACTACATTACAACCCTATACTTGGGGTGTGAACATATGTGGTTGTGTTGTTGAATCTATGTTGACGGCATGACGAATTGCTAAGTTTGTAGTGATGCTTAGGTCGCTTATAATATTGGGTCAGCCGATAAATCACCCTGTAGACACCCCACCCAAGCTAACATCTTGAGAAAGTTAAGACAATCCGAAAACCATGAGTATATTCTAAACCAAACCCTAATTCGAACCAAGCCCTAATCTCAGCCTAAACCTTAACCCTAGCCAAGACCCTGATCCAAACCCTAATCCAACCTAGGCCATCACAAGCCATCATTTAAGCCAAAGCATACCCAAACCTTCACCCACAATCAACCCATTTCTTGGTCCATATTTAGGTCACAATCGAGCCAATTTTGAGCCATTTTTAAGCCGAATATCCAAAACGGACTTTGTTTCACTCTCAGGACCCAAAAAAGGACCCACTGGCCAAATTTCGGAAAAAACTGTATCTGAGGTGGTAGTTTAACTACCGCCGGTGGTAGGCAAACTACCGCTTCCTCTCAAAAAATATGCGTGGAGCCAGCCACATGAGTTTTGGACCAAACCTAGCCCGGGCGGTACCTGAAGTACCACCACTTGCGGCCCGTGTGTGGATATCTGGGGACAGTTGTCCCAACATCTGAAAGTCAACTTTTTTCTACAATTACCCCCATATCCGAGCTTATTTACCATTTTACCAACCCCTTTAGCCAATAAGAGAGCGCCACGTGACGTGTCCCTCCCCTCAACCAATCACCACCTGCCATATCAACATTTACCCTCCTCAAACCCTAAAATTACTAAAAGACCATTGGAGAAGGCCATAAATAACCCTCTCCTCTTCACATTTTAATCATCCACTTCTCATTTTCCAAGCTTAAGTCAGAGAGAGAGAGAGTGTGTGTGTGTGTGTGAAGGTTAGGAGGAGCTCTAAGCTTCCAAGTCCAGATTTTCATTTATCCACTTAGCCCGTTCCCTATCTTTCCAACCATCCTGATCCCCAAAACTAGCCCAGATTGATAATGGCTCAGTCCGTGTCTTAGCTTACTCAAGCCAAAGATCCATTCATTCTACATACAAGCATTCATCATGATATCTATTCCTTTCTCAACCCCCCATGCTTCTCTAGATCTCTAGTGAACGTATGATCTGTGACTTACAGTACACCGGATCCTATCACATCAGAAATTTCTAGTGATCTAGTCCCATTTTCTTGCCTCTTTGCATAAGCATTATCACATCCACCTTTTAGACATGTTGTTGGACCTATGCACTGTGGCTTGCCGAAATCTCGGATCTTACCGCATCAGAAATTCATGTGTGTGCCTAGTCCTATCTCAACCACATCATCCATCCCTTGAGATTGTTTTAATACACAAAGTAAAGACCGTACATTCGTACGGGCAAAGAGGATACCTAACACCTTCCTTCTTTGTGACTGAGTTCTCTTACCCGGAATCCCGGATCACAGACCAGGAGTCAATCTAAGGTAAGAGAGTCTTCAAATTTCTCCAACCTTACATATTCCGCGGGTTCTAGCCGACTACAGGATTCTGAGATTAATTGGCTAACGGCGACTCCAACATCCACAAATCAACCTAATCACCCCACCACCAAAACCATAAATATTCAAACCAGCGTAAGCGCCAATTCTCAGTGTCTACACACCCAAACCAAGGGGTGGCTCAAGTTAAGGTAGCCACCCTAGGCTTGTTCGATCGATCCGGGTTGAATACGGACGACCCACAATAGCTGGACTACACGAGATGCTTGCACTCAATACCGGTTGTATCGTACTTCTCCCAGGTCAATTAAATTAGTCTACTAGACAACTGATCATGTATATTCATAATGAATGACACGACTAAATAGAATCTAAGATACCCCACTCCTAATGGATGTGTCAATTTATAACCATTAGTGCGATACAATTCCACTAAGTCTCATGAGCCAGGTATGGTGGTATGGGACACCGTGTTCGAGCTGTCGACCTACGCTTGGGTAAAGCCTCCCCGTAGTGACCAGTAAGCAACTCAGACTCATGAGCCAGACATGGTGGTATGAGACACCGTGTCTGAGCTGTTGGCCTATGCTGGGGTGACGAGTCTCCCTATAGTGACCAGTAAGCATTGATGGAGGTAATAAATCATTGTTCGAATGACCCCCGTCAAATTACCCAGCCGATGGTTCCATGCCAGAGTACCGTTCGAACGACCCGGGTATGAATGGAATTGGGTGACGAGCCATTTCCCTGTGGTAATTTAGTTTTATGTGATAAACCCGCACCTCTGTAACACCCCAACCATTGTTCATCCGGGTTGTGGTCCGAGCGTGGGTTGGGGTGATCAGTTTGATCTGTACTTCCTTTGAAAATAGCACTCCAGTCGGTCGGGGGAGCGTGCTATGGGTTGTTACAACCTCGGAACTGAGTGATCATACTCTGTTTGAGTGACGATCATACCGGGTTGATCCTCATACATTTAGACATCATACTGTACCTTTGAAATTGTTGATTTATGAGATAAACGGATGACACTTAAATTTGGATCAAGGGATACTGCTAAGGAGCTGTTACATGCGGCAACGAGCCACGTGATCCGGATAAGGACTCGTGGTATAACGTCAGTATCCTAGCTTCGCCAATATACTAGATGAATTGAACTTAATAATTACTCGGCTAACATGATCATTCATCACATCGCATTAGTTTAGAATGTGGCAAAATAGGAGTTGAAGTCGCATGTTGAGGAAGTGTTGTCATTTACGAACCAAGTGGTCGGAGTCACGTGTTGAGGGAGTGTTGAATGGTGAAAGCATGCATTATATCATATCTTTGTATGTGCATTTAACAAAAGTATTTAGGAAATGTTTGATTTCTTATTTTATCATTACCTGCGCTGATTGGATTGATAACATGTGTAACTTAGAACTAATGAAACTACTGAGTTAGCTACTCACTTTCACTTGGGACAGTGTTTTAAAACACCAACCAGGCATATCATTGATGCCAGTACTAGTGAGACCTCAAACAAGTAGGCTTATATCGGGTTATGCCAACGTCATTATGTTTTGGAGGATTGAGTGTAAACTGAAAGCTTTACACTTTAACCATCTTGGGTATGTATATTATGGCTTGTATAATCCCCATTTTAGGCGATCACCACCATTGAAATTGAATTTTTTATTGTTAGCTCTACTATTCTGAATCTTTCGTTATCTTTACTACGCTTGAGATCCGCTAAGTGAATTGTGTTACTCTGATTATCCGTGTGCAGAATAAATGTGAATTTGAATGAGATCACATGTGCATTCGCATTGGGTTAACACCCGGGAACTTGGGATAAGGGTCTCTGTACTCGAGTGCCAATTTTCAGGGCGTTACACCATAGGATGGACATTTTTGCGATAGTTGTTGGAGTCACATGATAGGGTAGTGTTCGCATTAGTGCAAAATAAGCGATGAAGTTTCTTTGATGAGGGAGTGTTAGATTGTATGAACATGCATTCGCATATCATGACATTCATACAATTAACAACTAGATAGGAATTGGTTGTTTGTTTATGCTATAAGTAAATACGCTGATTATGTTGATTACATGCGCAACTTAGAGTAAATGATATGACTGAGTTGATCATTCACTCCCACTTGGGATGTTGTTTTAAAATAACCAGACATTATTGTAGATGTAGGTGCCACCGAGGCCGACGCCTTGGATGCCTACATGGACCCGAAGAAGGAGTTTTTATACTTTTAGATTTTCGATTGACACTTTAAACTGGTTCGCTTTGCTGTAGGGTTGGATGTATATTTTGTTATATGGATGTTTGACACTTGATAAACTTTATTCTTGTTGGAACTGTATATTGGGGTTCCAACTGCGGACTCCGTATTTTGGATGGATGTATGTTGTATATTTTGGACTTGTCATTTTGAATTTGAATACATTCATTTCAAAGGTTTATACATTGTTTTGTTTGGTTCTATGATTGCTTGGATATCAGATTAATCATATGGAGAATTCACACTTTCGCAAAGCAAAAGTGATACCCGAAATATCGAGGATCGAGTTCGTGCTTGACCCATGAAATTCGGGGTGTTACAAGTTGGTATAAGAGCATGAATTGAGAAATGAATTGAGCCAGTGAGTTGGGGACTCATCATAAGCTACACACTGATGTAATTAGGGTTAAGAAAATAACGACAGTGAACATTATGATCAAACTTTCCCTTTTATGTGATCATTGTGAACTTGAACATAAAAATGTTGAACATTAGGACAACCTTGGTCTGTGGTGTCGAGTGTAGAATGTTGTGTGTGTGAAATGTTTAGCTAAGGGAAAGTGAAATAAAGATGTCAAGTTCCAAGGGAGGGATTTTCAAGTTGATAATCCGAAAATTATAACTCCCGAGGGACTTTAGTTTAGAGATTTTTGATCGACCGAGAAAATTTTCGGACAACCAAGGAGCATTGAAATGCCACATGAAACTTTAATACATAGAGTTTCAGTTGATTGAGGAACATTGAAGTGCCCCATGAAACTTAGTCTAAAGAGTTTCGATCGACCAGAAAATCTTCGGTCAACCGAGAAACTTTAGAGTTCCCCATGGGTATATGTTCAGAGGTGATCTATCGACTGAGAAAAACAATGGTTGATCGTGTAACACCTTGGGTTTTCAGGTGTCGTGTAAGAACTCGGCTCCCGAATTCCCAGGTGTCACGGGTGCCCTAATGGGCTTCAAATTTTAATTACACTTGGATGATCTCATAAACAATGGAGAGTTTAGTAAGGCATGAAGCATAAGTAAGTCATAAAGCAGTATCAAGTACCACTAAATATAAAAATATCTAAACCACAAATTTCATATCATCTAAATAGGGAACTAGTCTCACCCATACATGACCTAAAGTGACTAGAGCCCTGACCCATATCTCGCGGTAGCCCGAACTCAGACTAAAAGGATCCACCGAAAGTCTGGAAGTATGGAAGCTCCTCTTCTTTATCCATGTTCACCCCACTTAGCTCATCGAGCTCCGCATCACCTGCATCTAATGGAATGTCTGGTTGGTGTTTTAAAATACCGTCTCAGAGTGGGAGTGAGTAGCTAACTCAGTGGGTACCATTAGCGATAAGTTACATCAAATAACAATTTCATGATGAATTTAATGAAAAACATACATTCACAAATCTCTAACAAATTTTTGTTAATCCTTATGCATGAATTATGATATGATGCATGGCCTCACCGACAACACACCATCAAGCGACTTCGTCTTACGATCGCGCATGACCAACACTCTCTGATTACGACCTCAACTGTCGAGTCGCCAACTAACTAATGCAATGCAAACGTGAACATGTTAATCGAGTTTTTAGTTAGGTCCATTCATCCAGCGGATTGGAAAAACTGGTACACCCCGATGATATCAATGCCCTTACCCCTTTTTACGAGACCGTGACCCCTCAATGTGCGAGGCCAAGGTCCCACGATCCTTGATCCCATCGAGTTCCTCACCCCCGAATGCAAGCACGTGAGGATTGCTGAAAAGCGGGATCGCTTGCAGACCACTACGGGGAGGTTCATCACCTCAGCGTAGGCCGACATCTTGGACATAATGTCTCTTCTACCATGGCCGGCTCATGAGGCTGTGGATCAATTTACTAACCGTTATCAGTGGGTGAGGGGTATTCCAGGTTCCAAGCATGATTAACAAACACGGTTGATTAGTCGGTGGACTAGATCGCCCTAGTTCAGGCAAGCACGAAATGCACGATATCGGGTGCAAGCAACCCATGTAGTCCTACCACTATCTCCCATTCGCGTCCGCCTGCACCAGTCAGTCTAGTAACAGGGCGGCTCAACTAATGGGATTACCCTTACAAATCTCAGATTCCTGACCAACCTAGAGGGTGGGCTATATTTAATAATATTTTAAGCAGTAAAGAGTTTATCTTTAAGTGCAAAAGGAATAAAACGTACAACACGTCCAAGTATAAGATTTTAGGATATTAACATGCATGTGACTACTCTTAATAACATAAATTAGATATGTATGTAGGTGGTATTGAACTACCTAAGAAGCAAAGATCACACATTATTCATAGTAAGGGAAATTTCAATCAAGCATACAACATAGAAGAATGTGCAAAGATGTTAGATGCAATAATGTACACACAACACGAATCTCATGCCCAAACAATTTGAGAATAACGATCAAATAATCCATTTATCATTTCATGCATATTGGGTGTACTCATCATATGGATTCCTAATTTAGGGTTTTTTCTTAGATTTCATAATGTTCATCAATCTAGTATCCAAAATCATTAAATTTAGCATAAAATTAGTATTTGACCACTTAAGGATAATGGTCCGCACTTACGGATTATTGAGAGCTTGAGGAATCTACTTAAGGTTGCCGAACTCGTGGGTCGATTTGTAGAGATCTCGAGTCAAACGTACTTACATGTTAGAATACATGCAAGGCCTAGCTTAAGATAATAGGTTTCTAAAGGAGAAGAGTAGTCACTGACCCAATTGATTGAAAATCGTGTTTGTAATTGTGGATAGGGGGTTTCTTGAGGAAGAGGGAAGAGGGGTAACAAGATTCTACCTCCATTGGGCCCACCTTTTTCTCCATTCTTCTTTCTCTCCTTCTCTCTTTCTCTTTCTCTTCTCCTTCACCAAGATAGGGCATGAAATTCGTATGGGAGAAGGGGGTGCCCAAATGAGGCCCTTTTATAATGCCAAATTTGGTATAAATGGCCCCAAAGGTTGAGTTTTTACTATAATAGCCCTATGGGAGGGTTTTTCTAACCTCTAAGGCCCACTATGGGGCATACATGTCGATATACACCGTAGGATAGTTATCCCTAATGATGATCTACATATGAACATAATCGACCCGTCATTTGGATGCGCCGATCGATAGATATGATTAGAAGTCTGTTCAACAGTCACCGATGGTCGATTGGGGTCGCGACTATACGGATATGAGCAAGGAATTATCCTTACTCCACGTATGAAGTTTAGTCGTAAACCGACAGTCCAAAATCCTCAACTTTGCATAAGAGTGGACGACCTAATTCACTTAAGTTTCAACTTGTTCCTTTAGGGTACTTGCACTTCTTATATACTCATCCTTCGGCTCAAGTTGAGTGGTTCTGGACACTACCCATGTCTGACTCCTGCGATGGATGTCGAGCCCAGAAAGACGGATATTATTCTACAGTTTTGGAACTAGTGGCCCACTAACGAGCAGTCTAGAGCTTGTTCGAAAAATCGGGACATTTCTGGAATGAATTAGGTATTGAGATTTTTTGTGGGTAATGATTATGGTTTGGATTAACTATGTTTATAGTGTGGTCTATTTATAACTAGTGAAAGTAAAGATTTAATCATGATTACTTTAAACCGTTGGTTTTAGGTTAAAAGAGTAACGAGGTTGATTTGGTCTATCAGTTAAGATTCGGGCCTTATCTGACTCGGCTTCGTTTAGATCTTTAATTTAGTTATGATTGTCTTCATTAGTTAGCGACGGGTCAGTTAGATTTGGGCCCTATGTGAGTAAATCATGGGGCTAAACTTGATGTTCAAGTGATCGGGTGGATTCGTTAGCTTCCTACGGTTGATTAATCAGACTTGTGTGGCTCTTTACTGGTACCACCCGCGTATAAACTAACATTGAGTGCTAATGGTCAATAAGTGATAATATAAGTTAATTACATAAAAAAATTCATGGATTATTGGAAATCCAAAATAGTGAAAATCTGGGACGTTACAGATTGAGAAATGTTAGAAGTCTCCCTTCAGCCTGCTTGTCCAGCAGGTCTCGGTCGACCGAAGAAATGTTTGGTCAATTGAGAGACTCCATATTAGTTATTTTTAAAGATAGGTATTGGGGTTTTGGTTGACCAAATAAATGGTTGGTCAACTGAGCCCAATCTAATGGGCTTTTTGTATAGGGTGTTTTTGAATGACCTATAATACACTTATGTTCTTTTTCACATTTCGTTTGTGCCATCCCTTTGCACTTCTTCATGTTTACAATATCTATTTCAAATATAAAGTGGACCTTAACCATGTCCGGATCGAAGAAATTGACTCTAAATAAGAAAATTTAGCCATTCGAAGCATGAACCATAAATTCGCCATAACTTTGGATTCAGGATGAGTTACGAGAAGCACAACCTATGAATTTTGACTGAAATTTTATTCCGGGATTAATTGACATGTTGCTTCTTTTCATGAGAAAATAACTTATTCGTCTTCAAAATTTAAGTTTTTTAAAAATTACTATTTTAGTTGGTTTTATACTAGAAATATCTTTTTCATCTTAGAGTTTTAGTATATAATACTTCTTATAAATTATTTTTTTTATCATGCTAGGAGTCATCTTGTGTAATTAGATTAGGACATAATATTTTTAGTAAGTTTTATTATTTTAGGAAAATTTCGGGTTATTTGCAATAAGACTCTTAAGTAGGGCTACATTTATTATTTAGAGCTTTGTAATATTGGAGGTATAGTAATGAATGAAATCATTCCCTTTAGTTAATTTGGCTTGCATGGTAGTGTATAATATGCAATATAGAAATGTGTAGCCTATTTTGTGTGACTGACATTCGCCTTGTAATCAAATATAAGATATGTATCCTGAAGGCAACCGTTATTTCGTTAGGCTTTCGCATGACAGACTTATTGATGATGACATCGCGTCTTCTGGTGGCCAACAAGCCCTAGCATCGGGTTAGATTCCGAGGTTTTACTTGAGTAGTATGTCACGCCCCGAAAAATGGCTCCCGAGTACGGAGACTCCGATCCCAAGTTTCAGGGTGTGAACCTAACAAAAATACACGCGGGTGAGTTCCTACGTGCCCGCACAGTCTAGTTAACGTTCACTAATTAGAGTAGTTTTAAATTAGCAGCATCAAAAGTTAAGCAGAAATAACTAAGGCCATAAATAGATGGCTAATATTTAAAATGTAAAATTTCAAGAGCGGCGTCTGTCCAAATAACAATTATACAAGTCAAAATATACATACCTAAAATAATTAATTTATAAACTTTTCAGTTTTGGCCCAATTCTCCAAAACATAATGGCGGTGGTGCAAGCTGATTTAAGCTCACCCATCTGAGATCTCGATAGGACCTAGAGCTGGGTATCGGACCGAGTCGGATCAGATTCGGTCCAACTCATTTTGGTTTGAAATCTACAAGGCCTGACTCGAATTTGATTCGATCCCAGACCGGATCCGGGTCATCTGACTTGAACTTATCCGAATCCCTATTGGCCTGAACCGGTCCGAGTCCGACTCGGTCAGGAAAATTGAGTCGGATCGGATTGGGCAAGGTCCAGATCGTCCATTTCATTATTCTCACTGTTTCTTATGGTGAGATCTACTTGATTATTAGATATACTTAAAATTTAGCATCAATCCCTACAATAATCTGAAAAAACTAATGAACGGTATGGATAAACCAAAAAAATTCAAAATGGGCCCCACGTAGTTTACTTAGTGGTATAAAATAACTCAGTACAAAATGGGCTTCTTGAAGAAGGTTCGTACTACTAGCTATAGCTGACACCAACTATACAGCTGCTCTAGCCTGTCGTTTGTACATGAACTCGTAGTGGTTACATATGAGCACCGTACATCCCAGCATTTCCTGCCAATGCGTCCTAATATGGAAAATTTGAGCCGTGAAGAAGGTGGGGCACAATACAAAATCATCCATTGCAAGGATATATCTGGTCCACTGATCACACAAGCCACACTACCAAAATCAATGAAACCTACTTATTTGATTCAACATTCATGTGTGCCCCACATAATGAGTGGATCAACCAAATTTCTAAGTAGAAAATCTTCATATTGTGACCCATCTTTTGAACGGCTCAGATTTTTTATAAATATGACATGTTGGCAAAAAAGATGGAGCTGTATGTGAAAGTTCACATGCTTCTCCTCATTTGTTGGGAGACTTAGGACGCGGATTTCCTATGAATGTGTTTCGCAGGAAGCTCCTACGCTGGGATGTAGGTGGGTCCCACTGTGATGTTTGTGATAAATCCACATCGTACATCCATTTTGAGAGATCATTTTAGGACATGTGGCCAAAAATAAAGTGTATCCAAAAGTCAAGTGGGTTGTATGAGAGGAAACAGTGTAGATTCGGTGACTACCGTTTGAAACATTCGTACGGCCACAAAGTTTCATATCAAGCGAATTTTTTGGCGTTCTCACTTCATCCGAATGGGAATGACCTTATAAACGGTTTAGATGGTATATAAATATCAAGTTAGATCCTGAAAGGTTTCAATGGTAGAAAACTCTTTCCCCGGTTTTCCCTCTCGTTCGTCCCACTGGAGTTTTGGATCCATCTCATTTTTTGTATAATTTCCTAAAATAAGATCCCACAATGGATGGACGGTGTGGATTTCTCAAAAACATTACTATGGGCCCCATCTAGCATCCCAGCGCAGGAACCTCCTACGGAAGGCTTTCACAGGAAATCCGCGTTTAGAGACTTAAACCGCCACTGCGGCTCTAGGTAAGTGTCGTGCGAAGACGAGCACTGATGCTCCTCGAGCTCCGAGTTGTACGAACGGTTGGAGATCAAAGTTATATGGCCCCACAGTGATGTATTTATTATATCTATACCATTCATCTATTTTTAGAGATCATTTTAGAACATTATCCAAAAAATGAATCATATCCAAAGATCATATGGACCACACCATAGATAGCAACAGAGATAATGATTTTTACCGTTAAACAATTTGTAGGGCCCACCATAACGTTTAGTTTCCATCCAATCTGTTCATAAGGTCACAAAGACCTTAATGAAGAGGAAAAACAAATTTCATATTGATCCAAAACTTCAGTGAACCCAAAAAGGGTTTCAATGGTAGATGTTCAATCTCCCACTGCTTTCCATAGTGTGGTCCACTTAATGTTAGATCTGTCTTATTTTTTGTCTTAAGCCTTAATACAATATTGCCAAATGGATGGATGGTTTGGATACAACACATACCTCATGATCAGACCCACAGAACTTGCTAACATTACACTAGCCAATTCGCTTCGTACACCAGCCAATTCGCTTCCGCCAACTTGGTCCGACTGTGAAGACTACAGGCTGTAAACAGCTGTATGCGAACCATTCAATGCTGGTTACGACTCTCTTTCTCTTTTACGACTCTCTTTCTCTTTCTCCTTCTTCCGAACACAGAGAGATCCCGGAAAGCTTCAAAACTGAACGACAAAAAGAAAGATATATATATATATATATATAGAGAGAGAGAGAGAGAGAGAGAGAGAGAGAGAGAGTTGGGGGGCTCAGGTGTACATTAAGCGGGGTTTTTTTGCGCCAAACGAAAAGTTAAGATGAATGGGCGGTAAGACTTTATTGAGAAAGAGAATTTTACAAAGTAAAGGGATATTTACATCCCGGGTCGGATCAATTCGAACCCTTTCAGTCCGAGTTTTTGGATCGGTTCTGTCTGGATACATCACTATTCGAACCCGACCCAAAAAATGATCGGATCTTGATGAACGGACTCGATCAGACTCGATCTAGGCCGTTAGTTCTTTTCGGAACGATACCGAGTCGGGTTGGATCGGGTTGAATCTACCGTATCGGGTCCAACATGCCCACCTCTAATAGTACTTGCATTGATAATATTGCCTAATCGGTGTTTTAAAATGCCGTCCCAAGTGGGAGTGAGTAGCTAATTCAGTGGTTCCATTAGTTCTAAATTATATATGTTATCGACTCAATTAGCACAAATAATGATAACATACAAAACAAACAATTCTTAAGTAAGTTATTTAATGCATGATGCGATATTATGTACAATGGTTAGCTTGCAACACAATCCAACAATAATTTTCATGATGATAGTGCAATGATTGGCCCGCAGCACTACCCACTAATATTGTTATGATGTTATGCATGATTAGCCAAGTTGTTATTATTTTTGGTTCAAACAGCAGATTGGTGAAGTTAGGATATCGACGTTATATTACGAATTCTTATCTAGTTCACGGGACTCATTGCGGCACATAACGGCTACTTACTAGTGTCTCTTAATCCAAATTTAGGTATCACCCATTATATCTCATAAATCAATAATTCCAAAGATATGAATGACATGTAACAATTTCTCACTAGTGTCTCGCCTTACCGCCCAATATTAGCTAACGTTAGGGATTGACCATCATTAAACACAATTTTAACATAACAGATGAAAATAACTAGAATAACTTGATTCTCCGTGGGAATGCGACTGGTGAAACACCATCATTAGAGATAATTTAGAAATTGCATGCTACGATGACTCGATACTTGTGGGATTGTGATGGATGAAACACAATCATTAGAAATTACTTAGAAATTGCATGGCCCGCGTATAAGAAATTTAAATTAAACCGTCTAAGTTATGGATCTCAATTTAGACTTGTCATTAACCAAAACCTATGAATATTGGATTATCTGAAAATAGGATTGATGAACACTTATTGGACGGTTGAGAACGAAAATACCTACGGTCTTATTTCAATTCACAAATCAGATTCTAGGGTTGGTCAAAAAAATCTAATTTGAGGAATGTTGGCCATTGACACCGACTGCCGCTATTTACATGGTTTAAATTAAGTTAATGCAGGACATGTGCACAATACCTGTATATCAAGTGTTAAACTCTGGCAGAGTATCAAATAACTCCTCTCATCACGGGAGCTCAGCTCCCACGTGCACCAACTGGGGGCGGCTTGATCCACAAAGGTCGGTCGATCCTTGACCGTGGGGCCCACCGAAATGTATACTCCTTACATCCACACCGTCCATCAGTTTTGACAGCTCATTTAAGGGCATGATCCTAAAAATTGAAGCCGGTCCAAGTCTCAAGTGGACCACACCCCATTAAAATATTCTCGTAGGCTATAAAAGTCTTAGATCAAGCTGATATTTGTATGGTCCCTTCATCCAGGTCGTTATGACCTTATCAACAGGTTGGTCGGCCAATAAACATTCCGGTAGCCCTTAAGAAGTTTTTAATGGTGTGGATTTAGTCACCACCATTTCTTGCAGTGTGGTCCAGTTAAGATTTCTTTTTGGAATCATGCACTAAAATGAGCTGTCAAAACCGATGGACGGCGTGTATGTAAAGCACGTAAATCAAGGTGGGCCCCACAGTCAGCGATTCACCGAAGCTGTGCTCCAATTGAAAGACGAAGGGAATTGATCCTCCTCACGTGTGGCACTGATGTACAACGATGGATAGAAAATGTCTCGAAACTCAAACTGGTCAAGCAATACCAGCCACTAATTAGTGATTATAAAAATGGATGGCTTAAACTTAAAAGTGAAATAGAGTGGCTTTGACGGTTTGAATTACCGTACAACTATGCCACGCGTACGTTTGAGGAGTCAACATCACTTCTTGAACAGTGCAAGACTGACACAGTGTCGTGTACCACACACAGTGATATAGGTGTTGTAGGTATGTGTCGTGTGATGACGTGCATTGACGCTCCTCTAACTTCGAGTTGTAAAAACAGTCTAAAGAGAACGAAGTTATAGTCTCACAGTAATATATTTATTATAAGTACACCGTTCATAAAATTTTAGAGGTACTTTTAGAGGTCATTTTAAAGCATCATAAAAAAAATGCATCAAATATCATCTTGACTACACATAGCATGGAAGTAATGGCCATTATAATATTTATTATCCATCCAATATGCCCGTAAGGCCACAGGAAACTAAATGATGAAGAATAACAAATACCTGAATGGATGAAGAGGAATAACAAATTTTATATTGACCCAAAACCATTGGGACACTAAAAAGGGTTTCAATGATAGATGTCCAATTCTCTTACTATTTTTTGCAACGTGGTCAACTTATCTATAGTCTCAATCCTTGAGAAAAGCTTGCAAATATACGGACGGATATAATACATACCTCATGGTCATACTCAAAGAACTTTTGTTGTTTTTTTTTTTACACACTCACACCACACGTGCACACTCACACACGCACACCGTAGGATTTCATCACCATGGGTACTCGAACCCTTGACCTGGTGTTGAAACTCCAGGGAGTCTACCACCGGGTAAGAGTAAGGACCCAAACCCAAAGAACTTGCCGACGTCAAATACTGGTGTGAGGTACAACAGCCAATCTGCTTCCAACTTGACCAGGTCAAGAAATCAGCCGACCATGCCCATCAAGTACACGTGTACGGTCAGCGTTGGTAGTTAGAAAAAATTCACCAGCTGCACATTTACTGTGAAGTATAGCCCACTCGATGATCGATCTCTCTCGATTTTAGGCCAGGGCATCTTTATGCAGGGAAACACACAGATCGGCTTGATCTTAAACTTCTGTGGCCCACTTAGAAAGTTTTCAACGGTGGACGTTCCATTTCCACTGTTTCCTGTGGTGTGGTCCACCTAGTATCTGGATCTGGATGTTATTTTTTGTTCCACGTCTAAAGAGAGCTGTAAAAACGGATGGACGGTGTGGATATATAACACATACATCAAGGTGGGCCCCACGGTGCCGAATCCGCTCCCGCGTCCCGATATGATAATGGACATGCGGGATCCCATCAGGAAAGTGGGACCGACGCCTTTGAAGGGAAGATGGGCGATCTGCACACGTCTGTCATCATGCCACACGAGCGAAAGATCATGGCCATCAGATGGGTCTCACCGTATAAACGGTGGGGCACGTGCTATTTCGCACACGTTTGCCGCGGGCCCCCTTTTTTCTCGCTCGCTCGCTTGCGTCCCTTGAACGAGAAGCTCGTGCGCCGCAAGGCCCGCAACGCCATCTGGGGAAACGGATTGGCTACTCCCCTTGCCACCAGCCCTGTGGCTGATGTTCGGTGCTATGTGGGCCCCACCAAGATGTATGTATTTCATCCATTCCGTTTATCCATTTTTACAGATCATTTTAGATTATATTCCAAAAATGAGAGGGATATAAACCTCAGGTGCACTACACCACAATAAAAAATAGTGATTGGATATCGACCATTTAAATGCTCCTAAGGCGCACTATACTGTTTATTTGACATCCAATCTGTTTATTAGGTCATACATACACAGATGAAGGGAAAAAACAATTATTATCTTGATCCAAAACTTTTATGGCCCTAAAAAGTTTTTAATGGTTGACATTCATTCAACACTGTTTCTTAAAATGTGGTCCACTTGGGATTGAGATATATCTCATTTTTGGTCTCATACCATAAAATGATCTATAAGAATAGATGGACGGCATGGATGAAACATATACATCATGATGGGCCCACAGAGCACCGACCACAAGCCAATGACCGGTGGCAGGGGAAGTAGCCAATCCGTTTCCGCCATCTGGGCAGTGTGGATCACGGTCCAGTGTAAGATGATCCTAACCGTTAGGAGCCATCGAACAATGCGGGTGATTTTATCCATCAATAGATCTAAACCCAGGCCCAATTTGTGGAAAATCATACATTTCCGTGGGCATATTCATATTGTGACCGACATCACGGACGGCTTCGATCATATGTACGTGTGGCTCAACTTGCGTTCTACGAATCCACTTTAGTAGCGTGCGGACCACAGAACCTTATACTCCCCGCGTTTCACCCAATAACTCGGCGGTTTCTGCGATCATCCACCCGATCTTCGGACGGGACTTTCCTGGTGAAAACGGATTGGCTACTCCCCCTTACACTAGCCACTGGCTGGTGGTAGGTGCTCCGTGGGCCCCACCATGATGTATTTGTTTCATCCATGCCGTCTATATATTTTTAAAGATCATTTTAAGATATGAGACCAAAGATGAGATATATATCAATCTCAAGTGGACCACATTAAAGGAAACCGTTTTTAATGAGTATCGACCATTAAAAACATTTTGGGGCCCATATAAGTTTTGGATCAAGCTGATTTTTGTTTTTTTTCTTTTAATCTGGGCCTGTATGACCTAATCAACAGATCGGATGTCAAATAAACAGTAGGCCTTCGGAGAATTCTAATGGTGGATATCCAATAACTATTGTTTTCATGTGGCGTGGTCCACCTGAGAATTATATATTTCTCATTTTTGGGATAAGCACTAAAATGATCTTTAAAACTGGATGAATGGAATGGATGAAACACATACATCATGATGGGGCCCACAGCACCGACCATCAGCCACGGGGCAGGGGAGTAGCCAATCCGTTTCCTTTTCTGGTGTTACACAAGAATCCCAGTAACCCTAAGCTACGTGGGGCCCACCGTTAATTTCGTTTTATATCCACTCCATTAATCCGTCTCAATGGGTCATGTTAGTACACGATACAAGATCTGAAGGGTATCAAAAACTCAAGTGAGCCACACCACAGAAAACCGTGGAGAGGGAAACACCAAGGGCCTGTTTGGCCGGCTGGATTAGATAGCCTTAGGTGGGATGGAATTGCATTGGTTCTTGTGCCAATTCCACTCCATGATTGGAAGAGTGGAAAAACTTGGAAGAAGTTAGATGGAATCGTATCCGGTCCTATGCCAATGTCACTCAATGTTAACAAGTTGTGTAGGTCCCACTATGATGTGTGAGCTATATCCACACCGTTTACCCATTTTTCAAGATCATTTTAGAGCATGGGCCAAAAATCAGGTAGATCTAAAGCTCAAGTGGACCCACCATAGAAAGCAATGGGGATTGAATATTAACTGTTGAAAACTTCTCTGGAGCCATGTAAGTTTTGGATCTGTCTCATTTTTAGGCCCATACCATAAAATGAGGTTACAAAACATATGAACAATTTAGATGTAACTTACATGTGTTATTCACAATAGTTTCAAATGATAGTGGATACATCCTTTCAATGTACCACTGTATTACCAACAAAGTAAGGAATTAAAGCTTATCTCATGGTAACAGCCTACCATAGGTAATAATCAAATGGCCAAACAGGCCCCAAGTGTTCAAACTATCCCG